>OY728147.1:1107172772-1107637772 GCA_963277665.1 Viscum album
AATGATGTTATCGTATTCCCCCAAAATAGAAAGAATAAAGGTATGTGTTATATAATAATTAAATAAGTATAAATATATCATAAATAACATATATATCATATAAAAATATTATTTTTTTCATATTCACAACCTTAAGATATGGTAATGGAATAACGAACATCATCGATTCGCGAGGCGATATCCCACCATACACACAAATGATGATTGTGGATCCCATTTGATCAAAGTGTGTGTAGTTATAGGTCATAAACCTAACATAAAAAAATATCAGTGTATTTTAGAAACTTAATGATTTACATAATAATTACATAAAAAAATTTGGTGTGGAGAAAGAAATAAAACAAAAGTTCATGTTGAAGAAAGTTGTATCTTCTTCGGGGAACTCCTTTTGGATTATACCAAAGGACATACTTGAATTACTTTTTTACCAAGGTGATTATTCAAGAATTTTATTAGGGATGTCGGGAGTTTGTTTGGGTAGGTTTTGGATTTCAAAAAATTATTTATAAGTGTTAATAGAGGGGATATGTGGTAGCCTTTTATAAGTGAGGGAGAGCACACAGTTGGTATTTTTGAAAATAAAGTAAGGTGTTCCAACTTTTGTACCTAAAAATGGGATTCCATAACACAAAAAACTATATAATAGAGATTTAATGGTATAACTATTTCCAGAAAATGGTTTTTTGAAAATTTTCTAGGTAATTTTTTCCTCTATGATTAAATTTTAACCACTAAGTAAACTCATTTTTACCTTAATCATTGTAATTAATTTTAATTACATTAACTAATATTTTTGGTCAAAAAATAAGTAATTATTAATAAAAATTATAAATTATGTGTATTTAAAATATGGGGTCTATTTTCCTAAATTCAATTCACATAATTGGCTAAATTTAATTTAAAATTAATCCCGCAAACGGCATAGGAAAGTGGGGTTTTTCTCAATCACTGTAATTAGGCTTGTTTTTTTGGACTTTCCCATGGTCTTGTTTTTTTGTGGGATTTTTTTAGATATAAAAAATTTCAGAATTGATTTATTGAAAAAAAAAGTGAAAATATTCAAAAGTTTAATAGGTTGTTATATCATAAATAAATATTAAATTGATTCCAATGACCTAAATTGGATTAATAGATGTATAATTTTTAAAATTTAACATTAAAAACAATTCAAAATATAATTTAATGTTATTAATTATATAAATTAAAAAAGAATTTTTCATTTTTAATTTAGTATTTTTCACTATTCATCAAAAAATGTAGCTTCTCAGAAAAATACCCAAAATTCAAAAAAAAATATAAATTTCGATATTCTTATTCAAAAACTAAATTTTATGATGTCAAATAAAATTTAAAAAATATCAAAATTTTGCTTTAAAATAAGTGATCCATTAAAATAATGTAAAACTTCTTTTTTGAAAAATATAGTTTTTAACTATAAAACTAGATTTATTCTTATCTTATGAAAATAAAATATATTAGATGAATGTAAAAACATTTTATAAAAAAATTAAACATAATATATTTAGACATATTCAAACCAATCATTATAATTTCTAGGAGATATTTGTCATATTAAATAATAATATTAACAATATATTATTGTTCATCATAACTTAGTCTTGTGTATAACACAAGATTATGAAATACTCATTATTGAATTTCATATACGATATTGAACTTAGTTTCCCTTTAAATTAAAAATTTCTATCTAATTCAAGAATATTAATAAAAATAAAAAAGAATTATTCTATCATTATATGGGTTATTACAATGGAAATCTAATATAATCCATTAAAACCTCTCTACTATGTTAATATTTTCTAAAAAATTAGGGAAAATAGTGATTCATTCATATTTTATTACATTAATCATTTTTAATGTGATTTATTTTATTTTTCTATTAATTGGATCAAAAAAATCAACATTAGGTAAAAATTTATGTTAATTATTTGGTCCATCAAATTTAAGAATAAAATACCATGATAAAAGAATCATTTATATTTTCAATATGTATTAAAAACAAACATATGTTTTATTTATCCTTGTCAAAAAAAATTATAGATGTTAAAAGAAAGAAAGTGTCATTTTTGACTTTACCAATTACATAATTAATATAAAGTTAAAAATCAAATAAATATGTCACCATGTTGTCATATTATCTAATCATTGATGGAAATTCCTTAATGAAACTCATTTAATATAATAAAGGAATTTTTATGGTTATTTTTAGTCCTTATCATTTTATGTTTAATATTAATTACACGATTTACAATTACTGTGATGATAATTAACATTCAGGATTTCTATTCAGAATAACCAAAAATAAAAGGTAAATATTTAAAAAAAATTAGAACACTGTATTCAAAATATGTAATCTATTTTTCAAGATTAAATTCATTAAAGTGTTAGAATCTAATTTAAAATTAAAACTAAAAATGGTTTTTTTTTTAAAATGTCTTGATAATAATAAAAATGTTTTTATACCAAATTCAACTATAAAATTAACTCAAAATACATTAATTGGATTATATTTAAATGAAATAAAGATAATTTTTCTAAAATTATTCCAATTTAAAATTTAAATATTTAAATACTTTAGAAGAGAATGCAATTTCCAATGAAAAGAAAAAAAATAATATTGATTCAAAAATCAAGATTTTTAGAAAAATCCAAAACATTTACCCTAAGATAATTTTAAGATGATAATTTTAAAAATTAATTGTATTTTATAAAATAAATATTCTAAATGTACAGTGATTAATTATAATATTATCTCTCAAAATAAAATAAAAAACATCATTGAAGAAAATAATTTTTTTGAAGAATAAAACGACTAATAAAAATTGAGTGTTTATTTTATAATTATTAAACAATTTATTTTTATTAAGTATAAAATATATATATATATATATCTAGATGATGTTAATCCTATTCGTACTCACCATTTTGATATCTTAGATAAAATAGTAATATTTTAATAATACAATTTTGTGGTTCATTTAGGCTTAGTGTTGTGTGTTATGTATGCTATCAAACATAAAGAACATTTAAAAATGTCATGGTGTTACATAATTCCCACAATAATACATTTCACCATATAAATTTCATATTAAATACTATGGTGTAAATAGGTGACTGTATTTCTACTTCATGGATTCCCCTGATTCCCATGTTACCTCCTCGTATTTATGGCTTCGCCTTAGTACATTGACTAGGGGAGTTATCTTTTTCTGTAGAATGTTATCTCCAAGGACCATGATCTTCACTAGGTATCCATCATAATATCGAAAATTTTCTAGATATAACACCTTTGTATTTAGTAGATTTTATGGATCTGTTATGTACTTCTTCATGATGGTTTTGTGGAATACACCATGTACTTGAGATAAATTTGATGGGAGTACAAGTTCAGAGGATACAGTTTCAATGTAAATGAGAATATAACAGTGAATAATGTACCAATAAGTTATCTTACATGTCTTTTCAAATCTCATGACTCTTTTACAAGTTGATTTATAGAGAAATAATTTATCTCTAAATTAAAACTCGATGTCTCATCGACCAGTGTCCGCATAACTCTTCAGTCTACTCCGACTAGCTTTAATGTGTTGTTGAATGTTCTTAACCTTTTCCACCATTTCCTCATCGATATAATTTTCCAAAATATTTCATTAAACAACATCATCCTGACATGTATATGTTCTATATCTCTTCCCGTAAAGGGATTCATAAGGAGGCATTTTTATGTTTGAGTGAAAGCTATTTTTGTATGAGAACTCAACCAAATGATGATGTTGATCCCATCCTCCATTAAAGTCCATCGAGAATGATCTAAACATATCTTCAATTGAATTAATAGTATTATAATATTGACCATTGTTTTGTTGTAGATATGTTGTACTAATTTTCAACTAAATATTTATAATGTGTTCCATAATCTTCCATAACATTGAGGTAAATATCAAATCTCAGTCAAATACAATAGATAGTGGTGTTGCACAAAGTGTTTCCACTTCAATCATGTATATCATTGTGTGATGATCAAGTAATAATCCCTCTTGAATTTTAATTAAGTGAGAAATATTTTATAAATAATTCACTAAAACCCAAAAAGAATTATTTCTTCTTGATGTCTTTGTAAGGCTAGTGACAAATTCAATAGTTATGTTTTTCTATTTCTACAGAGGTATGTGTAAAGGTTACATTATCCCATTATATTTTTTTCATTTTAGCCTTCACATACTAACATACTAGACTATTTTATGTATATTCCATGATTTACTTATTCATATTTTCCACCAATATTACACTTAGATATCACGATATATTATTATTCACCCTATAACGATGGAGAAGGTTGAGCTATGTGAATCATCCAATAACTCTTTCTTTATCATAGGAATTTATACTACACATAGTCATGAATCAAATCATATAAAACATTCTTCAATTTTTAACTCCAAGGATTTTCATTTTTGAATAGTGTCCACTTTCTTATGGATTTCCACATGATTTATTTAGGCATTAATTATCTTCTCCAAATGGGATGGACGAGTAGTAATTTGAGAAACAAATGATGATTTTACATCATTTATGACTACCATGACCATACTATTAAATTATAATAATATTTTACCCTTCTCAGTTATCATCACTGAAAATGTTTTTGGATCAATTCCACTTACAGAGTCTTCCACTTTATTTTCATTACCATGGTGGTAACAGATAGATAAGTCATAATCCTTGATCATATCTAACCATTTCCATTGGCACATAGTATTCTAGTTCTTTGTGAAATTATATTTTAGGATACTATAATCTATATATAAATCAAACTTCTCCCTATAGAGACAATTCACCAAGATATTCAATTTAATGATCATTGTAGCCAACTCTAGAATATATGTTGGATAATTATGATCATGAACATTCAACTTCTATGAGGTGTACTCTATCTCATTGAAGTTTTTTAGTATACAAAACAAAGCCTTATTTCAAGAATCACAATATTCCATGAAAAATTCCCTACATGAGAGAAGTGTGAGAACTGGTGTAGTGATAATCCTATTTTGGAATTCAATGAATACCTATTTGTATTCATTGGTCTAGAAAAATATTAACCCATTCTAATTCATCTTAGTTAACATATTAAAAATAAAGGGAAGTTTCTCATAAATTGTTTGTAGTGCCCTGATATTCCATGGATGCTACATATCTCTATTACAGATGTTGTTCTTGGACACTCCTCGATTTTCATTTTATTAGTAGGATCCAATGTTATCCATTTTTTGGTGATAATATTCCAAAATAATGATATTTCCTTCATCTAGAACTTATTTACTGTACTTTTAAATATCTTATCCTTTCATATAGTCCTTATCATGGTATTAAAATGATTCTCATGCTCGTCCATTATTTTTATTACAACATAATATAATATATTAGGACTAACACAAATTATTTGAGTAAATTTATAAAGTCTCAATTCATTATGTGTATAAATATAACTAGATATTTAGTGAGATGGGACAGAATTAAAATAAACTCATAGTGCCTATACCAATTATGAAATGTAGTTTCTAGAATATCTTAATTCTTTAAATTAAATTAATTATATCACTATAGATGTTCCATCATAGACAAATATAGGGGGACATGTAGTTAATACAAAAGTTCATCTATCATTGGAAGGAGATTCATTTTATTTATTGTTATTTTTTCAATTCAGGATAATCAACACAGAGGTGCAATGACCTAACCATCTTCTAATTGAAGGGGACTGATAAACCCCATTGTGAGTCACTCTGGTATATAAAATGAATTTCTATATTCTCTTATAACTACTCTTTTGGTTCCTTCAACTCAAAAGTGTCCATTATATATGGAATCTTAGATATGGGTAGAGACCCAGGTATAAGTTTGATTGATAAATCAACCTCTCTATCTAGAGAAATTTCGAAAAAGTCTTCATGTAATACATTAGTATAATCCCTTAAAATGGTAATGTATTGAAGTATAATTACCTACTTTATCTCAACAATTTTATCTATATATTCTAGATCATAAGGGCATAAAATTAATGTTTGAGTAGAATATTCTAATATAAATACATCATAATCCTTACAGTTGTATACAATTAGAGGATGGTTTGGGATGTGAAGAGTTACTATATTTCATGACAGTTGATGTTAGATTTATATATAGATCTCCCAAAAATTACCTATATAGAATAAACAATACAATCAAGGATTGAGTATGACATATTATTGAAGTAACAGTCCAAAAACATTGATTGGGGTGCAGTTATATACATGGGATGAAATAGTTTCTCTATTTTCTATTCACACAAATATCTCAACCCCCATTTTTTATAAAGTGTGTGAATAGTTATAAAAAAAATTAAGATATGAATGAATACATATAACTAGAACCAACAAGTACATTCACCATTAAAAAATGAATATAGTGCATAATTTTCACCATATTGTTTTCAATTTCCACCACGGTAATAGTGATAAAATATACCCTTACTTTATCTCTATGAATTAGATGGTTTTTAATTGATTTTTTATGAAAATCCCTAGCTTGGGGTGTTGAAATTCTTAATGCACTTATTCCATTAAATTTAAAAATGTTACCATACGATGAATATTGATCTGAACATTCTTTTACTAAACATAATTGGTGGGTTTCTTTATCTGTATTTAATATTTATTAGTATGATTCCATTCTTTTCCACACTTGATACATCTCTTTGTTCCCTTCAGGAAATTTCCAAGATTATTCTTCCTACAATTCGAGCTTATGAAATATTGGTTTTTATTTCCTTGATGAGATTTATTATTTAATCCTTCTGGATAAAATTCTATTTTATGTGTTTTACCTCTATACCCACAAGGCCACTAAGAGTTTACAATCTTCATCTTGACCTTGAGGTCACAATGAATAATATATTCATATTGGTCAAAGACCTGAATTTCCAAGTCATTCCATTGAAATTTTTTAATTTAATAATGATTTGTTTCATCATATCATCAGTGTTTAGATAGAATCTAGTGTCATATAATAAAATAAATGTGATTTTTCTAATAAAACATGATAGGAACTATTTTTATTTCTTCAATTCAAGGAAATATCTCTCAATTTTAAGATATTGAGTTTAGGGAAAATATTTATTGAAAAATATTTTATTGAACTCTTCTCATTACATGAAATAATTATCCTCTTTGGATATAATGTTCTTGATCAGTTTCCAACACAAATAGACTACTGCTTCCATGCAATAATGGTCAACATGATATTCTTTATTTTTTAGCATTTGAGAATACATAATATCTTCTCAATGGATTTAATTCATCATCCCATAGTGAAGGGATTATATGATCCACTAATGGTAGGATACCATTATCACATAATAGACTCAACCATAACATACTCATTATTAGGATATGTTGGGAATTCCATATTATTAAAATTACTATTGATAGAGTGATTCAAATGAACAATTATTCCATAAAGTTTTTATAACCCACTCATATATCATTAGGAATATCATTAGGAAAATTATCATATTGCATGTCATGTCAGTTATATCCATGGTTCCTTTTATTTCACGCCATTAAATAAAAAAGAAAATTAGGGCTGACAATATATTAAATATAAATAATTTAAAATGGGAAACAATGAGAATATAAGGAATAAATTATAAATGATACATAAATCCTAACTTATGAGTTTAGGTTTCAATATATTTTATCCATTGTAATGTTTACCATACTTAGACTTATCCATAGGGTTCTCACTAAATTATCCTAGTCCTAATGCAAAAACAATAACTAGACCATCCTATGATACCAACTATATCAACTGAAGACTTTTTAGATATATCATTACATAAAATTTAACATAATTATATATTAAATAAAAAATAATTATTTAAATGCATCATGTCATTGGAATACTAGGTACATATAAATCAACATAAAAATACAATGCCTTTATTTTAGTTTTCATAATGAGATCCTAAATCCCATTGAGCTCATAAAACTGCATGGGGTAACCTGGGGAATAGAAATACACAATTAGGGAGTTAACAATAATTGTAAGGGAATAAAAATGATAATATATCATAATGTGTGCTCCAAAGTTATAACATTAAATCATAAAAGAAAATGATCATGATTAATCACATGAGAGAACAACATAAAGAACATGGTAGAATATGCTCATGGAAATATAGAAAATATTAAAGAAACAAAAAATATGACTTAAGAATAAGTCATGGAAAACAATTAAGACAACAGCACATGGTAGAAAGAGTCCCATCATGTATTATGTTTACTCACTAATCCCATACATTACATCTCATGATAAAAAAATTACAAAATTAATTAGAGTGATATATAGGCACAACCATCATTAAATTTTAATGATTATGTTTTCCATAAATAGAAATATTTCATTACAATAATCATTACACAATCCGATGGAAAGAAATTGGGTTTCATGATTTTTCCTCAATTCAAAATCAAAGAAAAATTTTATAAATAATAATTTTGAGAAATGAACATAAGTCCTATATTACCTCATAAAAGTAAAAGATAATAATTAGGTATATATGTTAGAGACATATCTATAAAATTTTAAAATCATTCCTTAACATTATATATAGAGATAAGGTGTTTTATACAGAAAAGTTTCATAAGATAATAAAAATGGTGGTTCTATGAGATCCCATATCTTAAGTCTCATCATTATTCATGGGAATTGGAAATCATGTTTAATACATATATATTTTTTATAAATTTATTATAAAAACATACTAATATATATAATAACTTATATGGTTTTATTATAACATCTTACCATCCATTTATTAACATATCTTTATTAAAGTCATTGTTTTGGTTGATAACTGCATCATTTTCCATTCATGATTTGGTTCGGTAGTCTGAGTATTTATACATTGATCATGCTTACATAATCACAGGAATGATAACTATGATATTCATAAAATTAATATTATTTATATATATATTTATTTTGTCACGACCCGTCCTCGGGGCCCATGCCGTGACTACCCCAATCCCGCCTTCTATAGGCCAGGGTCTGACGACCAGCACTAAAGGCGTAAATCCTGATAAAAAGGGAAGGCATTACCTTTTATATAAGTAAACAACACAATAGAGTGTGTAAGTGAAGTAGGAACTAAGTAAAACTGAGTACAAAAGTAAGTGATGAAAAGTAAATGGGCCAGTATACAAACCCAACTGAAAGTACAGTACAACCGAAAAGGGAAGTAGAACAGCAGTAAAGTAAAGCAGCAACCACTGAGTCATCCTCCAGGAATCCCACCTGAAGGGTGGGTACATATGGTCTCCTTGGCACCTCGGGTCCGTCAGTCCGCTCCATGTATGCCTCACTAGGTGGTCCACCTCCGGGTACCATCCAAATCCACAAGTCTCCTTCACGATTAGTACTGTCTGTCATCTGTATCCAACACAACGTAGTGGAGGCAAGATCATGCATGGGTGAGTATACAATACTCAGTAGGGACCCCGAGACCCCCGAAGGTCTCCCAGAATCCACAAAGGATAATCTAAAAAGGAAATATACAATCAAAAAGTATCAACCAACTCTACTTAGGGATATTCTCATACATATACCTAAGTTATCAATCATAGTTTGGCTCCAACTCCCGAGCCCAAGCACAACCCAGTCCACACAAGAAAGATAGTCAATCACATCAAAGATAATGATTGAAATTCAAGACTCAGCTCACACAGGTATATATATTCCGTATAGCGATAGAGATGATCAGATGCAGTCACTGATTCATCTAAGCTGTCGGACCCACATAGGATACAAGACCATCTAAGATGTCGGACCCACATACGATACAAGACCAGCTACTCTTCCAGACCCACTCAGGATACAAGTATAGAGGTCAAACTGTCGGACCCACATAGGATAAAAGAACAGTATTCATCATTGTCTGACCCACATAAGATCTCAGTACAGATGTCATCGTCATCGAACCCATGGGGGATCCTAGTACAGAAGTCATTGTCGTCGAACCCACGGAGGATCCTAGTATGGTAGACGTCGTCGTCGAACCCATGGAGGATCCCAGTACGGTAGTGGATGCAGTCGCAGCCAGCTATAGGGTTCCCACACACAGCACACTCAATTCTAGGAGGGTCTACTCCTCATGCCAAGGGATCGATACATCAACTGTCATGAAGTCCATAACTGATGTATTCCGAAGTTCTGTCTCGTCAAAAGAAACTCAACGCGATAGACGGTGCATCAATCGGACGCCCGGTATGAGAGTTATTGGCTTTTCCGTACCAGGGGACCGGTTGATTTTTAAGCTAAAACCAACCCGACCATACTCCAGCTGCATCCAAACCTCAAGTAGAGTATTCCAAAAGAATAGTCTCACCAAAATGAATTCAACGTAGTTGACAGCACGTCAATCGTACGTTCGGTCCTTAAGTTATAAGTGTTTCTGATGCTCGTCGCCGCAGTCTTCCGTGAGCCACCGGAGTCATTCCGGTGGTCCGTTTTTTCTTTTTTCTGCACCTGCGGTCATCTCGGGATCCAACTACCACTGTGAAATCCCCAAACCACTGTTTCGGTCCCGTTTTGTCATCACTAAACACCCCGCTCATCAAGGAAAAAATAGTAGTGGGTCCGGACTTGTTCGTTAGTCCTTACCCACCGCGTTAGTGGTTCAAATCATCACCCAACAATTAAATTCCATGTTCAAGAGTATAAAACACAAATATGAAATATACGAAAATTCTCCCTACCTCGATGTTGTTGTCATATGTCATAAATCCACGGAAGATGAGCGCCGTGGTATACGAGCGTCGTGAAAGAATGGTGTCGTTTCGTCAACGATGGAGAAAGGGTCGTTGTCGTAGGCAACATAGGATCCTTGACATCGATGTGCATCTGAGGAAGATGCGTTGTCGGAAGAAGTTATTCGCGTTCTTCTTTGGGGGTGTTCGTCATTGAAGAACGGTGTTCTTCATCGATGAAGGATCACCTCTCTGGAGTATTTTCCCAAAGAGATTTTCCAACAAAAAGAAATAAGAGGCTCTTCGATTAATAGAATTTTTATGAAATTCATATTAATTCTAGAGTTGTGCCAATTAATTTAACGCTGATATTAAATTAATAGGTTGGCACATTTAATGGGATGAGGGAGATAAGAAGGCTCCACCATAATGAATATGTGGATTTGTCAAAGTAAACAACAGGGAATTAATTGGGAGTTGAGGAGAGTTATGGGGGGGTGAAGGTTGGGGCTTGTGTGGGACCCACCTCAAAAATAACCACACATGGGAGGAAAAACCAATTTTCAAATACAATCGTGTACCACACAAATTTTATTTAGTTTAAGATTAAACCCCAAAAATTAACTTTCGACCCGCATAAAACGAAACTGCGGTAAAGGTACCCTTAAGAAAATATCGGCGATGCGATTTCATCGGTGCCCTCGGATTTCAATTTCGAGCATCGCTTCAAAAGATATAAAATCCCACTTGTTCATTCACTGAACGTACCCGAGCTAAACTTCAGAAAATTATTTCGGGCACACCGGGCCCCGGAATCAGGTGCCGTCAGAAACTGTGTTTTCATAAAATTCAAAAGAATTTATGAAAAAAAATCCTTCAAATTTACGGGTCTTTACATTACTCCCACCTTAGGGCTTTACGTCCTCGTAAAGCTACAACATACACTAGGGAAACAAAAAGGGGTACAGAGCACGCATCTGAGCCTCCCACTCCCAAGTGCTCTCCTGAAGGTTCTCGTGGTGCCAACGAACATGCACTAGAGGAATTGACCATCCACGAAGGACCCTCTCATGTCGATCCTTGATCTCTACTGGAACCTCCAAGAATGTCGCCCCGTCGTCAATATCCAGCTCCTCGTGATCGATGATGTGGGTCGGGTCATGCACGTATCTAATCAACTGAGATACGTAGAAGACGTCATGCACTCAGTGCAACTGATGTGGAAGGGATAAGTGGTAAGACACCTCACCTACTCTACTGAGGACCTAGAACGGTCCAATGAATCATGGAGATAACTTGCCACCCTGGCCAAATCTCCATAGTCCTCGTTAAGGTGAGACCAATAGTAAAATGTGGCCGCCATCCTCGAACTCAAGTGGTCTCCATATCCTATCAGTATGGGACTTTTTTCTGCTCTGTGCAGTCTTCATCCGCTTCTAGATAATCTGCACCTTCTCCGTCGTAGCCTGAACCATCTCTGGTCCTACAAGTGCTGACTCCCCGGGGTTAGTCCAGCATAGAGGTGATCTGCATGGTCGGTCGTACAGCACCTTGTACGGTGTCATCCCAATGGTAGAGTGGTAGCTGTTGTTGTACGTAAACTCCACCAAGGTCAAATGATCCTCCTAGCTGCGACCAATGTCGAGGTCACATGCACGGAGCATGTCCTCGAGAGTCTGAATGGTCCTCTCCATCTGGCCATCCGTCTGAGGATGAAAGGCAGTGCTCAGGCATAGCTACGTCCCAAAAGCCTCCTACAACCCCTTCCAAATCTGGGAAGTAAAGCGAGCATCTCGATCAGAGACGATAGTCGATGTCACACCATGAAGTCGTATGATATTCTCAATGTAGAGGCGTCCCAAGCTCTCTACTGAGCCCTGCTCTCTGATCGGGAGGAAGTGGGCCAACATGGTGAGTCGGTCTATGATCACCCAGATAGAGTCATGTCCTCTGGAAGTATGTGGAAGCCCCATCACTAAATCCATGTATATCCCATCCCACTTCCACTCCAAAACCTCTAAGGGTTGTACTGATCCTGCTGGTACCTGGTGCTCTGCCTTCACTTGCTGACAAGTGAGGCATTGTGAAACGAACTCTGCTACAGCCTTCTTCATACCCAGCCACCAGTGCTGTTGTCTAAGGTCCTGGTATATCTTCTCCACTCTTGGATGTACCGATAGAGGGGAAGTGGGAAACTCCCTTAGTACTTCTTCATACAGTGCAACTGGTACCATGGTACGTCCCTGAAGAGGATGACGTGCTCTCCTCCTTCAGAAAATCCATCAGGCGCCTGCCCTGTGGAAATATGAGCACGTCGCGTCTCACAGTCAACGTCCCCACATTGTGCCTCTCTAAACCGCTGAAGTAGTGGAGGAGTGACTATGAGAGACTGTAGAAATGTTGCTCCATCTCTATCCATGAAGGAAATATGAAAAGCGGCTAATTGCTTTGTCTCCTATCCAAGTAGCTAAATGCCTGATCTCCTGCTGAGAGCATCAGCCACAATGTTCCCTTTCTCAAGGGTATAGACTATATCATAGTCATAGTCCTAGAAGAACTCGAGCCATCGCCGCTGTCTCAGGTTCAGGTCCTTCTGTGGGAATATGTACTTGAGACTCTAGTGGTTAGAGTATTCTGTAAAGCGCTCGCCCATCATATAGTGCTACAACATCCTCAGGGCGAATACCACTACTGCTAACTCCAGGCCATGGGTAGCGTAGTTCGGCTCATGTTGTCTCAACTGCCGCGAACCATAAGCGATGACCGCTCGCTCCTGCATCCAGACACATCTGAGTCCATTCCCTGATGCGTCGCAGTAAACTACGTACCCAACACCCTCCTCTAGTAGCCTCAAGATGGTCATACTGCTCAATCTCTGTCTCAGCTCTTGAAAGCTCTGCTAGCATCTATCTGACCACACTAAGGGTTTCCCCTTCTTCTTCAAAGCTGAAAGCGGTGTTGCAACTCTAGAGAATTCTGGGACAAATCTCTAATAGTACCCAGCCAGACCTAGGAAACTCTGCACCTCCGTCATGCTCCTGGGTGGGTCCCAAGCAAGTATTTCCTCGATCTTCATAGGATCCATAGCAACTCACACCTCCGAGATGACGTTCCCCAAGAAGTGAACCTCTCGAATCCAGAACTGTCACTTAGAGAGCTTACGATAAAGCTTGTGATCTCGGAGTGTGTCTAGTACAACCCGCATGTGGTAGGCTTGCTCCTCCTCAGTATCCGAGTAAATCAGTATGTCATCAATGAAGACTACGACAAACCGATCGAGGTAAGGCTGAAAGATCCTGTTCATGAGACTCATGAACACTACTAGAGTGTTGTTCACACCGAAGGGCATAACCAAGAACTCGTAGTGGCCATACCGACACCTGAAGGTCGTCTTCTGCACATCATCGTCTTGAACTCTAAGTTGGTGATAGCCTGACATGAGGTATATCTTTGAGATCCATCGTGCTCCCTTGAGCTGATCGAAGAGGTCATCAATCCTCAGAAGTGGGTACTTGTTCCTTACAGTCACCTGATTCAGGTGACGGTAGTCGACACACAGTCTCAAGCTCCCATCTGCCTTCTTGTTGAAAAAAATTGCAGAAGCCCAGGGTGAAACACTGGGTCGGATGAATCCCTTTCCCAATAAGTCCTCCAGCTGTACTTGTAGCTCACGAAGCTCGACAGGAGCCATTCGATATGCGGGAGTAGATATCGGTGTTGTCCCGGGGTACAGGTCAATGTAGAAGTCTACCTCTCTTCGAAGAGGTATCCCTGGAATGTCGTCAGGGAAAACATCCGCATACTGATCCACCATAATAGGAAAACTCGGACTCCTCACTTCAACTGCTCCGAGGATGAGACCAGCCAACTGATGTGTGATCGGCTGCCCTCTCCTCTGTGTAAATCTATCCTATGCTGTGAAGGTTCCCTTCTCATCGGTGAAGGTGAACCTGGTCCCATTCATGCCGACACACCGCACTTTTCACCTAATACATTCGATCTGAGCATGGACAATAGATAACCAGTTCATACCCAAGATGGCGTCGTAAGGCCTCGACGCCACTACAAGAAGATCCCAGCCGAAGCTCTCGTCTCCTTGAGTAAGCTCACACTGCCGGCACCAATGCGTAATCGTCGAGTCTACTCTCGTAGGAGTCTCTAGCTGTAAGAATCGATCCAACGGCTCCGTTGGAATCTCCGAGCTCCGAACAAGGGTAGCAGCAATAAAAGAATGACTCGCACCTATGTCTATAAGAATTGCAGCAAGGGTGGAGTAGACACATATAGTACCTAGAATCATCTCAGGTGTGTCGTGGTCATAAGTCTCTACTTCCTGGAGCTGAGGATGCCTCTGCCCGTCAGCTCCCTGTTGTCGGGGTGGACCTCCTGGGGGTGGTGGTGGTAGAGCCTCGAAACTTCTTCCACCACCCGCTGCTCAGCCAGCTCCTCTGCCTCGTCCGCCTGCTCCCTGCGGACCTCCACATTCGAACCTCTGCCTCTTCCTAGGAGGTCCCTCCACTGTCTGTTGCTCATCTGCATGGAAGGTCAGGCAGTCACGAGCCATGTGGCCCTGCCCACCACAGGCATAGCACTTTCTGCTCCTCATAAGGCTAGCACTGTTTTGTGTTCCCCACACAACTGATCCCGTTTCCTGAGGTTTCCCACCTGATGGCCTGGTTTTCTTGGACCTCGGATAAATCTTTCAACCGCCGGCTGCAGAAGACATTTCTCCATGTCGCCTTGCGGTGAGTCTCACCGCTGGTGACTGCTAAGTGAGAAATCTCTCCACTAGAAGGGCTCACTCCAGCACCCCTGCTTGCGTAGGGATGCTAAGGGGAATCGTCGAAGCCCTGATCTCATGCCTCATTCCTTGATCGAAGATCTAGTCCCTAAAGAACAGGTCTCATACCATATCTGTGGAGTAGAGTGAGAGGTCCGTAGACCTCGATGCATACCGATCTACTATCATACTTCCCTGTCGCAGATGAAGTAACTCCTGGATGCCCACCACACGGAGGGTGGCTGGAAAAAATTCCGAGTGGAAGAGACTCTCGAAGTCTGTCCAAAGTAGAGATGCCTCGTCGTGCACCTAGAGCATCAGGCTCCACCATTTACCTGCTGCTGCGTGCAGTAGACTCGTGGCAAGGATCACCATAAGGTCAGCTGGTGTCCCTACCAACCTGAAGACCCTGATGATAGCCTCCATCCAATACTCATCTGACTGAGGGTCCATCTCTCCGCAAAACCTGGGCGGCCTCTATCATTGAAACTCGTGGAATGTGCTCAGGCAGTGTGCACTCTCTGCTGCTAGGGCCGGTGGCATCGGTGGCTCAGTGGGTATTGGTACCACTGGTGCCTCCGCTATAATGGGGCCCTGCACCGAGGCATCGTCACTCAGTGGGATTCCATCTCGCACGTAACTAGGAACTCTAGCTGGCTACCTTCGTGGAGCCATCCTAAAAAGCAACAGGTGTGCCACGATTAATACAATATATATGGTGAGCTGACACAAACTAATCACAAATAAAACTTTTGAAAGGAAACACACACACAATCAGTGTTTTCATGAATTGAGTCAGAAATCTGAGGTCAGGGTCCTGGTGTATGGATACATTGGTCACCACACCAACACTGGACTCCCTGGACTGAAAACCACACTCAATACTCTTAACACTATTGCTTCACAGAAGGGAAAGATCGGAGTCCTGAGTTCTGCGGTAAAACTGACTCCTTTGATACCAATTTGTCGTGACCCTTCCTCAGGGACCGTGCTGTAACTACCCCAAGCCCGCCTTCCATAGGCCAGGGGATGGAGACCAGCACCAAAGGCGTAAATACCAATAAAAAGGGAATTCATTGCCTTTTAAATAAGTAAACAACACAACAGAGTGCGCAAGTGAAGTAAGCACCAAGTAAAACTGAGTACAAAAGTAAGTGCTGAAAATTAAATGGGCCAGTATACAAACCCAACTGAAAGTACAGAACCACTGAAAAGTGAAGTACAATAGCAGTAAAGTAAAGCAGCAACCACCGAGTCATCCTCTGGGAATCCCACCTGAAGGGTGGGTACATATGGTCTCCTCGGCACCTCGAGTTCATCTATCCGCTCCGTGCACAACTCACTAGGTGGTCCACCTCCGGGTACCGTCCAGCTCCACAAGTCTCCTCCACGATCATTATTGTCTGTCGTCTGCATCCAACACAACGTAGTGCGGGCAAGCCTATGCAGGGGTGAGTATACGATACTCGGTAGGGACCCCAAGACCCCCGAAGGTCTCCCAGAATCCACCAAGGATAAACCACAAAGGAAAGATACAATCACAAAGTATCAACTAACTCTACTTAGGTATATGCCCATACATATAGCTAAGTTATCAATCATAGTTTGGCTCCAACTCTCGAGGCCAAGAACAACCCATTCCACATAGGAATGATAGTCAATCACATCAAAGATAATGATTGAAAGTCAAGACTCAGCTCACATAGGTATAAATTATTCGTATATCGATAGAGATGATCAGATGTAGTCACTAATTCATCAAAGTTGTCAGACCCACATAGAATACAGGAACAGCTAAGCTGTCGGACCCACATAGGATAGAAGACCAGCTACTCTGTCAGACCCACTCAGGATACAAGTACTGAGGTCAAACTGCGGGAGCCATGTAGGATACAAGAACAGTAGTCATCGATGTCGAACCCATAGAGAATCCCAGTACAGATGTCATCGCCATCGAACCCACGGAGGATCCTAATATGGAAGTCATCATCGTCGAACCCACGAAGGATCCTAATATGGTAGACATCGTCATCAAACCCACAGTGGATCCCATTACGGTAGTCGATGCAGTCGCAGCCAGCTCTAGGGTTCCCGCACACAGCACGGTCGATTCTGGGAGGGTCTGCTCTTCAAGACAAGCGGTCGATACATTAACTATAACGAAGTCCAGAGTTAATGTATCCCGAAGTTCTGTCTCGTCAAAAGAAACCCAACACGACAGAGGGTGCGTTAATCGGACGCCCAGTCTAAGAGTTATTAGCTTTTCCGTTCCAGGGGCCCGGTTAGTTTTTAAGCTAAAACCAACCCGACCATACTTCAGCTACCTCTAAACCTCAAATGGAGTATGTTAAAAGAACCATCTCATAAAAATTAATTAAATATAGTTGACGGTATGTCAATCGGACGTCTGGTCCTTAAGTTATAAGTGTTTCTGCTCCAAGGGCCTGGTTGGTTTCGGGTTCGAACCAAACCGTCCATACCCAAACATTGCCTAAACCTCAATTGTAATATACCTAAACGACCGTCTCGATCCAAGGGTTCCTACTCAACTGACGGTGCGTCGATCGGAGGTCCGTAGCTCATGTTATGGGCAAATGACTGAAAAATAGTCCGAAGTGGGGGGTCTGGGCCCGGTCCGACCCGGCCCAACCCACCCTAGGTCAGCCCGAACCGGGTCGACCCGAACGGGGTCCGGGTCCGGCCCGGGAGGGCGCATCCCAGCCTAGCTAGGCATGGCCTAGGCCGGCCGGCGCGGCCCGGTCCGCGTGACCCACCCCGGCCCGGCCGGGGGGGTGTGCTGGCTCGACCAGCTGGCCGAGTGAGGGGTGCAGCCCCCTGTTCCGCGAACGCAGCGCTAGGCTGGTGTCGCTGCTCTCCCCGGATCCCGCACAGCCACGGGATCTGCTACTCACTGCCATGGCCGGTACCACGGAGAGCTCCTACCGGCGGTGCACAGGGGCGTCGTCGCCGCCTCGGGTCGTCGATGCCGTCGTGGTCTTCTACGGGCCACTGGAGTCATTCTGGTGGTCCGTTTTTGCTTTTGTCTGCGCCTGCAGTCATCTCGGGATCCAAAATCCATTGCAATGTCCCCAAATCATCGTTCCGGTCCCATTTCATTGTCGCCAAACACCCCGTGCATCAATGAGAAAATAGCGGTGGGTCCGAACTTGTTCGTTAGTCTATACCCACCGCATTAGTGGTTCAAATTATCACCCAACAATTAAATGCCATGTTCGAGAGTATAAAACACAAATATGAAATATATGAAAATTCCCCCTACCTCAAAGTTGTTTTCATACATCGTCGATCTGCGGAAGACGAGCGTCGCAGTAGACGGGCATCGCGGAAGAATGGTTTCGTTCCAGTAACGATGGAGGAAGGGTCATTGTTATAGGCGACGTAGGCTCCTTGATGTTGAGGTGCATCCGAGGAAGATGTGTTGCTGGAAGAAGTTCTTCGCGTTCTTCACTGGGGGTGTTCTTCATTGAAGAACGGTGTTCTTCGTTGATGAAGGATCGCCTCTCAAGAGTCTTTTCCCAAAGATATTTCCCAACAAAAATAAATAAGAGGCTCTCCAATTAATAGAATTGTTATGAAATTCATATTAATTCAAAATTGGTTCCAATTAATTTAACGCTAATATTAAATTAATAGGTTGGCACATTTAATGGTATGAGGGAGGTAGGAAGGCTCCACCATAATGAATATGTGGAGTTGTCAAAGTAAATAGTAGGGAATTAATGGGGAGTTGGGGAGAGTTATGGGGGGGTAAGGTTGGGGCTCGTGTGGGCCCCACCTCAAAAATATCCACACTTGGGAGGAAAACCCAATTCACAAATAAAATCGTGTACCACACAAATTTTATTTAGTTTATGATTAAACCCCAAAAATTAAATTTTGACCCACATAAAATGCAACTGTGGTAAAGGTCCCCTTAAGCAAATATTGGCGTTGCGGGTTCATCGGTGCCCTCAGATTTCAATTCCGAGCACCGCTTCAGAAGATAGATAAACCCGCTCATTCGTTCACTGAACGTACCCGAGATAAACTTCAGAAAATTATTCCAGGCACACCGGGTCTCTGAATCAGGTTCTGTCAGAAAATACGTTCTTGTAAAATTACAAAGAATTTGAGAAAAAAAATTCCTTCAAATTTACGGGTCTTTATATATTTATATTCATTAGTAAATTTTATATATAATAAAGGAATTACACCATCCATAAAGGCACAAACCATATGTACAAATGAATGATGTTTCCATTTTTTATTGATATAAAGAAAGAAAGATAAATAATAATTCACATTTTAAGAATTGTAATAATATCATAAAAAGATATATATTTAGTAAATAAATCATTATAAAAATACATAAGATATGGTGATGGAAAATGAATTACATTGGATTGTGAGGGAGTAGTTCTTCGTACACTGGATTGACAATTTCATTTCCTATTCGATTGAGGAGAATATGGATGCAAGTGATTACACTAAAAAATAACATATAAGATTATGTCAGATACTAGTTTTATTATTTCATTATGTTTAAATAATATTTCAATGATGTAGAGGTAGAAATAAAACAAAATCATTCGGTTAATGACTATACCTCTACTTCATTCAACATCCATTGGTTTACACCATAAACCATATAAAGTTGGTATTTTGTCCAAAATATGCCCTCTTAAACATGGGTATTGATTTAATGAAGGGATTTTGGTGTCCCTTGGTTAAAATAAAAGGATTTTGATGTTTGAAGAAAAGAGGAGTAGAGGTTCCTTTTTATAAGTCAGGGGAGGGGCACTCTTGCAATTGTATTAAATAATAAATTAATATAAAATATATTTCAAAGGAAAACACCCAAATGATATAATTAGAATTTTAGATGATGATGGTTTGAAATATAATAATCCCATACAACTTGGACAAGTTTGGAATATTTTTTTACCCTTATCTCTTTGTTTTAAACTGTGTTAACACTTTATGTTAGTTATCCTCATAATGATGTGTTTTAAACTTTAGGGGTCAATATAGTTACTATAAAAGAAAAATTATTCCATAAATAGATCATTGTTAAAATTTTAAAATATGTACCAATCACTTTCATAATGATATGATTTTCTTTTGTAATTTAAATTATTTAATAAAATATTATTTATTATATAATAACATTAATGAAAATTTTGGAAGTATTTATTTATTTTTACTATCAAATAAACATGAAAACAATGTAATTTGAATCTAATCTAATCACACACCTCCAATATATTATTTTTTTCTAAAAAATTATTATAAATTCATCCATATTATATTAATTATAACTTTTTTAAAATTATTCATTTTATTTTTATATTAATTAAATAAATATTTTTCCAGAATTGCATAACAATTTAAGGAAATTATTTCAACCCAAAAAATAAAAAATATTTATTGATGTTAAAAAAAAGAAATTTATCTTTCAAATAATTATTTATAATTGAACCTACTTTTGGTCTCAAAATAGTTTGTGAAATTACTACAAGAGGGGGTTGAATTGTAGTTTATAAATTAGAACAATTAATTTTCATAACCTCTATATGTATGAAAATTAGACAAACCATTGTAAGTTAAATGAATGTAATAGTATAATTATTTGTTCTAATACTTTATAAAATTGGTGTAAATAAATATTTTATAATATAAAAATATCTCAAAACACATGCACATCATTAATAGGACCTTGTAAACCGAAGTAATATGAAACATTTCAAAACATGTATGAAAAATGTACATATGTTTTATAATATTGATCTCAACATTAAACATTAATGATATGAATGTATTTGACCCAAAAATTAGGTATCTATAGTTTTAAAAAAACAATAAATGCTTATCTTCTTTAAGAAAAGAATCCATTGATAAAAATATTGGAAATACCTAATTTCCCTAGACACAATAACCCTTGATAAGAAATATTAGACAAACTTTACCTTCTTATCCTTAAAAGACCATGGTCACACCAAATCATACATACAATAAAAAAATAGAATAACTAAAGGCATTAAAAAATTAATCACAAAGAGTATTCCTAAGTAAAAATGATCTAATGGAATACAATGAAGAAATTATTCAAAGTACCAAGATATTAAAAAAATATTCACAAAAAATATCAGATCATAAGTAATGAAAAACCTTCCATATCTATGAATACTACAAGTATTTATAGAAAAACCTCAAAAAGTTTTATTCCTCATTCATTGCAGTTGGTTTCAACAGCTTCAGATGAACTCTTCATTCACATGGAAAGTTTGACCTACCATTTTGTTTGATTTTCTTAATGTTTATATAGAACTAAATTTTCATTAAATTTCATCTGATGGACTAATAAATTTATGTTTAGTGAAATTATATTCCTTCATCTGATGCATTTGATAAATGTTTATCAGGTAATACTGTATTGCTCCATCAGATAACATTTTTCAGATACTATATTTATAACATCATATTATGGATTTCATTATATTTAAACATCTAGAAAATTATAAATACTCATCCAAAGATAATTTTAATCATATGTTTTTTATAAGTGTTCCCGATTAGAAAAATATTCCATCTAATATGCATATTTTTCTATATCTAGTAAAATAAATTTCTTAAAATAAAATTATTAAAACAATGTAAGTATAAAAGTTAGAAAAATATTAAAGATGTTTTTTTATGATATCCAAAACTAAAGTTAGTCAGTATTCAAATGAAATTTTTGACTTAAAGATATCCCCCTTTTTAGAAATCATTAAACATAACATCCAATGATAAAAACTAATGTTTGAAAACATTAAAAAAATTCTTACTCCCCCTTACTTTTATGTTATTTAAATATTAAACTCCTTCATTATCTTCACCCATTTTTTATTTTCCCAATCTTATATAATCATTGTTTGAAATATTTTTTAATAAATTAGGTTTTCTCATTTTTCTCGCCCTTTTTGATTTTAAAAAATTATATGATAAGGTAAAAAGTGTACCTAAAATTTAAGAGAATGAAAAAAAACATACAAACCAAATTTATATATTTGAATATAGAGTTATCCAAAAGTTAATATTGAAATATATTCATCTAAATAAATTCATAAAAATATCCATCTATAATATTTATTGATGAACATTCATTCGGAAAAAAATTCAAAAAGATCAATATTAAAAAAATCAAAAGTTTAGAATGTTATTCTTTCTTTGAGTGTTTCTTCACAATAACATTCATATTAAATATATATTCCTGATAGTTATCAAAATAATCCATGTTGTATTTTATCTTTATAACTTCATCTTCATGAATATGAAACATTACACTCACTTGAATGATCTTCAACACTTCTTCTTGAAAATACTAAAATATAAATTTCTCATTCTTCAAGTTATATATTTTCTCTTCTATAATTTGTATCTTTTTCCTCTATTCTATGATTGTTTCATCATGTTTCTAAGAATGGGATTTTTTATTATCAATTTATCATTAATTCTCATTAAATTAATAAGTCATTTATATTATATGATTTGAGAATAATTTAAAATAATTTTTATTCCAGTGAATTTCTCATCATAAAAATTCATATCACATTTAGCATGTTTCACCCATAGAAGAAGTAGTTTCAGCCTTCTCCTATATTCTTTTTTAATTTTAAATACTTTAAATCAATATAATTTTGAAATATTTTTTTCAAAAATTTTATTGAATGATTACATTCCAATACATCGATTATCTATTGTGTATATTTTTATCACACTTCATTATCAGGGATGAAAAGATGGGTTTTTATGAGTTTCTTATGTGCATCATTAAAGTAATTGAACATAAGTTTAATTCACTATGAACTTGTTAAATGGGAAGAATAATTTTAAACTAATGAAACACATGGAACAAATAGAGTATAAATTCTAGAAGAAATAGCTTCTGCCTTATTTTTACCATATTTTTCAGTAGAAAAATATACTACTTGTACTTCTTTATCGGACCCAGGTTTGAGGGAAAACATATTCCAGGAATAGTAATATTTATTTTCCTAAAAAAATTTACCTTCTTTTTAACCATATAAATCTATATCAGTATAAAACTAAGATAAAATGGAAGTAGAAGATGTGTTATCAAATTATTCCTCAACTTCGATAAGTTTTTCAATCTATTTTCAATTTATTCTTCACATTTTTTATTCCCTTTTTAAAAAAATTTATGAACTTATTCATCTTATTTAGATTGAAATTTTTAATAAATTAATTCATTTCATTTATCCTTAACTAAAGATTGAGGTACATATGATATTTGAGCTTGTTGTCCTTCCTGTATAAGTAATTTAAAATCTATAGGATTTATAATAGATGTAGGATAAATTGAGATTAGTTATCCTTGTATTGTAACTTACACATTTACATTATTTTTCTCAATAAATTTTAATAAATATTAATCTATTTGATCATGATCAAATTTTTTCTTCTATTTCTTTTTATTATCTTATTTATGAATATTTTTATATGCCTCTTCATTTAATTAAAATTCCACATCCATATCTAATCCAAAACAAGGATCATTATTATTTTTTATTCTTAATATATTCAAAAGCCTCATCTAAAATTGCTTTCACTTTCTTTCTAAAAAAAATATAGGGATCCTTCACTAGGTTGTTTTCTTTTCTAAAACTTCTCCTTTCTACTTTTCTATTTCTAATTTAAATAAATCTTTATCAAACATTTTATAAAACATTTTTAAAAAGGAAAAAACATAATCCTCGTATCACTAATTGTTTCCTCGCCAATGGTGGAAACATTATCCCTTACTTGGTAGCATTATTCTGAATATTGAGAACATGCATGAGATTTAAAAATAATATTTTTATGAAATAAGGTGACAACATAATATTTAACTTAATGGTACCTCACTTGATAGAATAAATGCACATGAAAACAAAATTCATATGATTTAACATTATTATTAAATACAAAAAACCAAAACAGATATATTTGAAACTATGAGAGTATCTTGATCTCCTTTACTTCGAATAATATAGTTCTTCATTAATATATCCACTACTCTGGCATCAAGAGAAAGATGGTGAAATTTTATTACTTTCTCATAAGTGGTCAACAATTATATTTCTAACCAAGAATTTTCAAAATAATTAAACATCTTAGGTAACTAATGTGTTACCATATTTTTTTCTCCTTCATAAGGAACACCTAGTAACTCAGCCACAAAGAGATAATTATACTTATAAAACTCTTCAAAAAATGAAAAAGTTATAAATTTTATTTTATCTTCTTTTATAAATTAAACTAAAGAATATAATTCTCTAAACATATCTCAATAACGAATATCAATGTCATCTTTCTCAATAGAAATATGTTCCCAACATTGAAAGATAATTACAGATTTTAGAAAATAATCATATTTCTCATACCGTGATATTTAAATTGGAATATATTTTTCAACCACTCTTCTTGATAAATCAAAAGAATAATCGATTTTTTTATTTAGAATAAGTATAATAATCAGATAAAACAAAAAATATCAGGCATAGAGGAAACAATGTATCAAGTATTGTTTGCTGAATCATGTAGATAATGAAGAGGTAGTTACCCACACAACACTATATAGGATCGATAAGGGTGATAATTCAACTTCTCCATATCTAATTAATGAGATTGAATCCCACTTTTTTATTAATCATAGTTATCAACTCTCAAAAAAAAATTTAAAAACTAAATTCTTGACGTTTTAGAAACTTTAAAATATATGATTTATAGGATCAAATTTTTTTATGAATCTTATATGTTTGAAAAAAAATCAATAAGTATAGAAAAGTTATAAATATTGAAGACATATTATAATTATTGATAATAAAACTGAATATATAGATATTACCTCTTAAAGATGAAAAATTATAAACATTAATGTGAATGTTTCTTAAGTAATTGTAACTCAATGGTTTTCTGAAAAAACCTTATCCATATGTTTTTAAGAAAACCATCTATAAATAATCATTTTAGAAAGGATTTTCAAAAAAAATAGAAAATTTTATCCGTATATCATTTTATAAAATTATTTTTCTAGAAAAAAGTCACTAGAAAATGAACAATAAGAAATTTAAAAAATTAATAAAATTTTAAAAGAGAATAAAAATGTTCTTCCTCTTATTTGAATAATTTTTTATAATAAGTTGATATTTTGAAATGATATAGATATGAACTATTATTAATATTAATCATTCTTAGCTTCTAATTAATATATTAAAATCTATCAGAATTTAGTGATTTTTAAAAAAAAATAAATATATTGTTTGGTGTTTTGATTAATTTTAAATTAATATCTCTTTTAATTTTTTCATATTAAATGGAATGGTTTCGTATATATATTTTTCTAGATCATGTTTTATGTGATGTTTTTTATATAATTCTAGGGAACTTATATTGTCACCCACAAATGGAGTTTTACGAAAACTCATTCAATAATAAATTATTCTATGTTGCATCCACAAAACATGGGAAGAGTAACTTCTAGCTGCCACATATTCATCATTAATAGTAAAAATATCTAAAAAAATTTGTTTACTAAAAGACCAAAAATATAAATATTATCCTATGAAATTAAATGTTCCATATTTACTTTTTCTGTCAATTTTACAACTAAAAAATTAACATCTAAAAAACTTTTTAAATCAAAATAATCTCTAGTAGAATAAAATATTTGAAAATTCATATTTATATTAGGATAAAAAATAACTCATTTTATAGATTTAATATGATAATCATTTGAATGTTTTTAATATCTTACACATAAGAATATGGAAAACATTTTGTCTGTCTAACTAGTTGTTAGATATATTAAACTACTAATCATTCTTTTAAAATGTTTTTGGTCAACGAGTTTCCAAGACTCATCAATAAAAATATTTTTTTTAGGTCCCAATAAGAGTACTAATAAATTTATTATTTTCATACAAAAACTATTTAAGAAGATCATTTTTATACTTTTTTTGAGATATAAATGCTACTTTTGGTTTTTAAGAGATTTGAAAACCAATAAAAAATTAATTCACTTGTCACGCTCATTTCAAACACAGATTTCATAAGATTTAGAAATGAATCAGTAAGATATTTTAAACCTAAACCAAATATAATTTCATTTAAATAAATATGAAAATTTATGATATATTTGTAAACTTATTTAATAAAAATCCATAATTTATTTCTAACAAAAATCGTGTTAAACTATCTTACTTGGATCTATAGGATTTTTTATATCTATAAAGTGACATTGTAAGTATAAAAACATGTTAATATATATTTTTATTCAAATAATGGTGGTAACTCAATGTAAACATCCCCTTGTAAATATTCATTTAGGGAGGAACACTTCACAACCATTTGTAAAGGGGTAATATTTAGATATGTTAAATATGCTAGAAGTAGTTGAATAGATTCATATCTAGCTACTGTAGCAAAAAAATCATATTATATGTATTTTAGATTATTATAACCCTTTAAAATTATTTTATGTTTTTTATAACTATTAATAAATTTTTATTAGAATTTATTTTTGAAAAAAAATTACACAAATTACATAATGATCTTTGAGACATTCAACAAATGTTCAAACTTGATTACTCTAAAACTCATTGAGTTTATTCTTCATTACATTTATCAAATCTTGATCTCATATTGCCTTGTTTGGATTCTTTTTTATGAATTGTGATTGAGATTCACATTTTTCATGTTTATTTATTAAGGAACTTCTAGTTTTAATTGGTTGATCTACATTAACCATGATATTATCATTATGATGATTCATAAGGATTTTCTGATATCATGGTATTGAAAAAGGTTTTTATTAAAAAATATTTTTAATTTATTCTTAAGGTAAAACTTCAGAATTATATTTAATAGTTATTATCTCATGAGAATAATTGTCCAAATTTTATTAAATATTAGTTTTTAAAAAAACATCTTAATATTTGGTTTCATGTTGTTTGAAAAAAAAATTACAAGTTTCATCAAATTTTATTTGAATTATTTTCTCAATGGAACATGTATTTATATTATAAACTCTATAATACATACTATGTATTTAATAACCTAGAAAAACTCCATTATATTTTATAGAAAATATATTTAAATTATATTTAGTATTCATAATGAATACTTTGCATCCAAAATATATAAATCAATAATGTTTAGGTTTTCTTCCTATTAACAACTGATATGGTGTTATATTAATTAAGGGTCTAAGTAAAATATATATTTATAGTATATAAAGAATTAATAACTTCATTGTCTCAAAAATCATTATAAATTGAGTATTCTCACAACATTATTCTTGTAATATTATTAATAACTCTATTTATTCTTTCTCCTGCACTATTTTTATGGGTTATTTTAAGAGCTAAGAAGTTATGTGTTAAAAATATTTACTATAAAAAGTTTCAAATTAAGAATTTTAAAATTCTCTACCATATTCACAAGGAATAGTTACAAAAGGTAGACTTCTATATTTTTTAACATCGGATACAAAACTCATAAAATATAAAAGGTCTTCCAATATTTTTGGTAGAAAATTTACTATTTTATAAATACTTTAGTCATCAAATAAAACATATACATTTTATTTTCCATGGATAATTCTTTTTTGTGATAAAATATATCTATGTTCACTGACTTTAAAGAAACATAATTTGAAACTTCACGAATAGATTTAAAACATGACATGCGTTTCTTTCCAAATTGAAAATGATCATAAACATTAGAAGACTTAAACCTAAGCTTTAGTAGATCTCTAACTAGTAATTTATTAAAAAAAATTCTATTCTTATATCATTATATTATTCTAAAAATATATTCCAAAACCAAAATTGATCCTCCATTGCACTGATTCAAGGTAGATAAGTCCTCCTACGGTCTTCCAATTTATGTGAGTAAACATTGTCATGCTTGTTAGAAGATAGAAATAATTTTTCTTATGAATATTGAGTAGTCCATTTATCATTTCTAAAGTTCATAAGGTAACCATTATGAAAAAGTTGGATTATTCTTATAATATTGATCATATGTCCTAAAAGACTAATCATTTAAATTTTAAAATTTTCTAAGAAGAACAATATTACCTATTATATAAATTTATCCTTGAGAATTATCCCCAAAATTGAATTCACCATCCTTCATATTTATAATCTTTACAATGAATTAATTGTTTCTAGTTATATTATGGAAACAACCACAATCCATGTTCTAAATATTCTTGTTCTTATTCCTTATCTTATTTTACTAAAAAACAAAATAGTTATTTTTTGACACAACCATTTCTTGGGTCTAGAATTTTTATAAAACATGATTTTAAGAATCCACATCTATATAAATATTTTTTGTTAAATAGTTTATAATTCTTTATAAAATTATTCCTTATAAAATATAAATTATTTTACTATATTTAATGAACACTTATTTTAACACAGTCATCCACATTTACATTTAGTCTAAAGTGGTTCAAATTTTAGAACAATGTAATTATTTTGAAAATGATTTTTTGGGTTTGTAAAACCAATATTATTAATACTTATTTGACATCTAATTTTCCTATGCATATTATCAATTTTTTCATTTCAATAAGTAAATATTAATAATAACATTTGCATACTAATCATTTCAGAATTTAGATTAACAACTAAATCATTATCCTTGTTATTTGTTTTATAATTATATTTATCTAACTCATTGGTGATATCAAAAATTTCTATATAATGTTTATAAGTTTTTTTAATTTTCATTAGAACTGTTTTTAATCATCTCCATGTTTTCCCTAAAACATTACATTTTTTATTTTCTAATAGAGAAGACAAATAAGTAACTTCTTCAATGCTTAGTAATGCATCATCATCATCAGATGATGTGTATTTTTCTTCTCATGATAAAGTAAAATTTGCATCCTATAAAAGTTTAAATATTTCATTTTTTGATAATTTTTTATGAAATTCAAAGGATTCATTTTCTATGAATCTTTCATTTATCTTTAAAATTATATCATAAGATCCCATAACATTCTAATTATTGGCACTATCATCAAAATAATTCTCTGAGGAATTATCTGCATTTCTAGAACTCTAGGTGTTTGTAAAATTCAAAATTTTATTTTCTTTATACATATATTGTTTTTTAGAACTTATTTGTTTTCTTTCCATTATCTTATGTCTTACACAATAAAGTATAATATGACCTAGTTTCTTACACTCATATCACATCATATGTGAAAAATAATTCTTATCACTTCATTATTTTGGATTCTTCTTGTACTTGTAATGGAAATCATTCTTTCTTACTATCATGTGAATCCTCTTAGATAGACTATCTAGTTCATTTTCACATTATTTTGATTAACTACTTTTTTTCTTCATCTATTATATTATTATTTTTTAAGATTCAAAATCATTATGAGGTAACATATCTTTTTTATTCCCATTTGATATAGAATTAAAATATACTCTGTTTTACTTTTTCTAATTTTCTATATCTATTTTCAGTATACCCTCATACTACCTGGGAGTTCTAAAAATATCATCTAAGATCAAATTTAATAGATGATTTGTATTATCTACATGTATTATTTTAGATTTCCATTCATTAGGAATAATCTCAATAATATTTTTTAAATAAAATCCTTAGTCAAATATTTATCTCACAAATATTTTAAACTCTTCACAATTTTCATAAATCTTTAAAGCGTATTTTCAACAGTCTCTCCAAGTTAAAAAAATCAAAGGCTTGATAATCTTCTCTTAACCTAGATATTCTATTTTCAATAACCTTGGATGTTCCAATGTGAGTATCCTGATGATTATTCTATATACTATTAGCTTCTTAACAATAAAAAATTTGATTAAATAAGTTTCTAGTTATAGAGTAGAATTAAGTATTTTTAACTCCATAATATAGTTGATATTCAGACTTCTCATCAATAAAAAAAGTAGAAAAAAATTTCTCTTGAGTTTTTTAATTTCTAGTCATCATGAAAAAATTCTATACTCTAGTATTTATAATGAATATCTTAATCTGGTCTCTCCAATATTCATAGACAGAAGAATAAAATATTTATGGTCCCCTAGGATTTATATTTTCTGAAATTCCAATATTTAAACCTGTTATATTTACAAAAATAAATATATTATTTTCTAAATAATACATTTTATCTTAAAATATTTTATAACATATTTGAAAATTCAAATAAAATTTAACAATTTATAAGAACATATAAAAATATATATATTTGAACCCTCTCTGATACCAAATGAAGGATCATGAGAGTATATAGAAAAAAAACAAGATGGTGGTTGAATTCTAGTTTATAATATATAAATACTAATTTTTTAAACCTCATTATATAGGATAATATGATAAAACAGTTTCCTATAAATTTAATTAATCAGATAAAAATTTATTCTAATACATTCTAAAATTAGTGTTAATGAAAAAAAATTATCATAAAACATTCCTTAAACCCGTGAATAGTGGAAATAGAAACATCTAAAAACATGTAATAATAAAATCTATAAAATATGTTGAAAAAAATATATAATTTTTTTAAAAATTATCCACACTTTAACCTTTATCCTGAAGGATGTCTATAACCCATAATTTTTGTGTCAATGGTTTTAACGAAACTATAAAGGTATTTCTTACTTAAGTAGGTAAACCCATGATAAAAATATTGGAAAAAATTTATTTTTGGATCCATATGAACCCTTGATCTGAATGATCATACATACTCTATATTTTTATCCCTTAAATCCCTCGATCACACTAGATCGAACAAATAATTTACAACATAGAAAAACTCATGGGATTTCTACAGATCCTCATAATATATATTCCTTAAGTAAACAAATATCTAAATAATTACATTAAAGGGATCAATAAAAGTAAAATTATGTTATAGAAATCTTCATAGAAACTCTTATATCTCTATTGATGTAAAAACATCCATCTCCACAAATGTTTCTCCTATCTATCGGAAAATTCCAATGGTTATATTCTGAATTCTTTGGAGTTGGTTGCAACGTCTTTGAATGAACTCTTCTTTCACATGGAATGTTTTGTATATATGTTATATATAATGGTCATCATGTCTATAAACCTCTATTGTGTCTTAAGATACCATCCTATGGAATATTAATTGTAAATTGATTGAAATTATATTTTATCAATATATTCATTTAATAAATTTTTATCCAGAAATCATGAGTGCCTTTGTCTGATAATGTTTTCTGGATAGTGTAATTACAATATCATCTTATGGATTTCATTACATTTAGAATTTTTGAATTTTATAAATATTTGTTTGATAATGATTTTAATAATCAATCAAGTAAATGTGTATTTGAACACAAAATGATGTTATCCAGTACACATATATTTATACAAATATATAAGTGAGTTTCCTACAAAAACATTCCTAAAACTAGTCAAGTATTAATGAAGTGTGTTTTTGATTTCCAAAAATACCACAAGAAGGTTTCAGAAATAAACTTTCAACTCTATAATAAGTTATTTATATAATTTTGAAAAAATATTATAGATATTAAAAGTAAAAAATTGAAAAATTCAACTTTATCTATTACTTAATTATTATAATGGTCGGAATCAAAGGCATATGCCACCAAGATTATATAATTTCTAAACGTGGATGTACATGGCCACACCACACTCATCTAATAGAAAAAATATAAATTATTTTGGTCATTCCATGATCCTTATCATATTTTTCACCTTAATTACTTAATTTACCTCGACCATGATGATTAGTATTTACTATGGTTACTATTCATAATGACTAAAAATAAAAGGGAAAATATTTAAAAAAATTAACCTTCCCACTAAAAATATAGAATCCATTTTTATTTATTTAATTCATAAAATTTTATGAATTAAGTTTAATATTAAAATAGAAAATGCAATGAAAAAATGTTTTCCAAAAAAACATTTTTAAGTATAAAGAAAATTTTATAAAAAATTCATGTATAAAATTCATTCCAAAGTCCATACTTTTATTATTCCTAATAAAAATAAACTAATTAAATTACAAAACTGATCTGAAATAAAAATTTACTCCGTAAATACTTGAAATGGTTTATATTTTTCAAATATAATCAGTATTTTTTACTATTCACTGAAAAAGAAATCATTTCGAAAAAATACTAATAATTCACCAGATTATAATTTTAATAATTTAATTTTAAAAATAAAGTTCATTTTATTATATACATTTTCTTAAAAATAGTGACAACATTTTCCTAAAAATACAATAAACAACAATTTTCAATAAAACAAACTTTTTAATGAATTAAATAAATTTACTAAAATTTTAGTTCATATTATTATAGAATTTATCAATGAATTTTTATTGATAATGACATGTTATATATATATATATTTCACAATATGTTTAATCTTATTAATACCATCCAATTCAATAGCTAGGTTATAATGATCATATTTAAATAATAATATTTTTTGGTTTGTTAAAGCCTAATGTAGCATGTTTTATATACTATCAAACATGGTTTTCTTTTAAAAATATTTTTTTGTTACACTTTTTCTGAAATTAATTCTTTAAAAATTGTAGAAAACATGTATAAATCCATTTAGTAAACTTATATAATCATATTCATATCCCATGTTTACTTGTGTCAGAAATAATTAGAGACAAGTTATATCTATATGAGAAAGCTCCCTAGTTAACTCCCTTCATATTTTCTTTTATGATAAGGAACATTACCCATTTCATTGGAGATATATATTTAAGTCACATGTGTTATAAGTTTTATTAGTCTCACATGTCATATAAGCTATATTGGGATCACCCATAATCATTTATAATTCTCAAATACGATATCATCAATAAAACATTTTTATTCTTTCTATTTATCATCATAACCACAAAAATAAACTCTTTTGAACCCATAATCAAAGCACATTCCATTTTAATATATAAATATGGGAAAATTCACATTTTTCAGAAAATCCATTAAAATGAAAAAATCATAAAATTTTGTGGAAATTATTTATCTTAAAAATAACCACCAATAATTTTAAAGTAATATTCACAATAATTAAAATTATTGGTGTAGAAAATTATTTTCATTCCATATAAGTTAAGGAAAACATTATTTAATATATTAGTAAAAGAGTCAAAATTTTCCTATATAGAAAAGGTTAAAATGATTCATTTTAAAAACATTGGTAATAAATTTAAAAGGGGAAAAAAATGGGGATTATAATAAATATATTACCACATAAATATATGAGTAAAATAATATTAATTATATGTACATGGAATAAAAATCTTTAGAAAAAGATATAGAAAACAATTATTTTGAACATTTAGAACATGGTTTCAAGTTAAGTGCCCATTACCTTGAGACTGACTCATCACGTACATTCTTTATCTTCTTGAATAATAAATTTATGTTATTTATTTACTTTCATAAGAACCTTTTTCAATTTTTTTATTCATTTTATTTTATTTATTAAAATTTTATATTCAATTACATAATCATTTATGTTCAGGTCACATGTTTTCACATTTTTCAGCTCATAAATACGAAAATGAATTTCATAGGTTGATTATGGTTAAAGATTTCATTAATTTAACATATTTGGAAAAATAATAATTATATAGTTGTTATTTTTATACATATATTATACTTTTAAAACCATTTATGAAAGGTGGTTATTAGAAATTTATTTCGTTACAATCATGGATATGGTATGATGTAAGTACACATGATTAATGTTTCCATTCTTAAAAATAATATTTGAGATATGTTAAGTATTGTTTTATATTTAAATAGTGGTTATTATAACATAAATATAATAGTTTTTATTTATGTACACTTATATATAGAATGCATGTGATTTTATCATGAAAAATGAATCACATCACATCATAGAGGTGATAGTCCACACATACACATGAACAACACTATAAATTTTCATTCGATACAAAGTTAAGAAAACAGATGATATATTATATTTATAAAATAATAAATATTTCATTAATATCAAATATATTTATATTAAATCAATCATTATAACCATAAATTAGTGGTAGTGATGGAAAATGAATCGCATCGGTTCATGTGGCGGAAGTCTGCCATACCCACAAATGATGGATCCATTTCCCATTTGAAGTAAAAATGATATTGATATAGGTTATTCCACTAACATAACAAAATATCAGTATATGTAAGATATTGGTGTTTTTATTTCATATTTTTTGCAGGTGATTTTAAAAAGACATAAGAAGATATTTAAAAAACATTTGATTAAAATATATACAAATTCTTCAGACAACATCCTTTTCTTTATACCCTAAGCCCTCTATGGTTGGTATTCTTACATAAATAATAAATAAAGAATTTGGGGAGGGATTTTAGGAATGTAATTTTTTTCATATTTTTCAATAAATATTTTTTAAAAATTATGGAGAGGAGATGTGATTGTGTTAACTTTTATAATATATGGGAGGGGCACTTTTGGAATTTCTTAAAGTGGTAAATTCATTAATTTTCAAATTAAAATATATCGAAATTGATATAATTCTAATATAGGATGCTTATTTTTTGAAATAATCTAATAAAATTAAATTTATACAAGTCTTAGGTGATATTTTCACATTTATCTTTTGGTTTTAACACCACTATTAAACCTTTTGACCATTACTGGGTATCAATTTCTTTTTACTCATTAGGGGGATAAAAATCTAATATAAAAGTAAAAAATGAAATATAAATAGACCATGGATGATATTTTAAACCATATCCCATTCATTTGACCTATGATAGTATTTTTAGTAATTTTAAATCATCTTATTAAACATTATATATTATAAAATATTATTAATGACATATTTGGAATAATACATTTAATATGACTTTGAAAACAAAATGAAATAAAATTATTTAAAATATAATACATTTAAACATACCTAAATTTTTATTTCTATATATAATTTTTTTTGGGAATCTAAAACTCAAACAAAAAATATATCCTTTATTGATTTTATAATTATTTACTTGATTTTTATACTACTCACACAAGCACTATTTTGATGTTTAATAATAATTTAACCTAATATTTTCATAAATAAAATTTAAAATCAATTTTTTTATATTTTTAATTACAATATATAACTAAACATGTGTTTTCAATCCATAAAAAATTATAGATGTTAAAAATATGAGAGTGTCATTTTTTACTTTAAATTTTCTTAAAATAATATATAGGAAATTTTCAAAGAAAAGGGGAAAAAATTACATAAATTAAAATATTGGATGTTTATGGTATAAAAACACTGAAAATAGATTATAGGAACATGATAGTGGTATTTTTATTACTTATCATATTAATTTTACCCTTAATTACCTGATTTATCTTTATGGGAGTGATAAATATTTACGATGATTAAAATTCACAATGGAAAAAACTGAAAGGGGAATATTTACCGAATCGAAACCACCTAATTCCAAATAAGGAAAAAAATTCAAGATTCAATTCCTATAACTTTCATAGATCAATTTTAATATAAATGAATAATACACAATGAAAACCATATTTTAGAAAAATGTATTTCTGGGTACAAAAATTAACTTCTTCTAAGAAAAGGTATAATAATTATTCAAATATAATTACATGTATTTTATACAGTTAATAAATACTTATTTTAATTTGAGTTCAAATTCAATGAATAATGTTATTTATTAATAAAAATAAATGAAAGTTAAACAGAAATCAATATTTTTCACTATTCACAGAAAAATTAATCATCTACGAAAAATCCAAAAATATCACCTAAAGATAATATTGATATAATTTTTTCCAAAATTATATTCATTTTATAAATGGAATTTTAAAAAAAAATGGAAATTAATTATAATATTATCTCATAAAAATAAACAAAACCCACTTTGGAAGAAAACACATTTTTGATGAATAAAATGGAACTACCAAAATTGAGTGATTATTTACTAATAATTATTCAATTAATTTTTATTGAATAGGACCCTTGTATATATATTTCATAATGAAATTTATCCTAGTCATACCTTCTAATTCAATGGCTTGGTTATAACTATAACATTTAAAAATTAATATTTTATTGTTAATTTAAGATCAGGGTTTCGTATTGTATACACTATCGAACATTGTGTTCTTTTAAAATTTCTAGATATTCAATTCACAGAACCTATTTATTTTTCATGGTTTAATCAATTTATAAAATGAATACCTATTTTTTCTATTAGTTTTATAATTAAATGATGGCTCTGTGAATTTTAATCAAGTTATGGTTCTTTGACATTATTTATGATGATAGGTGGTTCCCTTATAAAACAAGGAAAGTTAGTCATGTTATAATAGATGGACTATTGGTTTCATTATAAACTAATAATGGTGGGTCCATTATATCCCTTTGGTTCATTATTTAAAGATATGAAGTTAAGAAGTTTGTTTCTAATAATATATTATGGGAATTTACCATGTTTGATATTAATTTGTACGAGTAATTGTACTGGTGATGTGAAAATTATGTTCCATGATACCAAGATTATATCTTTATGCTTTCATAATTTTTAAATATATCCTTTAATTAATGATTTATTTCATATAGCTCATGATTTTTAACATATATGAATTATGCTATATTTAAAATATATGTTCCATGTCACATTTTTAATGATCCCTATTTTATTGGGTATGATTCCTCTAATATTATACTAATCCACATTGATTATTTCATCAAACCATTAACCTCATGTTTTAATGATTGATGAAATTAAATTGTTAATTCCTATGATTAACATTACTAATTAATTGAGTTCCAAAATAATATGTTTCATTTTCCTTAGGCAGTGAACAATATTTTTAAGTATGTAATGTCTTAGAAGGGTATTAAATGTAAAAATATTTAGTTGAAGATGATGTAGATTTTTATAATCCAATTGTTTATATATCTAAGTTGTTCTGTAAGAGTTTATCCTAATTATAAAAAAATCTAAGACTATAATTTCCTTTGGTATGTATGAGATCTAATATTTTAGTTTGGTTTTTTTTTGAAGTGTTAAAAATGGGTCATGATTATCAGTATCAATGCCAGTATGTAGTGATTATATTTTTAGACTTGGATATAAGAGTGTGGGTATGGGGATGTAACATTTAGTATTAAAATAAAAAATTATATTAATTTTGAGAAGAGGAAGTTTTCATTTGATATTTTCACGTCCCAACATGGGTTCCACATAACGGTGCCCCAATCTAGTTCATTACATGACCTTAGGTGCACCTCCCCATTTTCTAAAGGTTATCAACTAGTAGAAAGGGTATAATATGTAACATGATGTGGATTTACCCTCTTTATCAAAGTAGCACAATAGGGGAAATAAATATAAAATATAACCAAGAAACTATAATAATAAATAATCAACAAAACAACAGATGAATAAATACAAAATAGGGAGAATGACCATAAACGAAATAAGTAAATATGTCATTATGCCCAATTATCAAGGGTCTAATGAAAACCCAAAATAAAGAAACATTAACAACTCTAAAGAAGTTCTTGACATCATGTTTATTTCCCTCATCCAATCTCCATCTCAAATCCCAACTTATCCATCTATCATAGGAAAATTTACCTATATCTTATCCTATAAACATAAAGTATATTCGGGTACCATTCACGCAACCCGAGTAGGGTGTGAGTAAAACACAGTAGGACACAACCAATTATTTCTAAAGATATATACACTACATAACAATGTATGTAGTTTTATAAATAATAAATATCAAATGAAAAAATAAAACATGATTCACATTTATTATTATTTAGTCACCCATATCAGACCAATGATGGACCCTACTGGTGTCTAAACCTTACACCATATGGATTTTACCTTTTACTCTTTTCATGGGATTTCAATATTCAATTTAATTCCAATTTCATTTGGTACCTTTGAGTTTCAGTCTATGTACCATTTCAAAAACATACATCGGGGGCCTAGAGCAGCGGTATGGAACCCCATGGGTACTTCGAACAATAGTCTCTCACCCACAACCCATTGATCAATCACATATATCACCAATTCACATGTATGCAATACATTCCTAGAGAAGCATTCAAGTACCCCATGTGTAGATGGAGAATTAGTCCCTCACCCAAAACTCATTGTCCACATTTACATATACACATATCATGGTTACACAAGCATAACTCATTTATCAACCTTTCTTAACATGGTTTACCATTTCATTTATCAAACACATCTAAGGTTCTTTAATTTTATTACAAGTAAAAATAAGAACAATTATCCCATTAATAAATTTATCATCAGTTAATATACAACTCATTAAACCTTCATGGTTAATAAAATCAACCCATTAAATCTTATTATCAATCATGCAATAAGGATTTAGTTTAATTTGATAAACCCACAGTTTCCAATTATACATTCCATTTTCAATAATTTCAAGGTAATCAGCACACCCAATGGGATTCCATAAAGCTTAGTCTCCTAATATCCAATAGATCCAATAGGATCTAAGAAGGGTCTCGCTAAATCAGGGATTTAAATTCACCTTTTTATTTAAATTCAATCATACAACATGGAAACATGATGGAATAATTACATACATGAGATCATAATCAAGACTATGGGAAAAAAGTATTTAGGTCACCTACGTTAAGATTGTTGATGAAATATCTCCAAACCATATCCCTCAATTAGATGTGGAATGGTCAAAATTCAAAATGGTGGAGGAGATCTAGGATCAAAACCTAGGATAAATATCCAATAAAACAAGATCTATTAAAACCTAGATCTAAACTATTAACAATAGGATATTTCATCCATCTTCGAATGGAGAGAAAGAAAAGATCGACAGAGGAACCTAAATAAGTAAGAGATCACATATCATAGAGGTGTTTGTTTTTTCTACTGGATCTCCAATTTGAAAAGAAATGAGTTATAGGAGCCTAGGAATCCTTTTTAGAGCCTCTAATATAAAATGAAATTGTGTTTGGTTGAATGGGAATGATTAGGGATATAAACTTGGGGTCTGGGAATTTTTATTTAAATATTTGCTGTTTAAAAATCCACTATGCATAGTTTCCTAGATGGGCCTCAAGATTAGATAAACTATGCACCTTAATCGTGTTCCCTTACTATCTGTGGTGCACAATTTATACTTTGTGGGCACACAATTTAAAAACTATATGCCAACTATGTAACCCAACTCTTTCCCAGGGTGCCCAATTTAGGGGGTGGGGTGGCCATATAGTTTGGTCAAATCATGTTCCCACTTCCAGTTTCTCAAAAAATGGGATGCACAATTTCTTGGGGAAAACTATATAATTTTACCTAACCAGTTTCTAGCCATGCACAACCCCATGGGATTCCAAAATTCACAAAATTCACTCCAAATGACCCCAAAAAAAATTAAAACCAATTTATTATATAAAAAATGTAAATTAATAACATAGAAATAGTATAATACATCTATAGAATTTTGGGATCTTGTAATAGATCCACTTTATAATACCTCATCCTCGAGCGATACTCCCAAACATTACAAATCCTCTAAGGTGAAAAGGTCGGGCTATTGAGCCCACATATCTTCTTTGCACTCCAATTATTCATCTTGTATATATTTAGGCAATCATATCACTCAAACTAATGGTACATTCCTCCACCACAAAAATTTCTCACTACGATCCACATCACGAATCAGATGCTCCTAAAAGGACGCATCATCCTCAATCACAGCATCATCAATAAATATCACATGATAAGATTCAGTGTGATACTTCCAAATATATGACATATGAAAAACATAGGGAATAGAATTATAAATCTATAGAAGATCCAATCTATATGCCATTGACCTAATCCTTTCCACAATCTCAAACAGTCTGAAAAAACATGGGCATAAACATTCCCTGCTATTAAATCATATGGTGACCCAATCCTAGTGACACCTAAAAGAATACAGATTCACCCACTATAAACTCTAGAGGTAAAATATATTTATCATTATAATATTTTTATCTACTTTTCACTATATCCATATATTTACAAATCAACTAAACCTACCTTGACATCTGATACATGAGACTCAATCCCAACAACTTTGACTCACTCACCTCCATCTAATATAGAGTTGATCTACATGGCCTGCCATAAAGAGCCTCAAATGGTTTCATCTGAATAAATTCCTAGAAATGGTTTTTATAAGTGAAATCAACTAGCAAAGTTGCTTCTCCTAATACCCAAAAATATCTTATACTCATGCCAGTAACATTTCATCCAACACCTGAATAGTATATTCTGATTTCCCATCTATTTATGGGTAAAAAGGTGTACATAGATATACCTGAGTACCCAAATTATTATGTAAAACTTTCCAAAATAATGAGGTAAAATTTGAACCTTTATATGAAACTATACACCATGGCAGCCTAAGAAAATAACTATCTTCTAAACAAACATGTCACCAAGATGATCAACCATGAAAGTAGCCCAAATTTCAAAAAAAAATGGGAAACTTTCATCAATTAGTCCACAATCACCGATATTGTGTCACTATTCTATGGGATCCCAAAAATACCCACCATAAAATCCACGGTAACATCATCCCACTTCCATTCAAGAATTATAAATTATTATAAAAACCCTCTAGGATATTGATGCCTATCCTTCACCAGCTAACAAGTGTAGCATTGTGTTACAAAACCTATGATCAATTTCTTCATTACTAGACACCAGTATTTTCAATGAAGGTTAGGGTACATTTTATTCAATTGAGGATGTACTTTACACTTTGAGGCATGTAAATCACACCTCAACTCCTCATGCATACATGTAGGAACAATAATATAGACCCGAACATAGATGATCTCATCCTCATCTATGGTATAATCAAGAGGTGGATCCCCATATTCAAAAATTTCCCTCAATGTTAGACACTCTAGGTACTCATACTACCTTACCTTTATTTGGTTAAAAAGTGTGGAATAAATTGATAAGGATTCAAAGTTCATTAATTCCCTATCCTCTTGAACAACTACGTTTATCTCAAAAAATAGCATTATTATCTTCCCCTCATACTTAATCTCCAAGAATACATACATATGTGTCTTTCAAATCAAAGCATCAGCAATAATATTTCCCTTTCCCAGTGTATATGCTAGATCAAATTCAAAAGACTACATATACTCAACCCATATCTCATGTCGGAGGTTCAAATCTCATTGAAAAAATATGTATTTCAAATATTTTTTATGGGTATACACTGTAAAAGTTTCACACGATAGGAAATGTCACCATCATTTAACAGAAAAAACCACCATGGTAATCTTGATTCTTACAGTGGAGTTTATAAGTGTTGTTTTGACATGATTTTGGATATGAACTATCTAGTTTAATACTGATCCCACATTAATTTTTAATTTACGAGAGTAATGTGATCGAAGTTATCAAAGAACTAATCTCCAACCCCTTCACCTAAAACTATAGGGGCCTCTTATCCCTCTATTAGAGGATCATTCCAAAAAATGACCTCTTTTCATCCTACCAAAAAACGTCATTAGGGAGGCATGTATCTAAAATTAAAAACACACATCTTATGACACATACCACGTCACTAAAAAAATTAAATAAGATAGATTTCCATTAGGTCGCATCAAAGTATCCCCCATATATTACCCCATTTTCAAAAAGTGAGGCACTAGCACTACCCTTAACCATCCCTAACATGGGCCCTAGATAATATAGTGTAACATCTATTCATTTTATAAATTTATTATTAGAAACCCATTTATTAACCATTTAAAATTACCAAATTTGGAATCATTTACAATTATCAATTCTTTATTAGTTACTATTTCATTTTATATTACTTGAATAAACAAAATCATTTTATTTTCCCAACACCAACCCATAAATTTCTTTTATGTGCATGCCTAAAATGATACATGTAACATAAAATCCTAAGTGACTAGAATGATTAATGTACATTCAACTCTCATGCCATATTAGGTATAGCATCCCGCCTTTTTATAGCATAAACTTTCATTACATTACACAAAACTGAGGATCTTTAAGGTTTAGTGTCTTGGAAACCAGGAACATAATACATGAAAACAAAGTAAAAAATTCTTCTTAAACACTTGAAAGGCTTCTCATTAAGTTCATCCTATGTTCATTACTTCATCTCATAACCTGGGGACATACATCAAAAGAAAGGGTGATCAGAAGACCCAATAAGGGAACAAGAGAAAAATTTAACATGTGAACTTGAGATACATCAACTATGTCATGAAAAAGAACTTTAAGGAATGAGAAAGAAATAATGTGGAATATCATAATAAAAATAACATTTTTCATAAATTTAAGATGTGGCTACATCATTTAACATAGAAAATCATGAACATATCACCAAGGTCCATCCCCAAGGTTTCATTTGAAAATTACCAAGGTTATTCACCAAGATATCGTGAAAATTGTAATCTATAGTGGTTACATCATTACCCAATGCATTGGAGCGCTATCAGCGCGCACCCTTAAATTTTCCTTTATTATCATGTGAGCCACATATATCATCATAAAAAATTTCATAAACAACCCATATATCATAAAATAAATGGGTTTCATTTCATAATCATAACGTTTTAAAAATTGCTTTAAAGACATGATCTTTACGTCACTTTAAAACCCATGGAAGGGGAGAGCGGGTCTCATGTATGTAATTCACAGAATTTAAAATAAAAAATTTTGGTATATATGTGAATACCACTTTTGAATAAATATATTTGAGTATTCACTTAAGAAAATAAAATTACTTTAGAAAAATAGATACATTTTGAGACGGAAATTCTGCAGCATAACGGCTATGTTTCGGGGTTTTAGAAAACATTGAAAAGAGAGGGGACATGGGTCAAACACTCATAAATGACCCATAAAACAGTAGAGGGACATAATATAGAGGATTTGAGAACATGGTAATGAAATTTTAAAGATATACCATATGAAATGAAGAACATGAAAGGAAGACAAAAATAAGATTTCTCTTATGAAAATTCGGCAGCCCAACGACATCACTTAAACTTCAACAAAAATGAATTGATGAGATCATATAGGGTCTCTCATCATATGAACATAAAAGATAAGTATGATAGAAATATAGATAATACCCCAACATAATTAAAAAGGAACTTGAAATACTTGACATGAAATTAGATCTTTGAAAAATGAGAAAGGCGAATGAATCCCTTAAAAAATCGGCAGCCTAACGGCGTCACTTAAACTTCAACCAAAAATGAATTGACAAGATCAAAATAGGGTATCTCATCATATGAACATAAGGGTTCAGTATTATAGATATAGAGATCAAACCCCAACATAATAAAAATGAACTTGAAAGACTTGACATGAAAATAGATCTTGAAAACGAGAAGGGTGAAAGAATCCCTCAAAAATTCTGGCAGCCTAACGACGCCACTTAAACATTAATAAAATGAAATGATGAGAGTAATAGGGGTTCTATCATCATATGAACATAAAAAGAACAGTATAATGAAGATAAAAGAACATCCTCCAACATAAGAATATGGAGCATAAAATAAATTACATAAAAGAGATTACTTGAAAAGAAAGAGAGAGGTAGGATCTCTTACCTTAAAACGTAACTCTTAAAACTCAAAGGTTTGGACCTTGAGGGATTGGGGGAACCTTGGGAGGACTCCTTGGGAGGTAAAGAGACTATAAATTCGTTGAGAATGATTTTGAAGTCCAAAGTATGAGAGAATGGCTTGGTATTTATAGGGAAAGTGAGGGGACAAGGCATTAATGGCCAAGGGACACCTCATAAGTGGGTTTCTCAAAACCATGTGCTCTCCCAAGATATTTCCCATGAAGTTAAGCCACATGGGGCCCCCAATACAATAATTCATCACCTTTGGTCGGCCAACCCATAAAATATCTCATGATATCATCATGACACAGTTATGATGTCATTAAACATACCGAAACCCTAAAACTGTATTTTTACTATTCACTGAAAATTCAACTTTCTCAGAAAAATCCCAAAATTTCACCTTAACCAAATATCAATGCTCTGATTTCAAAAATTAACTCCATTTTATAAAAATAATTTTCTATATATTTTTATTTTATTTTTAAAATAAATACACTACTCACTGAAAATTCATTTTTTTCAGAAAAAACCCCAAAATTTACCTTAACATAATATCGATGCTCTGAGTTCAAAAATGAAATCCATTTTATAAAAATATTTTTCTAAATATTTTTAATTTAATTTTTAATTAAAAAACACTATTCACTCAAAAAAAACTGATACTTGAATAATAATTTATGAAACTGTTATTTAACCATTTTATTGAATCACATTACTTAATCAAGGTGCCTAGATTATATTAATACTTTATTTAAGTGAGATTACTTATCCATTTCGTCACATTACTAATCCTAAGCATAAAATCACTATTCATAATTTACTATTCATCAAAAATTAAGTTCATCTTATTAAACTCTAAATTTCGTACTGAACATAATTGTAGAAGACCATTTTTTGAAAATCATTACACATTTTTAATTATTTAAGGTTTACATCAACATTTTTTAAAATATCCTTTCTCTAAAATTCACCAAAAATATGCATACTATATTTATCCAGACATTTAAAAAGTCATAAACATCATCATAAGAAGAAATCCTAATTTTTATTTAAAACAAAGGAATACACAAGGCAGTTAAGTCTCCTTACATAGCCCCTTATCACACCAGCATAGGACCTAAGTGTAAGGTGTGCTAAGGTGAGAGAATCTGAGGGAGGCTCGTCCAACATCGCACGAGTAGTAATTTCTATCAGTTTTAACTTCTCACGAAGGTGATCCCGTTCTAGCTTCACACGATGAAGTTCAGCTTGGGTTTGGTCCAGAGCAAAGCCCAGTGGTTCTACCTCCTTCCCAAGTTCTGTTAGATGGGCTTCGATTGGTCCAAGACTACTGGGTGAGGCCATAAAATATTCTTTATATATTAGTTAACCAAGATTACTTGTATTTAAAGACAATAATCAAAATGTTTAGTTTCCAGCGGTCATATTGACCAATGGTCATATAACAGTTAAAACCCAACAGTCTCATTTTAATTATACTCATGTTATCAAATGAAACATTTTTTTGAGTATAAAAATAAAATAAAATAACACACAAAATTAGGAAACAAGATTTATTCAAAATTTCGGGTCGTTACAATCTTCCCCCCTTAAGAAATTGCATCCTCGAAATTTTTAAAATTGGGTTTTTAAATTTCATTGAAAGTCCCACATCAGAAAAGGAGTCAGTAACACAATTACTTTAAAAAAAGAAAGGGAAGTAAAAAAGGTCACCCGAGTTAACCCATACTAGGATTCCATGGAGGAAAACATGGATATGGAAGAAAAACAAAGGGTCAAGTTCTGGGGGAGAGTGATAGAAAACATGATTAGGAGAAAGTTGACCATGAGAAAATTCCAAACTTATGATGTGTGTAAACGCTATTTGATTACCTAGTAGGAAACGTAAACCAACAACATTTTTGTTTTACATTTCTTTTCATAATTTTGAGGAATTCATTTACTACATAGAACAAAAATATAAGGAAATATACCTACCTTCATGTAGAGTTTCATCCTTTAATAAGTTTCTACCAAAACTAATATTTTCTCCAAACGATGAGAATTCAAAACTACTTGGTCTCATCAAAACACAAGAATCATCTTCTAGAGAATCACATAATCCACAAAAGATTAACTATCTATTTATTATATCTTTAAACATTATCCCAAAAACAGAAAGGTTAAGGTAAAACAACTCTTCAAAAAGAAAGAATCCCTTAAGAATGGAAACTACTTTTAAACCTTCAAATTTCCATGGTACTACTCAAATTTCATCATAGACCATTCCATAAATAACGGTACATAAAATTCCTCAAAATAAACCAAACTAAGATTGAAACCCAAATTCAAGAAGGATTTGATAACATAGTGTTCCAAAATAAACTTCATTGTTCATCTCCAAACAACATCAACCACTCCTAACATCTTATAACAAAAGTAGCCAACCTAAACATATTTTACCCAAGATAGGTTGATCATTCCCATAAGTAACCTAAATTACAATAAGTCCACCTTAAATTCATCGATTCTTCAAAATATAAGTCAACCTTACTCCTCAATGAAAATAACATAGTAATCTATTTACCTCGATCATATAGGGTCCCCAAAATAGTGAAAATATTCCAAAATAATAATCATCATTTAATCCCCTAATCATCTCTTGTCATATTATTACGGCAATCATCGCATTTCCTATCACATTGGTTGTTGGGACATGTTCTTCTATTTCCCACCATTAACTAAGAAGAGAAAGTATAATTAGAGGATTAAATACTTAGCCAATAATCATGAAAAGGAACTTAAAGCATATAAGGATAACTTGTAGAAGAATAGTATACCCTAACTTGTGATCCCCTAGTTTCCCATATAGGTTATCCATGATCATATATTCTTTTGCGAATCTTTATTTTATTTTATCTTTGTTCCTTTAACAATGGTTCATACAAATCTTATGAATTTACCAAAGCATATCCCCCAGGAGTGTCGTAACCAAGAGTGCAGCAAGGCCCATTGTCGTGTACCAGTTCCCGTTAGAGTCTAGCTCAAAGCAGTGTTTTTGGGTTTTACCCCTATGTACATCTGTGCCAGAGCCACCTCTACCTGCTCGTATCCAGACAGGGATGTATTTGCTTGGAAACCCATTACTCAATATTCACCAAAATACCAGGAAAATATCCTATATATAAACTTTTATATGGGATTATTACTAAATTTTTCATATCCTAATTTCCACAAATAACTAAACAATCCCATGATACTAACTATAGCATCCCGCATTTTTATAGTATAAACTTTCATTACATTACACAAAACTAAGGATCTTTAAGGTTTAGTGTCTTGGAAACCAGAAACATAATACATGAAAACAACATAAAACATTCTTCTTAAATACTTGAAAGGCTTCTCCTTAAGTTCATCCTAGGTTCATTACTTCATCTCATAACCTAGGGACATACATCAAAAGAAAGGGTGAGCAGAAGGCCCAGTAAGGGAACAAGAGAAACATTTAACATGTGAACTTGAGATACATCAACTATGTCATGAAAAAGAACTTTAAGGCATGAGAAAGAAATAATGTGTCATATCATAATAAAAATAACATTTTTAATAACTTTAAGATGTGGCTACACCATTTAACATAGACAATCGTGAACATATCACCAAGGTCCATCCCCAAGGTGTCATTTGAAAATTACCAAGGTTATTCACCAAGATATCGTGAAAATTGTAATCTCTAGTGGTTACATCATTACCCAATGCATTGGAGCACTATCAGGGTGCACCCTTAAATTTGTATTTATTATCATGTGAGCCACATATATCATCATAAATAATTTCATAAACAACCCATATATCATAAAATAAATGGGTTTCATTTCATAATCATAACGTTTTAAAAACTGCTTTAAAGACATGATCTTTACGTCACTTTAAAACCCGCAGAAGGGGAGGGCGGGTCTCATGTATGTAATTCCCAGAAATTAAAATAAAACATTTTGGTATATATGTGAATACCCCTTTTGAATAAAGATCTTTGAGTATTCACTTAATAAAATAAAAGTACTTTAGAAAAAGAGAGACATTTTGAGACGGAAATTCTGCATCATAATGGCTATGTTTCGGGGTTTTAGAAAACATTGAAAAGAGAGGGGACATGGGTCAAACACTCAAAAATGACACATAAAACAGTAGAGGGACAGAATATAAAGGATTCTAGAACATGGTAATGAAATTATAAAGATATACCATATGAAATGCAGAACTTGAAAGGAATAAAAAAATAAGATTTCTCTTATGAAAATTCGGCAGCCCAACGGCGTCACCTAAACTTCAACAAAAATGAATTGATGAGATCATATAGGGTCTCTCATCATATGAAAATAAAAGATCAGTATTATAGATATAGAGATCATACCCCAAAATAATTCAAAAGGAAATTGAAATACTTGACATGAAAGTAGATCTTTGAAAAATGAGAAAGGCGAATGAATCCCTTAAAAATTTGGCAGCCTAACGGCGTCACTTAAACTTCAACCAAAAATGAATTGACAAGATAAAAATAGATTATATCATCATATGAACATAAGGGTTCAGTATTATAGATATAGAGATCATACCCCAACATAATAAAAAGTAACTTGAAAGACTTGACATGAAAATAGATCTTGAAAACGAGAAGGGTGAAAGAATCCCTCAAAAATTCTGGCAGCCTAACGACGCCACTTAAACATTAATAAAATGAAATGATGAGAGTAAGAGGGGTTCTATCATCATATGAACATAAAAAGAACAGTATAATGAAGATAAAAGAACATCCTCCAACATAAGAATATGGAGCATAGAAGAAATGACATAAAAGAGATTACTTGAAAAGAAAGAGAGAGGTCGGATCCCTTACCTTAAAACGTAACTCTTAAAACTCAAAGGTTTGGACCTTGAGGGCTTGGGGGAACCTTGGGAGGACTACGTGGGAGGTAAGGAGACCATAAATTCGTTGAGAATGATTTTGGAGTCCAAAGTATGAGATAATGTCTTGGTATTTATAGGGAAAGTGAGGGGACAAGGCATTAATGGCCAAGGGACACCTCATAAGTGGGTTTCTCAAAACCATGTGCTCTCCCAAGATATTTCCCATGAAGTTAGGCCACATGGGGCCCCCAATACAATAATTCATCACCTTTGGTCGGCCAACCCATAAAATATCTCATGAAATCATCATGACACAGTTATGATGTCATTAAACATACTGAAACCCTAAAACTGTATTTCTACTATTCACTGAAAATTCAACTTTCTCAGAAAAATCCCAAAATTTCACCTTAACCAAATATCAATGCTCTGATTTCAAAAATGAACTCTATTTTATAAAAATATTTTTCTAAATATTTTTTATTTTATTTTTTAAATAAATACACTATTCACCAAAAATTCATTTTTTCAGAAAAAACCCCAAAATTTACCTTAACATAATATCGATGCTCTGAGTTCAAGAATGAAATACATTTTATAAAAATAATTTTCTAAATATTTTTAATTTAATTTTTAATTAAAAAACACTATTCACTCGAAAAAACTAATACTTGAATAATAATTTATGAAACTGTTATTTAACCATTTTATTGAATCACATTACTTAATCAAGGTGCCTAGATTATATTAATACTTTCTTTAAGTGAGATTACTAATCCATTTGGTCACATTACTAATACTTAGCATAAAATCACTATTCATACTTTAGTATTCATCAAAAATTAAGTTGTTCTTATTAGACTCTAAATTTCGTACTGAACATAATTGTAGAAGACCATTTTTTGAAAATCATTACACATTTTTAATTATTTAAGGTTTACATAAACATTTTTTAAAATATCCTTTCTCTAAAATTCAGAAAAAATATGCATACTATATTTATCCAGACATTTAAAAAGTCATAAACATCATCATAAGAAGAAATCCCAATTTTTATTTAAAACAAAGGATTACACAAGGCAGTTACGGTCTCCTTACATAGCCCCTTATCACACCAGCATATGACCTAAGTGTAAGGTGTGCTAAGGTGATAGAATCCGAGGGAGGCTCGGCCAACATCGCACGAGTAGTAATTTCTATCAGTTTTAACTTCTCACAAAGGTGACCTCGTTCTAGCTTCACACGATGAAGTTCATCTTGGGTTTGGTCCTGAGCAAAGCCCAGTGGTGCTACCTCCTTCCCAAGTTCTGTTAGATGGGCTTCGATCGGTCCAAGACTACTGGGTGAGGCCATCGAATCTTCTTTATATATTAATTAACCAAGATTACTTGTATTTAGAGACAATAATCAAAATGTTTAGTTTCTAGCGGTCATATTGACCAATGGTCATATAACAGTCAAAACCTGAAGGTCTCATTTTAATTATACTCATGTTATCAAATTAAACATTTTTTTTGAGTATAAAAATAAAATAAAATAACACACAAAATTAGGAAACAAGATTTATTCAAAATTTCAGGTCGTTACATTAGGCCATGAGGAAAATATCATAAAAAATAACATCACATAATAGGTGCATCAAAAATTGTGAAATAACATTCAACTACAACAATAAACATCAATAATAATGATCCCTCCCTATGAAATTAGGTTTTCCCCTACACATTGGATAGATACTCTCATACATAATCTTATGACCAAGTCTTTACTCATCATAGTCTTTTGTCTACCTTTCCCAAATAATATGAAAACTTAAAATAAAATAAAACCTTCTCTAATACCACTTGGTGACATCCCAACCTAGGTTCCACATTCTTGCTCCATTAACTAGTTCATTACATGACCTCAGGAATGACTCTCCATATGCTGGAGACTACATACTAGTCGCGAGGGTCTAATATGTAACTAAGAGATATTATAACCTCTTTATAAAAGTATCTCAATAGAGTAAATCAATATTAAATATAACCAAGATACTACAATAATATAAATTTAAACAAAAAACACATGAATAAATCCAAAATAGTTAAAATGACTATAAAAAAGGTATAAAATATTTCATCCCACACATCTATCAAGTGTCTAATTAAAACTTAAAATAAATACATGCTAATTCCTCTCAAGAGGTTCTCGATATCATGTATGGTTCCCTCATCCATTATCCATATCAAATCCCTACTCATCCATATAACATAGGTCTATTTCCTTTATCTTTTCCTACAAACAGTAATTCTATCTACGTACCAATCAAGCGGCCTGAGTAGGGTGTGAGTGTAACTCAGTAGGCCAAAAACAATGGTTTCTAAATAAATATGTAGTCAATAATAGTGTAGTAAATTGTATAAATAATAAAGATCAAATGGTAAAATAAAACAAGTTTCATATTTATTTTTCTTTATCCACCCATATCATACCTGCTTCGGCCCATGCTGGAGTCTAAAACATGCACCATAGGGATTTTACATTTTACTCTTTTCATGGGATTTAATTATTTAATTTAATTCCAATTTAATTTATTACCTTACAGCATATTTCTAGGTATCATTTCACACACATACATTGGTGGCCTATAACAATAGTCTGTCACCCCATGCATACTTATAACATTAGTCCCTCACCCACAACTCATTGATCAATCACATATATCACCAGTTCACATGTATGAAAAAAAATCCCTATAGAAACATTCTAGAACACCATGGGAACTTAGAGAATCAATCCCTCGTCCACAAATCATTATTCACATTTATATATAAACATATCATGGTTCCAAATTCATAACTCATTTATCTACTATTCTTAACATTTTCCACCATTTTATATATCAATAACAGCCAAGGTTCTTTAATTTTATCACAAGGAATAACATGAAGAATTCCCCCCATTAATAAATTTGTAATCAATAAATCCACAACTCATTAACCCTTCAAGGTTAATCCAATAAACCCTTTAAATACCATTATCAAACCCAAAATAAGGATTTTTTTCAATTTCAAAAACCCATTATTTCCCACTTATACATTCCATTTATCATCAATTCAAGGAAATTGGCACACCCCGTAGGTTTCTATCAATCCTGGTCTCATAGTCTCTAACAAATCCAATGGGATCTGAGAAAGGTCTCACAAAATAATGGATTTAAATTATCCTTTTTATTTTAAATTTGATTTCATAATGTTGGAAAACCATAGTACAATTTCATGCAAGATATCATAATAAATACTATATGAAAAATTATTTAGACCCCCTACCTTAGGATCATTGGTGAATGCTTTCCAAACCTTATCCCTCAATTCAATGCGGAATGGTTAAATTCACAATGGTGGAGGAAATATAGGATCAAAACCTATGATAAATAACCAATGAATAAACATCCATTATAACATAGATCTAAACCATTAATAATGGTCGGATTCATCCCTCTATAATATGAGAAAAAGATAGGAGAGAGAGGAACCTAAAAAAGTAAGATATCGTATACTAGAGAGGTGTCAGTTTATTCCATCAAATATTCAATTCAAAATTATAGAAGATTGAGGAGCCATTGAATTCTCATGGGATCCTCCAATAGAAAATTAAATCATGTTAGGTTGGTTGGGGGTGATTAGAGATATAAATGAAGGGTCTGGGAATTTTTAATTAAATTTTTTGTGGTATAAAATACCAAGAACATAGTTTCCTAGATGGGATGCATGGTTAAAAAACAATTTTCCCTAACCATGCACCCATACTATTTTGGGTGAATCATTTCCCATAGATGGTCGCATTGTTTTATAAACTCTTTACTATATTTTCAAACCACTTTGTCCAAGTGTGCATGGTTTAGGGGGGTGACCACATAGTTTTTGTCAAACCATTTCTCCCTTCTAGTGATTCAAAATTAGGGCACACGATTTCATAGGAAAAACATCATGGTTTTCTCTAACTTTTTCAAACTGTGCACACCACATGGGATTCTAAAATTCACTAAATTCACACGAAATGACCTAAACATGAGATCCAACCAAGGTATGATCAAAAAAAGGGTAAAATAGTACTTGAAAATTTGTATAATACATCTCCATAAGTTTATGATCTTACAAAGGAATAGAGACACCTTTTAGTGTTTTTAGGTGATGGAATTTTGAGGTATTAATGATGTTTTGGGAGAAGATTTATTGGGTTGAAGTTTAAGTAGCCCTTATGTTTAATATAAAGGGATATTTCAAATGAATGCTATAAAGTTTCTAGTGATATGTGATGAAGGGTATAATATAACCTTTGAGGTTAAAACATTCATTAATTTTGAGGTTACTATGGTTATTTTAAATATAAGGTTATTTACTTATGGAATTATCTATGCTAATCCATTAGTGTTATAGTTGAATTTTTAATATTAATGTATTATTTATTCATATAATGGTTTATTTATTTTGGTTATTAAATTAAAATTTTTCTAACCATTTTTATTTTGGTTTACATCTAATAACTAGATGAATAACTTATTCTCCATTTATGTATAATGTGATCTATTTTATGTATAATTTAGTTCTTCATCTATGAAAAAATCATCTTGAATACTCATTATTTGGAGAAAAAGATTAGATTGTGTGGGAAATTGATAAAATGATGAAATTATACTTGTAATGTAAGAATATTTCCCAATGGTATTATTCAATATGATGAATTAATTCTTCAACTCTAGGAAAAACATATTGAAATAAAAATTTATCTAATTACCATTAATTCTGATGATTTTATAGTATTTTCACACTTTATTGATTTATATTTTTATGATCATTAACATTTTCATGACCATTCACATTTTTATGATCAATATTCACTATCAATATCTATCATTATTCAGACATTAAATTTTCATCTATGTCCATATTCTCCCTTCCCACTAATGGTATTCCATTTGGAAACCTAGTTATGAGTTATTCTAGATAGCCTTCATATTTCTATTTCCGTTTTTTCAAGGGGAATTTTAATTAACCCTTTTCTTAATTTGGGATTTGAACAATGGTATCTTCAAATGTAAAACCCTTTATTACCCTAACCATGTTCATATTGAGTCGATGCACTTTTTTAAATAGTTAGATATTGTAACACCTCACATTTTTTAAAAGAGCACTATGTTTAATAGAAAATACAACATGTACCAATGAGATTAAATGAACAAAGAAATATTATTATTTAAATTTTATAGTTATAAACTATTAGTTAAATTGGTCAGTATGAATTGTGTTAACTACATTTTAAAATATAAATAAAGGTTTCATTCAAAAAATGTACTAATTAATTCTTAGAAAATAAGCAATCAATTTTTTAGTAAATTCATTTTACGCCCCAAAAATATGTTTTCTTCAAAAATGGTTTTTATTTATTTTTATGGGTGAATATTATAATTGATTCCTAGAAAATTTATAAATTACAATTGATAAAAATGATAACATTTTTTAATTCAGAATATCCAAAATATCTTTTGAATAATTTTAGAGAATTTTCTGAAAAATTTGATTTTTTAATGAATAGTAAAAAATACTGATTTTATTTGAAACTGTATTTTATTTTTAGTCATTTACAGAGTAATATTATGTTTGGTATAATTTTTAAATTTTTATTAGAAACTACAGATTAAAAAATCTATTTATGTTCTTTGGAATCAATAATATACTTGAATCTGTTAAAATAAATTATACGTAAGAATAAATTTTTCATAAAAAACATTTTTAATCATGTTTTGTGTGTTTTATATTAAATTAAATCTAGCCACTTCTAGAAAATTAATAATGAAAAATTAAACCTAAATATGAAATAATAAGGATAAATTAGGTAAAAATGTCTCTTTTATTTATGGCTATTATGAATAGTAATAGTAATCAATATTAGTCATCTCATTAAAGGTAAAACAATATTAAAATAATGGGATAAGGTATAAAAATAAATATTGCACATGTATTGTTTTATTAAAAAGTGTTTTTATACTATAACCATAAAAGATTATAAAATGTGACAATTTATTTCCACTTTCCATTTATTACAACATTTATATTATTTTAAGATAATATAATGTAAAAAATATTACTCTATTGATTTTAATATCTATGATATTTTATGACAGGGGTAAAAACAAATTATTTATTATATAAATGGTAATTTGAAATTTAAATTAATTTTTTATCATGTGATATCAATTTTAATTTTTAATGATGAAATCATTACCATAAATTTTTATGCAACACCGATATTTTGTCCATGCAAGCAGTATAAAAATTAAGTATATGGTTTTAAAAACTATAAAAGAAATATATTTGGATGAGTTATACTATCCAATTAATTATATTGATAAATATAAAATATTACAGTACTAGGAAAGGTTTATATTGTAATTTATTTTATATCATATTTTTTACAAAATCACATTATGTGAATAGTTCATAAAACAACATTAATGATATTTTATAATAAACTATATTTTCATAAATATTTTAAAATTCATTAAAATACTATATTAATCTAATTGAATGGTACATGATAAAAAATAACATATATGGTCCATTTATGGTTTATTTTTCCTTTTTAGTGAATTTATTGACCCTTAAATAATAGAAAACCTTAATATCATGATAATTATATAAAAAGATGAGCGAGGGTTAAAACAAAGTGATAAGGGTGAAAAAAATAAACTAAACTTATCCAAATTTGATTATATAATAGTATGTAGATTCATCATATTCCAATATTATAATTATATGAATTTTTATCCATGTAAAACTAAAAATTAATTTATATTACTTTAATACTTTAAGAAAATCCAAGAATGCCCCCCTCACTTATAAAATGAAATATTATCTCCTATCCTCTCCATAAATAAAGAGAAATTTGATTTAGTCAATAACTATAAAAATATCATACTTACTTACCTATCAATGTTATATGGGTCTTAGATAGTTCATAATATATACTATAGAGGAATTGTGGTGTAAAGTGAAGGAGGATGTCTAAAGAATATGTATAATGTTTAACTAGATGTTTTAGTTTTATCTCTTAATTTACCTCAATAAAATAATATTAAAACATTATGAAATAAGAAAATATGTATCGTCCATGTACATATACGTTATTATGTTAATATAATAACCTATATCTATCTCATCTTTAATCAAATTGGAAATGAAACCATTTTTCTTATGTGCAGAGGACTACCACCTCACAAATTGATGAATTTTTTTTCCATAACCACCTCTCTTGGAAAGTTATAATTATTTATTTAATGAATAAATATTATATTAAAGATATAATTATAATTTTTTATGATAATATATCATCTATTTATTTACCTTTCAATCTATTGAAAATGACAATTTTATTTGTGTGTATGTTTTTTTACCACCGCCACAAAGCAATGTGATTTGTTTTTCATCCCTACATCACAAGGTTTATATATATAGAAATTTATTTAAATAGATACTATGAAATTTATTATATATTATTCATTCTAAGAGATAATATATTACTTTCTATCTTTTCATTAAGATTTCTGAAAAATAAAAATGTTACTCATGCATACATATGGTCTATCTTCTGAATAACTACATCATGGTTAATTTTTCATAACCATAACTAATGGTTGGTTTTTAAGAAACATTTATGTATAAAAAAGATAGTTATTTCATGAAATTTATTATTTAGAAGATATAATAATTACCACTATATATGTGGTCAACAAACTAATGTAGTTTTGAAATTATGAACATAATGTACTCAACAAAATAGTGTAGACTTAAGTGATTAAGTAAATAAATATTTCATTTAAATAAATGTTTTAAGGAAAGGGGATTGATCTTTTAAAAGTTTCATAAGAAATTAAATAATTTACATATTTTTATTATAAATGAGTGAAATGAAATACATGGATTTTATATATTTGAGTCAAGGGATTAATTCTCAATTCCCCTTTATGAAGGAATATTCTAATATTATGAAACTAAATTATTTTATGTAGAATATGTATTGACCATTTGAAATGTTATATAATGAATCTCATTATGTTTCTAATATCTATTCATTTATTTTATGTTATTATTTTAGGGGGACTGTGATTCAAAATTCACTAATTTCGTTAGGGGTTTGTTTTTCAATCCAATTTTAATCAAGATTGATAATGCTTGAATTTCCTTTGAGGAACATATATTATACTTATTTGATAAAATAATTCCATAATTCTTCACCTCAATATATTTCAATAATTTGGATTCTTTACAACCATTTTTTATATTTGGTACTCAAAATGATTCTAAATTTGTTTTATTAAATGCCAACCTTATTACCCCTCTTTCGATAAGACAACCATTTTCTTTCATATCCATTTTTTCTAAAATGATTTCAAGAATGTTTTTTCCTACTATCCAATGACATTTAAATAAATGTTTACCAATTTTTTAGATTTTACAAAAGGTATTAAGAATAATATTATTTTCATTTTCTGAAAAAAGTATTTTTACTAAGGTGTGAATAGAATCTTTATTTTAACAATTATATCATGAACTAAATTTCCCGCCATCATGATCACTCAATTCATTGGGGATCCCTTAACATGTTTCCAAGGTTTTATCTAAATAAAAATATTTTTTGATATTTTGGAAAATTTTAATTTTTAATATTTATTTTCAAATTGAAAAGTTTATATTCCTCATAATTTTTGTTCATGATCTTTAAATGGTATTTATATTAATCAATGGCATCAAACCTTGATGTCACATATTCATTACTACATGAATGTTGTAACAATACTATAATTATTATTTCTCTGGATGTATTATGATTATTCCAATGATATTTTAATTAAGCTTGTTTTTTCATTGGTTACTCAATTTATGAATAGAATAATGGTTTTACCTATGAGTTTTATGTTGAATATAGAGATTTACATACTTTTTTATGTTACAATGCTTTAAAATTGTTTATAATGATTAGTTGTTTCTTTATAAACAATGGATGGGTGGTGGTGTTGTAAACCAATTATGGGTGGTTATGTTATAAACCAAGGATGGGTGGGTCAATTATAGCCATCCATTTTATTGGGTTTGGAGATAGAGTTAACCAATAGGTTTCTCCAATGAGATTATTATAATTTACTAGTAATGTTATTCCATTTATAATATTAATTTTATGAGTGATTGGAAAATGAATGTCCAAGTTACCAAGATGTTTTATTTATTCTTTCATCGTGATCTAATGTACCCTTTTCTAAAAGATTATTTTCACATGGCTCATAATTTTTTACTTATATGACTCTTTTTCTTATATTAAATATTTATGCAATGTAACATGTTTAATGATCCATGTTTTGATGGGTATGAATTATATTATGTTATACACATGCACTATGATTACGTCATCAAAACATTATTCTCATCATATGATTATTGATGACAATAAATTATTAATGCTTATATTTACCCTTACTAAGAAATTAGGCTCACCCTTCTTAGGATTTATTTTCCCCATGTTGTGAAGAATAGTTTTAATTATGTTATTTCTAGTAAGGTTGCTAGATGTGAATAAAAAATTGAGATATGACATATATTTTTATAAATCAAATGTTTATCTATCCATGTCGTTATGTTTTGTGTGTCCTAATTCTCTAATACTCTAAACCTAAAAGTTCCATCAGTATATAATTAACCCAATATTTTATATTTTTTTGTTTATTTTGAATTGTTAAAATTGGATCACATTTATCATTATAAAATCTAGAAATGTAATGAAATTTTTTTTACAACCTAATCTGAGGTTATAAGTCTAGGGATGTAGCAATTCCTACAAAATAAAAATTTTTGTTGAGTAATTTATGCAATAAATATCTCCTAACATCAATTGATCATTTGATCCATAAATCAAAGAAAAACATGTTAACTCTAATGAATATATATTTTCTATCATCAAATGCTCAAAATAATATAATGTTGTACTGGTTATTTATTTCTTAGAGTAGGAAGATAATAAGTGGAAAAAACTAATCTGAAATACAATGTACAAAAAGGAAATCTATTCTATGGAATATAAAGGATTCAAGAAAAAAATTCAATAAATATTTACCATGAACTCTCTAACAAAAAATCCAGAGGGACTTCCTTGTACTAAATAAAAAATAAAGATGAGTCTATGTGGGAGTATAAGGATAACATCACATGGAATCCACAGTATGAATCATCTTTCTTCAACAACACGAAAAATAAGGTAGACCACATATATAGTGGATCAAATATGTATCTATGAAAATAATTTGTGATTAGATACTTTGATGGGTATGATGAGATTGTATGTTATTTTATTAAGGCTAATATAGATATTGGTAACTCTTAGTGGTCTTGTGAGGTGGGGCATAAATATCTTTAAATTTAGTTTAATTCAGGAGTATATATAGATAACTCTCATGGTGGAAAGAAAACCTAACTTCCCATGTATCAAAATTTTGGAAATAAGAACTAAGAAATATATCCAAAGGGAACCTAGAGATGCATCTAGTTAGGAAGAGCGAAGAACCATGATAATTAATTATAATGGGATATAAAGAAGTCCAATTATGTGATAGAGGAATAGAATGTTCATATCAACACTTACCCTATAGTACATAATTTATACTATAAAGAATGGATGAATTATGGAATCCAAACCCCCAAGCAAAGGGTTATTATAGGTAATAAATAAAAACATCCTCAAAAGTTTAGATAGTTTATAAGATCATATTTTACCACTACTACTGAGGTGGATTCCTGTAATGAAGTGGTGACAAGTACACTAGTCATTCATTTGAGAATATTGAAAATAATTTTTTATTCTGAATCTACACATTATTTTTTATATTTTATATTTAGTATAACTATTAAAAACCCACCTCAAAACATGTAGGTTAAGTTACCTATGTGAAAAAATAATGGATTAATTAGTAGGTCCTATATATATAACTCCTCCTTGGTCAATGTTATTGGATTAGACCTCTGATTGAATCATCTATTACATCCTTTAGTAGAGTTTTATGCTATATTATTCATGGATTGGTTGTCCTTATAGAATTCCTACATCAATTTTTAGGAGAGAGAGAACACTCATCACATCCCAAGTCATCTTGTAATTATATACAAGTGTTAACAAGATAAAGAATATTATTTTAAAATATTAATCTCAGGAATGGATGTTCTTGCCTTATAAGAAATAATATCTAGCTCAAATGATTATGATAAAGTTGATTATAACACTTGAGGACATATATATTGTGAGGGATTACACTGATGTATTCCATAAATAATTTCCTGGTCTTCCCCATGGCCATGATGTTGAGTTCTAAAATTGGACTTATACTTGGATCACTACCCATATCCAATACTTCTTATAGAATGTAAAATATTGATTTTGATGAACTGAATAATTAGTTACATGAAAATCATCACAATGGATTTATATTATATGCCCGAGTGAATCTTCATGGGGTGTGCTTGCCCTCTTTTCCAAGAAGAAGGTTGGTTCAATACATCTCTACATTAATTATTATGAACTTAATAAAATCATGATAAATAATATGTATCCCATTCCATGGATATATGTTTTGGTTGATCAACTATATGGGCCCTAATATTTCTCAATTGTGGACCTTAGGTCAGGGTATCACAGATTAATGGGGAATAAGGAAGATATTTCCCAAACTACATTTTGAACAAGGGATTAACACTATGAGTTCATAGTGATTCCATTCAGACTTACTAATGCTCCTATAATCATTAAGGATATAATTAATAGAGTATTTATAGATTACCTAGACAAATTTATGCCAATAATTATAGATGATATTATTATATATTCCAAAATCAAGGATGAGAATGAATAGAATTTGAGTATCATGATAACAACTTTGTGAAAGGAGAAGTTATATGTAATGTATAGTAAATGTGAGTTCTAGATGGGGGAGGTATAATTAATGGTGAATGATACCACCAATAAAGGGATATTGGTGGACACTTATATGATAAAGGATATTGAGGTGTGGTCCAGGATAATATTAGTAACAAAGATCTGTAGTTTCCATTGACTAGATAAATATTAAAGAAGATTGAAAAGAAAATTCCCAAAATTATAAAAACCACTAAATAAGATTAATCAAAATACAGTAATGTTTTTATTGTATATCTAACATAAATAATGATTTAAGGAATTGAAAAAGAGCATTATCACTTCACTCATCCTCTTTCTTCCATCAATTTGGGAACATTTCATGGTATACAACAGTGATTCAAATAAAGTATTGGGTTATTTATTGATTCAAAATGACAAAATGATATACTATGCCTCAAGGAAATTGAATTTTCATGATAAGAACTATCCAATTAATGATCTAGATGTTACTGTAGTAATCAAATCACAAAAAATATGGCATAATTTTCTCTGTAGATAAGTGTGAGATATATACATATTATAAGAACCTCAAATATATATTCACTTAGAATGAGAAAAATATACACTAATTGATATGGTTATATTTGATAATGGAATATGAATACTCATTCCACTAACAACCAGAGAAATAAAATAAACTGGGAGATTCTCTATATATAAAAGATATGAAAACATTATCAATAGTTTTTAATTGATAAGGATATGATCTTATTTAATCTATAGAGTATATACCTTCAAATCATAAAGGAAGGTGGATCTTTATTACTTTATCAAATTATTGCTCAACTATATCTTATATAGAAGATAAAGGATGATTGTAGAGATGTTTTGGAAATACAGAAGAAGGTGGAAGCTATAATATATGGTAAATCATTAGAGTTAAAAATTTATGAATAAGGAGTCATAAGTTTTTTTTTCATGGCTATGTGTACCATGAAATGTTGAGATAAAAAACAATCTATTTAATTATACACATAGATAAACCTTCACCATCCTCCCCTAGATCATGAAGAAGAATAATGATATCTGAGGTGAATATTGGTGTGAACATATTAAAGAGAACACTGAATATACAATAAAATTCCTAGTATGTAAACTGGTGAAGGTTAAATGACAGAAGTCCAAGGTAATGATGTAACAGCTACACATTCCTATATGGAAATGGGAAAACATAACCATATACTTTTTCAGTTGTCTTCATAATAAATTAAGAGGAAATAATTCTGTATTGTTTTTTGTGGATTGTCTTATATGGACTTATCATTTCATTCCAATTTATGTAAATGTATCACTCAATCAAATTCGAAGGATATATATTCAAGAAGCAATGAGGCTTCATGGAACACCACTATCGATTGTATCTGAACAATATTTTTGATTTACCTATAATTTATGGATAATTCTATAACATAATCTAAAAAAATTAGTTGAAATTTATTCCAAATTATCACCCTCAAAATGATGTAAAATATTGGTGGACTATTTAAAAAGAAGAATACAGGTTAATAGAATGATCGATGGAATTTAATGGAGGTTGGTATTAACATATTCCACTTATTTAGTTCTCATACAATAATAACATTCACACATATATACAAATGTATCGATATGAATCCCTATAAATTAAGAGATGAAGAATACCTATTTTCTAAGATGAAGTTAGTGAGTACAAGATTCTAATAATAAAAAGGGTTTAGTAAACTGTAAAAAAGGTAAACACCAATAATTTTCACCTCAAGGCTATTCAAAGTTGATATAAAATATATGTTGAAAATCATCAATGAGATCTGGAGCTTGAGGTTAGAGATAATATGTTACTCCTCAAATCTCTATGGAATATATTCATGAGATTTGGGAAGAAGGTAAATTTATGTCTCAGGTACAAAGGGCCCTTTGATATTTCTGATTGCATCAGAGTGGTGGCCTATATAATATCTACCCCACCAACCCTTTCTCTATTATATGATTTATTCCACATATACCTCTATAATAAGTCATATCATATCCCTAAAATGTACTAAAATTAGATCTTTTATAGCTTGAAAAGGGTCTCTCTTATGGGGAGTAGTTACTAAATATTTAGCACCATTGATGAAAAGTGATATGCAACAAGACAACTCTCCTAGTCAAAGTACTATAGTGAAACCATATATATGAGGAGGTTTCATGGGAATCGGTGGAATCTAGGATGTAGAATTACCCTATACTTTTTTTCAGATTTGTATGTAAAATGAAATTTCAAGGGTTAAATTTCTTAGGGATGGAAGAATTTAATGACCAGTAATTGTTTCAATGTAATTTCCCATATGAATTTATAATTTTTTAAAATAATATTAAATAATGTACACACACCACATGATAAAATAAACTAAATTTTATTGTATTAATTTAAATATTATATTTAGAGAATAAAAATGACCATAATAATGGAAATTATTACAATGTGATGAAAAATACATAATATAAGATTATAATAATAGGAAAATTTAGATCCACTCAATCCTATAGAATAATCACATTCATGGAAAACACAGTAGAAATGAGATAGAATAATAGTAATTCAGTATGAAAATTAGAAATTAAAAAATATATATCTGTGAGGGATAATGTAATTTAATAATGAATTAATGAAATATTTGGTATTTATAGGATTTAGGGTACCCATATGACCATTAAAAATCAAACTATTGGAATAATAATCTAACCATTAGAATAGTGACATTAAAGTTAGAATTGTAATCTGACTATTATGAGTAGTAACCTGACTATAGAATAGTATCTTTACCTGTGGAATTGTAAAATTAAATTTAGTTTTATTTTAAAATTAAAATATAGAATATTTATATCATTTTATAATTAAATAAATGTTATTAAAATGATAAAATATGAGTTCATATTTTTCTCAAATATATATGTTTTATTTTCATATTTATGATAATATTAAAAATCATTAAAATAAATTTTATTTTCAAAAAATCAGTTTATAAATTATTATTAAGATGTCTTATAATGATGATATAATGTTATGATACCATAATTAATTTTTTAAATGTTCCAAAAATTTAGCATAATAATAAAAAAAATATTTTTAAATAATTAATGAATTTATTTAAAAAAATAAATTTCTCATATATAAGAAAATATTTTCATGAAATTGATTTTATTATTAAAATATGTGCATCAAAAAATTAGCAAGGTTAATTTTTGGTATTTTTCAAAAAGAGTTGAATTTTTTGAAAAAAAAGTGAAAAATGATAAAAAAGAGTATTTAACATTATAAGACAAATAAATGAATTTTTCAGTCATGGATGTTATAAATAACCATTATATCAAACTCACACACACCATGTACTCTATATAAGAAAAATATTCAATAATGTTGTATTTTTTATGCCAAAATAAAAAAATATTGATAATATTATTCAAAATCCCCACACTCCTCTACTAATAAATATCACCCCTTATCCTCCCAAATTTTAAACCTTATAGCTTAGCAAATTCGTGAACATATATCTTACCAATTGGATCCCCAATTCCCTAGTTCTTCTATGTAATTACCTTGAACATATTAGCTCGGAGTTGATGTCTACTTTATTACATTAGCATAAGATATAAGGAATCACGTCATGAAGGAATGAATAGTTTAGTTGTCATGGTAAATTAGATACATACTTGATTCTAGCACTACATTTGAAATCAAAAATTACAATACAATTAAGAATATGTTTATTTCGTCTACTATATCCTTGTACATCAATTATGGTAAACTTGATGGAATCCTGGTGAAAGGAAAAAATAAGGGTGAGGTAAAATGATTAGTAGGGGTTAGGTATAGTAGAAGCTATCATGTATCAATAAGGAATAATAAATATAGAAATTTAAATAACTGATCAGATATTCCAATAAATCAATAACTTTCATATCATAAATAAATAAGTAATAAACAATATGGTATGGTAAATTGATGAAAAAACAAGACATTTAATCAATAAACTTATAATTAAATGCATCCATAGATAATATAATTATGAAAATATCATGGATAATAATAAAAAAATCATAATAAAGGGAATTCTTAATTATTGTACTCTATGATCTCAAACATCATGATACCTCTACTTTCAATACCTTTCACAAAATAATTTAAACTAAAAGTAGAAACTCATTTAAGGCTAGGTTACTTGTTTGTCTCATGAGACATACCAATGCATCAAGGGGCTGTATAATTTTGGGACCCACCTAAAAATCTAGGTCTAAATAATTTTAAATATATTTAATAACTAGTTTAATTCATGAAAAATGTTCATTATCATAAATTATATGTATTGAGTAAGGAATACATATTTATCAGTACTTCCCCAGATATAAAAATAACATTCAATATAGAATACCACATGTATAAAAGATATATGGTTTAAGAAATAAACATATCCATGATAAATAATATAGATATTTAGGGGAAATTTAATCTCCAATGATTATAATAAATTGAACGATTCAAGGTAAAGTTAATGACTACAAAAAATTATCAACGATGTGAATGTCAATAATTTTCTCGATTAAAATGATCATAAACCATCCAGGGGAAGAATAAAGATGGTATCAATAAAATATATATACCAATTATAGTATATGTAAAATAAATGGTTGTTGTCACTGGTGAATAGTAGTATCATTAGAGATCTTTAAAAACATTCTTGAGGAAATTTTCCTTTTCATTTTGAAAATTGTTTTTAAAACTTAAAAAATTTTGAAAATACATTTCCTTGAAAACCTATTTTAAAAAATACAAATTTTTAAAATATTTGGAGAAAAATATTCTTTAAAAATAACCTTGTAAACTTGAAAAGTATGCTTAAATGAAATGACGGTCAAGTTATCAAGTTTTTTTGTACATTTAGTACAAGTTAAAATGAACATCCCTTTTGAACTGTAAAAAAGCTTAGAAAAGTGCCTTATTCGAAAAATGATAAGAATATTCCTTTTAAAGAAATAAAAAATGTGTAAAATTTTATTTACTAAATATTTTTTAAAAGATTAAAAACATTTTTAGAAAACATGGTTTTAGAAGAAAACATATTTCCAAATAAAGAGAGAAATAAAGTCAAATTTTCTTAAAAAATGTTTTTTCAGTTATTTCAAGTACCAAATAATGGAAAAATGGAAATATTACATGAAAATATCATTAATTTCAAGTTTATAATTGTAACTTCCTGGTTTCAGGTGCCACCTAAAGGTGCCCCAGACCTGGTTGGTCACAAGAACGCAATCATGTTTCCCCAAATGTCATAGGCTTCGGACTAGAAGTGATGGATGAGGTCTGATAGTGGGAAAATTATGCCCTCATTGGAAGAGTATACACAATGGATTAACAATAATAAACAATAGTAGAATCGATAATACCATAAAATAAAGTAAACAGTAGAAGATTGATAGTATAACCAAATGCAACATATATATATAACTAATGATGTATATCACAAGTATCTAGGAAATTAGCCAAAAAAATCACAATGATGGATATACAATACTGAAAGCAAAGTACAGTAAATAGTAAACACTAGCAACATCACAAGCATCAGCTTGGTCCCATGCTCTCCAACTCCAACAACTCTAGAGTACCTGATGAATAAGGGAACTTTCCATTTTCTATACATGCATCCATGTAATATGTTTGGGCCCAAAATCATGACTCAATAGGGTGTGAGACGAATCCCTATAGGCAACCACCAAAATATCTATGCCTAACTGTTAGTGAATATAAATAGCAGGCAGTATGAAAAATGAAGTAATAGATTAGTAAGTACTCAAAGGTAAACAATCCTACAGTTTCCAATTACATTCATTTACATTTATTAATTATTCAATCCGTAGAATAATGTAACCTCGTGATCTAGCCTAATCTATGTATCCCCCTGTATAATAGTAACAACAGATGTCTCAGAAGACTATATAAAATAACCAAGTAAGACCGAGTCCAAGCTTGTGCTTTAGCTTGGAAAACTCATCCAAATTATTCATTTATTCACAACCAACCCTATGGGAAATATCTTGTGGTCTAACACCTATGGTCTCACATAGAATATCATAAAGATAATGACCCCATGGGTAGCTCTCACAGTAAATACCCCTGGTCTATATGTCATCAATAATGTATACACGACCTCTGGGTAGCTATCACGGTCAATACCCCCTCAGTCCAAATCTACACCAAGGACCTCATGGTCCTATGTAAATAAATATGGAAACCCCTGTAGTTTTCCTAGTACAAGGCTCTCATGGTCCATTGGGATATCAACACGCATAACATATCAAATTAGCACATGTAATCTAGAACTACTACATGGCTAACATTCACAAGCATAACATATGAAACTCATATAATCAAACAACTCCATCCTAAGAAATTCAAGGCATGGAAACAAGGTATGCCTCATGGGAAACCTAGGACAATTAGTCATAAACATTCAACTGAATAAATGCACCCATGGGTTGTCCTGTAAATAAGGTATCAAACCTTACACATATTCTACAACCCCTTTTAATCAATTAAACCATGGCAGGTAGATAAAAACACTAAAATCCAAAACACGCAATACCCAAAACATGGATATTCATCACTTTAAGAATATATAATCCAAATACTTTCAAAGAAAGGTACAAGAAACCTACCTCTATATTGTACGATGAAAACTCTTGAACATAATCCATTGAATCATCCTATAATGATGTAGATCTGTGGAATTCCAATGCACCCACTGGAGTTCAGATCGGACCTCAGATAGATAAATAGTGTCTTGAAATTTTATCATCACTCTCGGTTACTCCTGGAGGAACTGAGGTTAGAATAATAATTTTTTGGAGATGATACATGACCCTGATCTGACTCATCAATTAAAAATAAAGGTACATAACATTTTCATTTAATATACATGGAGTGTACTAGCCTCAACCAGCCCCCACTTTAGGTGGTCTACTAGGTCACCCACACGGCCCTGTACTCGGCTATTGCATGACCAGTACATAGCTACCCGCGGAAACCGGGTACATGGTGTGTACTCAGGAGTTCATGGAGTGTACTTACAAAATTTCCAAATCTCCTTTTTTCTTCAAAAACAACCCAAAATAAAGATCTATACCTGAAATAAAGATCTAGGTTCTTACAAACTTCCCCCCTTAAAGAAATTCATCCATGAATTTGTTTTCTAAGTGTGGTGAAGAAGAAATTTCAAACAACTCTGGCCACTATGATCGAGCATTGGACTCCATCTCCCATGTCTTATCATATACTAACCCTTGATGCCATAGAAACCATACTATAGGAATAGATTATCCATAGATAACCTCCGTGCTATGATCCACAATCTAAATTGGGTGCTCCTCAAAGGATGCATCCGCCTATAACTCAACCTCCTTAGGTTGTAAAACATGATACAGTTCTAAAAGGTAATGTCGTAGTTGAGAAACATGAAACATGTTGTGCATAGCCCGGTAACTTTGTGGTAATTTCAACTGATAGGCAACCAGCACAACTCTCTCCAAAACCTCAAATGGCATGACGTATATCAGTGAAAGCTTCCCCTGTCTCCTAATCCTCTAATGTCCCAACCTTGGGGTGACACGTAAAAAAACCTGATCTTTGACCTTGAACTCCATAGGTCATTTCCATTGATTAGCATAATATTCCTGGTAAGAATGTGTAGTATCCATCCTTTTCTGAATCAACTCCACCTACTCAATGGTCTCCTAGAAAAGACGAGGTCCCAGAATAGCTGCCTATCCTGCCACCATCCAACACAGGGGTGATCGACATGGCCTACCGTACAAAGCCTCATAAGGTTCCATCTGAATAATTTCCTGAAAACTATTGTTGTAGGAAAACTTCACTACGGGTATATTTCTTTCCCAAGAACCCACTAAATATAGGACACATGCTTGAATAATTTCCTCCAAAACCTGAATCGTACGCTCTGACTAGCCATTTGTCTATGGATGGTAAGCTGTACTCAGAAGTACATTTGTACCCAAAGCCCTCTGTAGTCTATTCCAGACATGAGAAGTAAAACGGGAATCCTTGTCTAAAACAATAGAGTGTGTAACCCCATGAAAATGTACAATATCTCATATGTACAACATTCCAAGCTCATCATCACTAAAGGTTTCCCTGATCGAAAGGAAGTGTACAACCTTCAAGATCCTATCGATAAAAACCCAAACCATGTCATTCGCCTAAGGTAACCTCGATAAACCTATCGCAAAATCCATCAAGACATCATTCCACTTCCACTCAAGAATGGGTAACTACTATAAAATCCCTATTGGTCACTGATTCTCTGCATTCACCTACTGATAGGTAGAACATCTCATGACAAAACCAGCTACATCTCTCTTCATACCTAGCCACCAATACTGATGGTGTAGATCTTGATACATATTTGTGACACCAGGATGAACTACCCAATATAAGGAATGAAAATCTTGCAATATCTCCTCGCGTATGTCTTATGACACCCATACACACCCATGAAAATGAAAGATCTCATACTCATCAATGGTCCACCCAAGAGTAGGGCCCTCTCCTAACACACTCTCCTGTAAGAATAGGCCTACGGAATCTGATAGATTCCTCATTCTCAATCAATCCAGATGAGTAGAGGTAATAGCTATAGAAGAAATAAAATTCTACCCATGTCTATCATGCACCTCCATATGCATATCAAAGAATAGTGCCATCAGCTTCCACTCGCTATTGGCCTCCTAAACTACCTGCATCTGAGTCCTCCTACTCAACGCATTAGCCACTGCATTGCCTTTCTTAGGCATATAGGCAAGCTCAAAGTCAAAATAATGAAGGTACTAAACCAAACTTCACTATCTCAAATTCAGATTACACTAAGTAAATATATACTTGAGACTTTTGTGTTCATTGTACACCACAAAATTCCCTCCCAAAATTTAACGTCTCCAACAGCGCAAAGCATGATCAACTGCAACTAAATCGAGATTGTGTGTCAGGTAATTCCTCTCATGTGGGCTCAACTACTGGGACCCATACACAATGACTCCTTCCTCATATATAAGCACTACCCCCAACCCAATACATAATGTGTCACATTAAATGGTGTAACTCTTGCCCAGCTCTTGAAAAATCAGGATCGATGCTAAAGCCAATTTTCCTTTCATCTCCTGAAAGGCTAAATCGTAGGAATCTGTCCACAATTAATTTGAACCCTTCTAAGTTAGGCCCGTTGGTGGCGCTGATAAGCATGAAATGTCCTATATAAATTGCATGTATTAATCAGCCAGCCCAAGAAAACTCTGTACCTCAAAGATGTTCTTCGACTGCTCCCAGGAAACAGTGTCTCTCACTTTCTCTGGGTCTACTGATACTCCTATCTCTAAGATGACATGGCCCAAGAAGTGAATCTTTTCCATCCAAAAGTGGCATTTTTAGATCTTGGAATATAGCTGATTCTCTCTCAGTGTACTCAATATGATATCAAGATGGATGGCATGGTTGTGTCTTGTGTGAGAGTATACAAAGATATCATCCATGAAGACTACCACAAAAGAATCCAAGTAAGGATGGAACACTTAGTTCATTAGTTCCATGAAAAATGTGGGTGCATTCGTGAGGCTGAACAGCATAATAAAATACTCGTATAGACCATACCTACTTAGAAAGGTTGTAAGAGGTATATATAATGGTCTAACGTGCAACTGATGATAACCAGATTTCAAGTCAATATTTAAGAACACTCTGGCTCCTCGAAGCTGATCAAATAGATCATAAATCCTCATAAAGGGATATAGGTTCTTGACCGTTAATTGGTTTATCTTCTGATAATCCACACAAAGTCTAAGGGTATTATTCGCCTTATTCATATAAAGGATAGGAAAACTCTAGGGATAAGTACTGGGTCAGATGAAACCCTTTGTCTGCAACTCCCCCAACTATTTCTTGAGCTCCTATAACTCTAGTGTAGCCATTCTATAAGTGGGAATGGACACCAGTACCGCTCCTAGAACAATATCAATAGAGAAATCTACCTCATTCTATAGTGTTAAACCTGAAAAGTCATCTAGAAAGACATATCTGAAATTATCCACCGCTGGAGGAAGTTCCATCCGTAAAGTCCCTTGGTCATCCAGATATAAACTATCAATATGGGAAGTAATTCCTCCCAACCCATGATGTTTGGGTCCATCTCTGCTCTCCTAGACATCCCATTCACCCTTGGGTAGAAAAGATCTACCCTCTGGTTATGTGAAACTCACCCTACGATGATAGAATTCAACAAAGGCCTGGAAAGAGACCAACCAGTCCATTCCATTATTGACATTGAATCCTATCATCTCTAACACATAGAGATATCTTAAGAAGTGACACCCACCAACCTCAAGAGGGTACTCCTTGTATTGACCTACATTAGCCATCCTAAATCCCAATGGAGTGTCTAGAGTCATAACTTCCTCATACGTAAAGATATAGAGCTTGAGGCTATCCACAATAGCAATAGATATAAAACTATGGGAAACCCCTATATCAAAAAGAGAATAAGCTAAAAATGAGGCAACTACAATCATACCTATAACCATAGAGGTTTTGTGATCCTGCTCCTATTGGGTCTGCTCCACTGCAAAAGTCTAACCAGTATTGTGGTCATATGACCCTACCTGACTACCCTGAGCTGATCCACCTTGCTATTACTGAAAGCTTGTCGACTGGCTACCACGGTCATGACCTCCTCCTCAGCTAGAACGGCAGAATGAACTCCAGCTTCCTAACTGATGAGAAACTGGTGGTCCTTCTCATAAACATGGGGTCATAGTTAATCCCCAATCCCTAGATACTGGTGTTAAAAACTGGAAAAAATGCTAAAGATAACCCATCTTTCCACAAGATTACCACTCAATTGGGTTTTTTAGTCACTGAGGTCTCATGCTCCCACTCTTCCCTCACTGGTAACACCTCACCTAGCTACCTGTAGATACATCTCTGCTATTGGAATCATTGTGTGAAGGCTCTCTATGGAACTTCCTGCTATCAAATGAAGATGTACCAATCCTGGATGCTAAACTTCCCTGGCTCGCAGCTCCCAAATCCCTCATATTACACTCAATAATTAGTGCTTGGTTCACTATATCAGTCACTGAAGTCATCTTGAGGACATTCACTAGCGATTGGATTTCATACCTAAGACCATCCTCAAACTACCTAGCCAAAGATAACTCGGCACCTCCCAGAATAGGTGTGAAGAATTGTAGCTCAGTAAAATGAGAAGAGTAATTCATCACAAAAAGAGTACCCTACTCCAAATGCATGAACTCTCGAGCTCGATCTGCCCTCAACATCTCAGGGTGGAAAAAATCAAAGAAGGTCCTCTGAAACACTTCCCAATCCATATCCTGCTGATGTCCTACCTGTGAGATAATATCGATCCATCTTCCTATGGAATCAGGTAGCTATACGTCGTGAGTTTTACCCTCCTTTCTGGAGGAGTCTCCAGATTCTCAAAGATAGAAAGCATGGACTCTAACCATGACTTGGCAGCATGTGGTCCTCTATCCCCTAAAAAGGTGGGATTATGTTTCTGCTGGAGCACCTGCTTCAACTCTTCCATAGTAAGGTCCAGATGTGGTGCTCCCAGGAAAGTCTACATCATCCTCATAAAGCCTTCACAAAACTGTGCATTAGCACCTGCATCCAGTATAACAGTTGGTGCCAAGATGGGCATGATGGGAGGATATACTGATAGTCCCTGATTTTCTCTTTCTGGTGTCTGGTCATCACCATATACCAGGTGTACAATCGAAGGACATCTCAGTGGCATGAATCTGCAAGTTCAAGCACACACCTCAGTTCAAGATTATCAAGGACAGTAACATAGAAGTGCAGGAAAGGAATAAGATAAGGAAAAAATTAAAGCTTTACAAAACATAGTTACACGGCATGTATAAGATCTACATGGAATGTTCCCTTAAGCTTTTAACATAGCGTGTACATCTTCCAATCCTAGTTGTGTAACACCCCAACACATGGTGTGTTCTTATTATGACATGGCATGTACTTGAATTTTCTCTCCTTCCCAAGTACTTATACATGGATAATCCACATTGTGTCTTCTGGTGAAACACTACATGGTGTGTATGAATGGGACACAGTGTGTACAACCTAAGTTTTATCCACATGTGTCATTAGTCACACAATCGGACACACGGTCCTTACGGCACAGTGTGTACTCCTAGTACACTGTGTGTTCTACCAATGATTTCTCAACCCTGTGTCTCTTCCCACAAAGTCAGGCACATGGTTAAAGACTACATGGCATGTACATACAGTACACGGAGTATACTTAATAAAATTTGATTCTTTTAGAATAGAAGAACATGTGGTGTGTGTTCATAACACCACATGTCGTGTTGTATGGGTTTCCAGATAGTAAGCCTCTAAAACTCCTCCAGAACCCCTGAAAAGGTAGAATTTTTTTCAAGTCATGAAAAATTACACCTAATGAGATCCCATACTCCCATAAATAAACTTTTTGCATCCTTATTCACATCATAACTTGAAAAAATCCAATTAAAGTTCAAACATGATCCACCATATTTCGATCCAAGACGGGCCATAACACCACAGGGACTAAAGTTTGGTATCCATCCAATGAAACATTACATATAAAGATACCCTATCAAAATAGAAGGTATTATATCATGGAATATATCAAAATATCATGCATATCTATCACAATGTCTATCACAACAACATGCAATCAGTAATACACCCTAAATGTCATGAAAACAATGAATAACATGTAATCTCTAGCAAGTGCCTTTATGATGCATGAGATGTCATAACCTCATCTCATCGGGTTGCAATGGAAATAGAACAACAATGATATAAACAATAACAACACAAAACAAGTACATAACCCAACGGTGAAATCAAATCAACTGTAATAATTGTAAAACTAGAAAAATTATAATAATTGAGGTAACATGGATTTTCCCTATACACATGTTAGCTAATCATAGGCACAAATTATTACTGACTGCCTATTTCTTCCTATCCCTATCTATAGGGTCCTAACATTAAAACAAAGTAGAAATGAAATCCCTCTGATAACACTTTGTAACGTCCTAGTTCCGGGTTCCACCCAAAGGTGCCCCAGACCTGGTTGGTCACATGACCTCAAGCGCGTTTCCCAAAACCCTAGAGGTTGCCGACTAGTAGCAAGGGAAAAGGTATGATAGTGGGGAAATTATACCCTTATTGGAAGATTATAAACAGAGGATTAAAAATAATAAACAATAGAGGAAGCAACAATACCATACTACAAAGTAAAAAAGCAGAATATGGATAGTATAACCAACTACAGCATACATATATAAGTAATGATGCATGTCACAAGTATCTAGGAAAGCAGCCAAACAAATCACAATATTGGAAATAAAATACTAAAACCAAAGTATAGAAAATAGTAAACTCCAACAGCATCACAAGCCTCAACTTGGTCTCATGCTCTCCAGCTCCAATAGCACTGACGTACCTGATGAAGAAGGGTGTTTGCCCATTTTTATACCTATAGCCATACAATCTGTTTGGGCCCAAAAGCATGACCCAACAGGGTGTGAGATGAATCTTAGTAAGAAACCACCAAAATATTTGGCCCTAACTATTAGTGAATATAAATAGCAGGCAATATGAAAAATGAAGCAATAAACTAGGAAGTACTTAAAAGTAAACAATCCTAAAGTTTCCAATTACATTCATTTACATTTATTAATTATTCAATTTGTTGAATAATGTTACCTCAGGATCTATCCTAATCTTTTTATCCCCCACTATAATAGTAATAATAGAGGTCCCACAAAACTATCTAAAACAACCAATTAATACTGAGTCCAAGCTTATGCTTTGGCTTGGCAGACTCATCCCAATTATTCATTTATTCACAACCGACCCTATGGGAAATCCCTCACTGTATAACCCCTATGGTCTCACATAAAATATAAAAAATATAATGACCTCATGGGTATATCTCAAGGTCAATACCTCTGGTCTACATGGCATCATTAATTTATACACGACCTCCAAGTAGCTCTTATGGTCAATACCCCCTAGGTCAAAATCTACACCAAGGATCTCATGATCCTATATAAATAAACATGGAATCCCCCACAGTTTTCCTAGTCCAAGGCACTCATGGTTCATTGGAAGATTAGCACACATATCATATCAAACCAACACATGTAATCTAAAAATACTACCTATCTAACATTCACAAGCATAACACATGAAATTTATATAATCAAAAAACTCTGTACTAAGAAATTAAAGGAATTGAAACAAATTATTCATCATGGTAAACCTAGTCTAATAATCCATAAATAGTCAACTGGGGAAACACACCCATGGGTGTCCCATTTACAAGGAATCAAACATTACGCATATGATACAGCCCATTTTAATCAATTAAACCATGCCGGGTATATAATAAGGCTAAAATCCAAAACACGCAAAACCCTAAACATGGATATTCTTCACTTAAAGCATATATAATCCAAATACTATCAAAGAAAGGAAAAACCACCTACCTCAATGTTGTATGATGAACAATCTGGAATATCGACCCTTGAATCAGGCTAGAATGATGTAGATCAATGGGATTCCCACACACCCATCAGAGTTTGGATCAGACCTCAAATAGAGAAACATTGGCTCTTACTTTTATCATCGCTTTCAGTCACTCCTAGATGAACTGAGGTTAGAAAAAGTTTTTTTTGGAGATGAGGTGTGACCTCACTCCGACTCATCAATTAAAAAGAAAAGTACACAGCATATTCATTTAATGTACACGCCATGTACTAGCCTCAACTGGACCTCGCTTTAGGCAGTCTTCAAGGTCACCCACATGGCCATGTACTCGGCCATTACACAACTAGTACACAGATACCTGCAGCAACCGGGTACATAGTGTGTACTCAAGAGTACATGGCGTGTACTTAGAAAATTTCCAAATCTTCCTTTTTCCACAAAAACAAACTAAAATAAAGATCCATACCTGAAATGAAAATCTAGGTTCTTACAATAAAAAAATTAAATTTATTTATTATAAAATGATCAAATAATATCCTTCAATTGAAATTCAATAATAAAAAATCTCTTTTAGAATGATATTGTGAAATAAACCCTTGAAAATATCATGTCATTGAAGTGAGAATTAATTAATAAATTTATTGTGTATATCAACTTTAAACTCAAATAAAATATTTTTAAATACAACATAATATAATTAAAATTCATTATACACATAATAGTAGAATATGAATGGCCACAAAGAAGTAATATAACCTAAGAAAATAAATTGAGCTATGAAATTATTTACCACTTAGTAACTCTTGAGTCAAATAACATTAGATAAAATAATTAAAATTAAAGCATAAAATACAATGAAATGTGTATTATTCATGTTATTACATGAGAAATATGAAGTTCATACACTATATAAAATAAATTGGTGCATGAAAAATAAATGCTCCTCAAAGAAATTAAATTGAGATAGGATCAATTACCACATTCTTCCTTTTTCTAAACATGCTTTAACATCTTGTATAGTGGTTTTAAACATGATAATAACTTATTAAAGAACCATCTTAATATTTTTAATATCAAATATTATCCTTTTATAATATCTTATCACCCTTCTATTAAAAATATTTTATTATTTTCATTATTTCGAGTGTTAATTGACTTATTTTTCTATTTCATCATGATTGATCTGGTTATTGAACATATTATATAGTTATATCATATCTATAATAATAATCCTGAAATAATTTTCATATTTTTACATCAAATACATTTTTGAAACCAATCATGAATGATGGTTATGAAAAAATGACGGTGTTACAATCATGGAGACGGTACGTCGTACATTCGCATGAGTAACATTTCAATTTTAAATGATCATTATAGAAAGGAGGTGAGTAATATTTTATATTTCCATAATTATAATAATATAATATGTAAAATATTTTATTTTAAATTTACTTATATATATCATACATGTGTTTTAGTGATGAAAAGAGAGTCACATCGCTCTGTGAAGCCTATAGTCCACACGCACACAAACATTGTTATCATAATTAAGTGAGTGAAAAGAAAACAATATATTATCTTTTTAGAATGATAAATATGTTATTAATTTAATAATTATGTAATTTATATCAAATATATTTATTATATTTATCCTTATTATATTCCATTTAAATCATTATTGAAATAAAAATCCCATCGCTTCACGTGGTGATAGTCCCCCATACACACGAGCAACATTATCAAATCCCCTATGGAGTGGAAATTAAAAATGATATGTATGATATAATAAATAAATAAGTCTAATTATTTTATAAATTTTATATATATATTTTATATCCAACATGATACCCACCTATGAAAGGAGGTAATGGAAGAATTAATGACATCAGTTCTTGAGGAAATAGTTTTCCATACACACAAATGATGATTTCATAACCCATTTAATAGAAGTGAATATGGTTGTGGGTCACGAATTCAACATAAAAATAGATTAGTATGTATAAGATATTGAATTTATAATATCATGATGTTCTAATAAAAATCCAATAGGTGGATAAATAAGTCAAATAAAAATGATCGTTTAATAATGTTACCTCTTCTTCAGGTATCCTCCATAGGTTTATACCAAAAACCCCCTTAGGTTGGATTTATTCTAAAAATAAGGATTATAAGATTATAGGAGAGAATTTTTAAATTGGTTTTTCATGTATTTCAAAAAATAAAAGGGTGTGAAGGTGTGAATAAGAATAGAGAGTGGGTGGCCTTTTATAAGTGAGGTGAGTGGTACACTTAAAATGTTTTGAATATATTCGATCATACCCACATTTTTTTCATGAAAAAAGCTTCCAAAATGGGAAATTATCTAAATAATAAGATATATATTTGAAATATTTCCATAAAATGGGATTTGGAAAACTAATTGGGTCATTTATAACCCTCATTTTCTTAGTTTAACCCCTGGTAAATCCATTTTTAGCTTAACATTGCTGATTAATTTTTTCTTTTTTCAATGTTCATTTTGGTAAAAAGTTAATTTTAACTTTTTAGAAATTATAAATTATTTTGATTTAAATTATGGAATCTATTTTTGGAAATTAATTTCATAGAATTGGAAAATTTTAAATTAAAATTAGTCTCACAAATGTCATGAGAAAGCAGGTTTATAAAGGGAAAATGTTCAATGTTTACAATATTTTTATATCTAAATTTAATATGAAAATGATTCAAATGAACTAAATTAGAAACATTGATATAAAATTGAAATAATGTTTCATTAAAATAATTTTAAAATATAATTTATCTTTATAAATAATTTAAATGAAAAGGAAGTTTCCAATTAAAATTCAGTATTTTTCACTATTCATCAAAAATTGTAATTTTTCATAAAAATAACTAAAATAAAACATAAGCTGATTTTTATATTTTTATTTTAGAAAATAATCTAATTTTATAAAATAAATATTTTAAATGTGGTAAAAATTAATTTTAAATTATGTTCGCAAAGAGCGACTAAACCGTCTTTTAGAAGAAAAAAAATACATTTTTTTGAAAGCATTTCTCTTTATTTTCAATGATTCTTAATTTTTTTAATCAATAAATAACCAGAATTTTAATATTTTAGTTAATATCATTCATAGAATATAATTTAATAGCTATTATTCAATGTTATATTATATTATGGTTCATTTAGACTTGGGGATGCATGCCACATAATCTTTCGAAGAGATTAAATTTAAAGAAATACATTTCATAGATCATTTAAGTTTAGTGTTTCATGTCACATATTATATAGAATAAAATGTTATTATTATATAATTTTTTGGTGTTACATTCTCCCCATATTAAATAAATTTCATCCTCACAATTTAAACTTGATCTCGGTAATGAAGAGATTGATATTTGAAAATTATTTTATTCAAAACCCACATTGTAAAATATTTAATCAAATATCCTATTAATAAGGGAGAAAGAAAATTATAAATTTCATATGTAATAACACATAACTAGGTTTCTATGTTGGATAACATTGGTGGAATTTAAAGGTATTGACATAGATGAAATGGGTAAATAATTATAGAGAGTGATTGAGGCCATTGATAATAATAAAGTGAATGGTCAATGGAAAGTTAAGTGCATCAAAACCAAAAAATCAATGAGTATTTAATGGAAACTTTAATTTATTAGGTATTAAAGTAATAGGATAACTTTTTTTAAGACATTTTTCTTAAAGATGATGAGTTTTTTAACTATTTAAGGATATAATAAATATAATTACTTGATACGTTTCCATTTCATAAGAACAATTTATTCCTTTGGTTGAGCTCCAATAAATTTCCAATTCATCACTTACTCAAAACAAATGAATATCCAAACATGAATTTTTTATGCCTGAATCAATAAGATTCACTTTTAAGGGATCATAATATCCATAAAATCGTGAAAATAATTTCCATATGTCTCGAAATATTTTCTAAAACCAATATAGTTAGCACAAGATTTCTAATAAAATATATTAATCTTTAAACCTCAACAGTAAAACCGCTGGTTCATCTTTAATATTTATTCATCATATAGTTTAACTAAAAATAATGAAATATTAAGAAAAAATCGTATACACTAGTGTTATGCTATAAACCCTTAACTTCCTTCAGTCATGGGATCAACTACCATGGCCTTCTTGAATGTGATGGGTTTTCAGCCAAAATATAGGTTTTCTTTTTTCTAAACTATATTAATATAATTCATATAACATTCCAATAAAAATGTAGGAACATACTTTAAATAAAATTAATCATTAAATAACCTTTTATTAAGGTTGTCAATTTAACCCTTTTTCACAAAGTATAATAATTTTATTTGACTATTATTATAATTTCATCAATTATCATATTAACCCTAAAGTCTATCAATAACTTTAAACTTTTTTCTATAAAATTTAAAATAATTATTAATCAAATAAATTTTCCACTAAAACATATACTTACCATAAATTTCTCAAAAAATTTCTTAATCATGGTAAACTCCCATCACATAAAACCTAAAAATATATGCTTAATAATTTTAATTTAGGATAAATATTAAACTCATAACCCATGATGGTATCCATAACACTTTAGATAATTAATAAGGATTTGCTTCTAAATTTAACAAAATATGTAGATGTTTGATGATTCATTTAACCAAAATACCATTAGTAAAATACTTCTATAATTTATTTCTTGAATCAGAATACACAAATACTTCATCCTTTTTATTTCATCATAGATCCTTCCTTAGTCTATGGTTTACCCTAGGTCATTCATTATCGTTATCTATTAAAATAATTTATAATGCTTTGTAAAGAATATATTAATTATCCTAAGAATATTACCAAGGAGTGTCAAAGTAGGTGCACATTAAGGCTCTTTGTCATGAACAATGTGAATATTGGGTCAATCCTAATGCGCCCTTATCAAAGTTTTTACCCCTAGTTACATCTCTGTTATAACCACATCTACTTGGAGTATCTAGAAAGGGATATATTTCTAGGAAAAATCATATAATCTCTTACTTAACAAAACTTTAGGATGTTCTTCAATAATTATCCACAAATTCTTTAATAGGGTAATCTATGGTTTACTAAATCTAGTTCTCATGGTTTCTACTAAACTTCCCCTAATACCAACTGTAATGACCCTAACCCTAATTTCCTGGATTTAGGGTCTAATTTATTAAAATGGCATATAACACGTGTAATTTCATCCCAAAGTAGCAAGTAGTTGAGTAGTATTGGTAAAATAGATACATTATTTTTTCATTACATTTTAAAACAAAAAATAAAACATATTTTTTTATAATATTTTTACCCTCTCTAGAATATTCTTGCATGTCAATCATACTACACTTCATGGAATTTTAGGGAAAGGAAAAAAATAATGGTGAGTTCAAATGCATATTAAGGGTAAAGTACAGTGGAATATGTCATAAATAAATGAAGAATACCTAATATTATAGGATAAATAACTTAACACACTTTCTATTCAATCAATAAATTAGATTTCATAATTAGATAAATCATAAATAATATGGAAACGTAAATAGATGAAAAAAATTCATTTAATAAATAAAATAAGAATGAAACGCATCAAGAGATAAAATCATTATGAAAATATCATATATAATGATTACTGAAATCTTAATGAAGGAAATTATTAATTATTAGACGTCTTGATCTCAGGGATCATGATACCTCTACTATCAATACCTTTCATGAGACATTTTAAACAACAAGTAGAAACCTATTTAATGTTATCTTACTTATTTGTCACATGAGACATACTAATACACTGAGGGGATATATAATTTTGGGCCCCACCTGTCACTGTAGGTCTAAACCATTCCTCATATATCAAATAATTTATTTAATTCATGAAAATTGTGCCTTATCAACATGTATTCATATTGAGTATGGAAAAATAATTTATCAAAATTTCCCTAGATAAAAAATAAAATTCAATGTAGAAAAATTTATGTAGAAATGTTATACGTTTGAATAATTAAACATATAAATAATAAATTAAATTGATATTTAGGGTAAATTTAATGTTCAGTGATCATATGAATGTGAATAATTAAAGACAAATTTAATTACTAAAAAATGAATTAAGAAATTTAATGTCAATACTTTCCTTAGTAAAAATTATCATATACCATCCATATGAAGAAAAAGGAGGTTCTTAATGAAATATATATACCCACTAGGGTATATGTAAAAGAAATGTTTATTGTCATTGCTGAATTTAAGTACCATAAAATATATTTAAAAATATTCTTAGAGAAAAAATCCATTTGATTTTTTAAATTACTTTTAAAAATATTAATCAATATGAAAATAACATTTAAACTATGAATGTCCATAATATTGGGAATATTAATTTATTTAAAAATATACTTGTAAAAATTAAAATTAATCTTTAAATAAATGATGTTCATGTCATTAGGTAATTTTGTACATGTCATACAAGTAAATAAGAACATTATTTTTTTACTATAAAAAGTTTATAAAAGTGACCTATTTGAAAAAAGATAAGAATATTCATTTGAAAACATGTTTTATAAGAAAAAATGGGAAAAATTCTGTAATAAATCATTTTTAAAAGGTAAAACATATTTTTGAAAAATTGGTTTGGTAAGAGAATGGATTTCTGACCGAAGAGAGAAATGAATTCATATCTTATTAAAAACATTTTATCACTTATTTTATGTACTAAATAGTGTAAATGGTTTTATTACTTGAAAATACCATGAATTACAAAATTATACGAAAATTAAATGGGTTTATTATATAATGATCAAATAATTTATTACAACTGAAATTCAAGATTAAACAAACTCAATTACAATGATATTTTGAAATAAACCCTTGAAATGATCAAAACATTGAAGTGAGAAATAATAAATTAATTGATTATCTGTATTAACCAAATATACAAACAAAATATTTAGAAATTATATATAATATAATAAAAATTAATTATAAAAATAATCATGGAATATCAATGACCACGAATAAGTAATATAACCCAATGAAAATAAATTGAGTTATGAAATTATTTACCACTTAGTAAATTTTAATCAAAATCGACATGGATGAAATAATTTATATTAAAACTAAAAATAAAATTTTTAATTTATTATTAATGATATTAAATGTGAAATGGTAAGTATATAAACCATATAAAAAATTGGTTCATGACTTACAAATGTTCCTCAATGAAAGTAAATTGGTACAGAATAACTTACATCATGCATCCTTTTGGTTGAACATGATTTTACAACTTTTATAGTGGTTTCAAAAAATTTATTAACTTATTATAGAACCATGTTAATATTTTTAATATCATATATTATCCTTTTATAAAATCTTATCACCCTTGTATTAATAATATTTCATTATTTTAATTATTTCATGAGTTAATTGCATTGTTTTGTCATGTGTGTTTCATCATGAAAGATTCAGTTCATTAGCATATTATATAGTTATGTCATAATACTAATAATAATAATGAAACAATTATCATATTTTTATATCAATTATCATTTTCAAAACAATCATGAAATAAGGTTATGAAATATGGACTATATTAGAATCATGGATATGATAGGTTGTACGTATGCATGGGTAGTGTTTCCACTTTTCAAGGATCATTATGTAAAGGAGGTAAGTAATATTTTAACTTTCCAAAATGATCAAAATATCATATATACCATATTATATATTTAAATATACTTATATATATCATAAATTTTTAGTGTTGATGAAAATATAGGCACATCACTATATGTAGGAGGTAGTCCACACGTACAAGAATGATGTTATCATCTTTAAGTGAGTGAAGAGAAAATAATATATTATATTTTATAAATTATAAATATTTAATTAATATAATAATTATTTTATTTATATCGTTTGTATATATATTAACATTATCCTTATTACATTCTATGTAAAGCATTAGTGAATGATGAATCACATCTCTTCTTGAGGCAGTAGTACGCCGTATAGACGAGCGATATTATCATATTTCCTATTGAATGGAATGTAAAAAATATATAAGATATAATATATCTATGGGTATAATTATTTTATAAATATAATTTATATAATTTATATCAATCATCATACCCAACTATGAAATGTGGTAATGGAAAAAAAATGGCATCATTTTGCGAGGCGGTAGTCCGTCATACACTCGAACGATGATTTTGTAACACATTTGATTGAATTGAAGATGGTTGTAAGTACTTTTCCTTAACATAACAAAATTATAGTATATTTAATATACTTAGGTTATTATATCATCTTTTATTAATAAGAATTTAAGGAGGTTGATGAATAAATAAAATAAAAACACTCATTGAATAAGGTTATCTCTTCTTTAGGTATCCTCCTTAAGATTGCACCAAAATCCATACTAGTTTAGATTTATATATAAAATAAGGCTTCTAAAATGATATAAGGGAAGTTGGGAAGTGATTTTTTAAGGTATTTTCTAAACCAAAGGGGTTTTAAGTTGTGAATAATATAGGATATAGGGTTCCCTTTTATAAGTGTGGTGAGTGGCACACTTTTTATTTTTTGAAAATATTCAATCATACCAATATTTTTATCATAAAAAAAGATTCCAAAATGGGCCATTATTAGATATAAAAGATACAAGGCCTAAATATTTTCACAAAATTTGTTTTGGACATGTTTTTGGGTCATTTATAACCCTTATCTTCTTAGTTTAACCCCCCCCCCCAAATTAAAACCATTTTTACCTTAACAGCATTAATTAGTTTTTATAGTTTTCACTATTAATTATGGTCAAAAATTATATTGAACTTATTATAAATTATAAATTATGATTATTAAAAATAATTAATGTATTTTTTCTATTTCAATTCATAGAATTGGAAAACTTTAATTTAAAATTAGTCTCACATACTCGATGAGAAAGTGGGTTTTTAAAGAGAAAATGTTCAAAAGTTTACAATGTTTTTATATTTAAATTAAATATGAAAATGATTCTAATGACCTAAATTGGAATAATTTAAATAAAATAGAAATAATTTTACTTTAAAACCAATTGATAATATTATTTAACATTATAATTAATTTAAATGAAAATGAAATTCTGAATTAAAATTCAGTATTTTTAACTATTTCTCAAGAAATGAAACTTTTCAAAAAAACCCAAAAATTAACCCTAAGATAATTTTGATAATATGATTTAAAAAAATTAATTTAATTTTATAAAATAAATTTTCTAGAAATGGTAAAAAAATATATTTTTTAATTATGATTGTAAAGCGCGGCTAAACCGTCTTTTAGAAAAAATACAATTTTCAGAAAACATTTCATTTAATTTAAATGATTCTTATTTTATTTATAATTAATAGATAAACATAATTTTTATTTTTTTTAGTACTATACATACCCTCCAATTTAACATCTATGTTATAATGGTACATTATATTAATGTTTATTTAGACTCGGGGTTGCGTGTTCCGCAATATATCAAAGGCAATAAATTTAAAGAAATATATTTGATGGTATGTTTAATCTCAATGTGTCATGACAAATAAGATATAAAATAAAATATTATAAATTAATAATTCTAGTTTGTTACATTCTAGTCTCATACAAATACATTTTCAAGGATCCTTATGGGGTATTCTAAGAGGAGGTGACCAAAGGAAGAGGAAAAATTCTCAACAAACATCTTTCAATTTTATTCTTCTACTACCACCCTCATATGTTCTCTATCAACCTACAAATTGAGACATAAATATAAAAAATATTTTGATATGTTATTATTATGGAGTAATATTTATCTTCAATTCTCCCTTATTTTATTTCTAAAATTAAAGTGTTTATTCACAATATGGTTGGTTCATCACCTCAAACAACAACACACATCATATTTTCACCACTATCTTAACGAATGGATGTAAAGATATTATTATCATTAAATATGATTATAATAATTATTTTATAAAATATTTTATATTAATTAATTTTTTAATAACCATTTAATTATATAATATGAACATAGTTCGTGATGGTCTGTAAAATAGACTAAATGAACTAACCATATAATAATTACATTTTTACTAAGTGAATAACCCATAATTCAAAACAAATTTGGGTATATATAACCATTTAAATTATTATAATTTTAATAATTCTATTTTATTCTAGTTTTTTTGTATCACCTTTTTACAGGAACATCAAGAATTACCCAAAAATGATTCGACCTTGGAATCATGAAACGAACACCCTCAAACACTAAAATTAAACATTATTTCTCATTGAAATGGATATAAATGAACATAATAAAATTATATTAAATAAAATATAAACGTAAAAGGTTTTGGATTATGTAATTAATGGATTTGATTTAATTATATAGAAAATTCAGTGCAAGTGTAGAATAATTCTAGAATCTAAGGTAATTAATCAATATGAACTATCTTTCTCCCTTGGGTTATCACCTTTATATCCCAAACATAATTTTTATCTCACTTTGATTCTATATAATGATCATAAATTATTTATATATATCACCTAATAATATTCCAATCTTATTCTCCCTTCCTTTTATGGGGTATTATATTCCATTTCTCAAATTTAATCTTTAAAATCAATCCTGGCTAAGGGGGAATTTTCTATCACTTAGTACATTTATGTAATGATCAATGAATATATTTATTAAAATTCATGGATTCCTTAAATAAAGTAATATAATTTGTATAAACGTTATATTTTACCACTACTTATCAAATAAAACTCCATACTTACTCTTTCCCCAAATTTCTTTAACCAGTTCCTTAAAACATCATTTTGAAACTATATTTCTATACCCAATTCTCTACCATTTCACATGACATTTTTTAACAAGTTAACACCATATTTTGATGCCTATGATTATTTATATAGATATTAAATTCAACAATATTTAAATAATTATTCCCATTGTAATATTTATGAAATATTCTTTTATTATTATATGAGGCAATATTATGAAACCAATTTCATTCTATGGGTATTCATTATATTTATGCCCTGCGATTAATTTCATTTTGTGGAACACGTAATCATGTAAATGTTATGATGGATGTATCCAAATAGTTATAAAATGATTTTTGAAATGATTATTTCTTAAATATTATATGTATTGGATTATAGATTAATCATAATTGAATATGATACTTTTTCTATCTTGTCATATTATTATGGTAGTTAGCCTTTACATATGCTTATTTCATGTTATATATTATTATAACATTATTATGTTTCGATGATCGTATTGTTCCATGTACTTTATGTTATTATCCCATATGATTATTCATGAGACTTGTCTTTTATGATATCATGTTCTACCTTTTGAATCATATGTTGTTCTATGGTATCATGTTTATTCCATTGCTAGGATTTTTATCTCACCCTCATAATTTATGTATTCCCCAGGATATTGTCTACTATTTTAGGATCTCAAAATGAGTTAAGATGACATTATAGATATTAAAATAACATTATTTTATTTTATTTTCACTTTTCATGTTTTATATACCTTGTCTTCCAAAGATAGTGTGGCTTTATATTGTCATTTTATATTTATTGTATATTTAGGTTAAAATTTGTGTTAAAATATATGTAAAAGGATTGTGTATCTATACAAGATATATTTCATCTCATATTAAATATATAATATCGAATACATAATATTTTTTACACAACATGGGAGATACTATAAAGAATGTATAATATATTATTGACTATATGAAATGTTTTTAGAGTACATCTAGGACATACATAAGGCTTATTTGTATATAAAAAATTATATTTTTATAATAAGTTTTTGAAAATGGAATTAAATTAGATGATGTTTTTATAAAATTCAATTCATACAAATAAATATGTAGAGGTATTGAGTTTTTATTCAAGATTTGTTACAAATAGGAATAAATCTATATAAATTAAGAATATCATTGCTTTATTATTCAACATTTTTCAAATATCAATATTTTAAAATATTTTATTAGGGTAAATGATGGAGTAATTACAGGATAATTGTTTAGACCTTTTTAAATGATAAAGTTTGGGAATTTATTGAAATTTAGATGAGGATCATGGGGAGTAAACCCACATGATGTGTTACTAACAAAATATCATGATAAATTTTAGCACCATTATATTTTATGATATATTTCTCTTCAAATAAATTTCAATTTTTTTTAACTTGTGATACACACAAAACTCAAGTTTAAATGAACTTAAATATAAATTATATTATTTAAACATGACAATGATAGCATTATCGTTAAATTGGAAGCTTGAATAGAAATAATTAAATTTAAAAAATTATGAATAATTTTTTTAGATAAATAAGACATATTTATAATTAAGTATTCAATTTTTTGAAATTCTTTTATATGCTTTAACATACATTTTTCCAAAAAAATGGGTTTTTAATGTTTTTGTGAGAAAATAAAAAAATTAATATCTAACACATTTAAAAGAAATATTTGATAAAATAAAATTAATTATTTAAATCATTATATAAAAATTATCTTAGAGAGAATTTTTGATAATTTCTTAAAAAAATTTATCTTTCAATGAATAGTTAAAAATTCTAATTTTTATTGAAAATAATATTTTAATTAAAAGCATTTTTTAATATGACTTTTATTTTAAAATTATATAAAATTAAAATTAGTTTATTTATATAATTTTTAATCCAATTAAGGTCATGAAAATAAATTTTATAATTTATTTTGGTATAAAAACATTTTATACTTAAGAATACATTTTTTCTAGAAATATTTTTTTAACACTTTTTATAGTTTAATCTTAAATTAAATTATAAAAAATATATGAATTGTATTTGATAAAATAGATTCTATATTTTGAATAATAATAAATAATATAATTTAATATAATAAAATTCATTTTCAGTAATTATGAATATAACCATAGTAAATATTTGTCAACTTAGTAAAAGAGGTAAAATTAGGTTAAAACCATGGAGTAAAATATTAATATAACCCTAACACATTCCATTAAAATATTGGAAAATTATTTTTCAAAAAAAGGTATCCTTATGTAATTAAATAATATATTTTTAATTATTATTTTGAATTTTGGAACCCTAGTATGTCTTTTATGAAGAAAAGTTATATTTTATTCAAATTATAAACTATTTTAGGGGATTTTAATTTAATGGAATTCTTAGAAGATTAAATTCAATTTTGACTTGATTTGAAATACTAAAATAATTCATTATATTATTATTGAACCAAAAAAATCATGTAAATTAATTCATTTCTTTATTTCAAGATAAAATTATTTTTACTCTTAAATCAGGTATTTTCCTAAAAACAGTTTTCATGAGTTTTATATTCTTATATTATAAGTTATTTATACCCTCTATATAAATTAAATCTGATAATATGGATAAAAATTTTGAAATCATCATATCCAAATTTTTATAATTTTCCTTTTATTTTTTTTCATAAAATAATGTCATCATGGTAAAAATTTATGTTATCCCAGTTAAGGTTAAAATGGATTTAATGTGGTTTAACGTGAAGATAAGGATTAAAATATATCCAAAACATACCCAAATGTGATTCAATGAGTTTATTTAAAAAATATAACATCTTATCATTTAATTTGGGTTAATGTTTTTCGACATGACGTTATTATGATAAACACACACACACACACACACATATATATATATATATATTGATCATTTAAGTAATTCCAAGTGTTTCCTTTCCCTTCCGTATAAAATGAAATCATATATCCTATCTTATACACACTTAATAATATATTTACCTAAGACAATAATTTCCATAATACCTTCATATATTCCTGCCCTATGTCCTAGATATTTTTTTTCAAATTACCACCATTTCAATGCTTAATGTGTTATCCAAAAGCTGATTCTCAAGAAATAGGTATAACTCTTACCTGAGTAATATAAATTTTATTTCTTCCTATAACACTTCTAAATCTATGGTTTAAATTTTAAAATAAATATAATAGTATATTAATTTTTATTATGGTGATCAAATATTATTATCCACTTTCTTTATATCCTGTAGAAAATGAAATCATTACTCATGCATATATACGGATTACTGTCTCCCCATAGTGGTGTAAATCCTTTTTCATAGCCATTTTATATAAATGGTTATAAATATGCAACTAATATTTATATATGATATTCATTATATGATTATGTTTATTTAATTAAATAATATTATTTATCATTATCTCCTTTTTGTTAGAATGTGAAAACAACATTCAAGTGTACGCATGGCCTACCATCTCTATGAACTTTATAAATCATTTTTTAATCTATAACATTTGTGGATGATTATAAATATATATATATAACGAATAAATTTATAATTATTTAAATATTAACATTATATGTATGATATAAATATATTCAAAGTATAAGGATTGGGAAATATGAACTGAAACATGCGTAAAATATGAAGCAGTTATCACGCAGAACTGCAATATTAATAAATAAATATTAATAAACAAGTGGTAAGATGATATAAGTAAATAATAAATGTTATGATACATATAATTATGGTTCTAAAATATATTTATAATAAACATATATTTATTATACATTATGATCAAACTTGAATGAATCAAGACAATACTTGAGGTATAGGATTTATGATACAATTTCATTATTCATTGGGATTGTTTAAGAATAAGTTTCCAATGATGATATTTTTTGATATACCTCTCATGAAACTCAATAAATTATTTTTCCTATGATTATTTCTAGATTTTTTTTCATTCATTTACATCTCTTTAATAACTCTTTATACTGAAGAAATGTTTTTAACAAAGATCAACTTTATTTCTCCCTTAGGTCAAAAATCATCATCTTACATGTCCATATTTTCTAAAAATGTTTTCATTAATGTTTTTATAATTATCCTATAATTTTAAAATTCATTTCTATTAATGGTTTAACTTTTAAAAACTAGTTTAAAAAGTATTCTTCAAGTCATTTTTTGAATGAGTTAAGTTTGAATTTTTATAGAAAATGCTAAAGGAATATTTGTTTTAGCATATATGACATGAATAAAATTTCCTAACACCATGACCACTCAATGAATTAAAGCTTCCATTACTTGTTTCCAAGGTTCATTTAAAATTAAAAAAATCTGATGATATTTTGGATATTTTTTAATTTTAAATAATTGATTTCAATGTAAAAATTAGTATTTTCTTAACGAATTATTCCATTGACCTTTTAAAGGTGTTTTTCAATTATAATAACTTCCTTTGATATTACTTATTATTTACTGATGATAGGATCCAATTATTACATCCACATTCATTCTTAAAATGGATTATGATGATGATGATTTAAGTACGATTATAAGAAACTCATTACTTTCACATAGGATAATTATGTTAGGAAACTTTTTTCTCTTCCACTAGTTATGATATACTAAAATAATTAATTTTTTATTAAACTTATTTCCATTTCATAGGTTATTATATGATAGATGATTTTTAAACTTGTGGAACACTTATGTATTATTTACATTATGTTATAGGTGGTTCCGGAATTATATAGACCACCAATTCACTAGGTAATGATGGATATCTCATGAGATAATAAGGACTAGAATGTTGAGAAAATCTAATTCAGAAAGGGAATATATACACTATGGTAGTCTTGGGATTGAACCTTGACTAACTATATGATCATTTTAGGAGTGAAACCAATAAAACATGATAGTCTTTTCATTTAGAGTTGATTACTTAGTAAATTATTTTATATGGTTTTGTATATACCACAAGTTTATGTCTTATTCCAATGTTATTATCTCAAGGATCATGTTATTTGATTCCTTTATGATTCATGTACTATGAACTACCACGATTTATTCTATAATTCATAATTATAATCAATCATCTACTGGTCTGGTTTTAAAATATTAAACTCATGTTCTGACACCCCTGTGATCATGTTATAGTTAAGTGCTCATTGATATCTCCCTTATTTACCGTTACTAAGCATATGAGCTCACACTTTATTATGTTTACTTTCCCTGATTAATTATTAATGGTTCCCAAATGAATATGTCCTTAAATATTACTATATGGGAAGATATTTATGAGATATATTGAATATAATTAATGAAATTATAATATTTTTATATAGTATCCAAGAAAACTAATACTGTGTGATTCCTAAGTTTTTATTTGTATAATATATTTAATATTCATCAATTAAGTTATAATATATATATATTAAATCTATGGTTCCCTATAGTTGGTATGATAGAAAAGTTGTATTCGTTATTTTGAGATTAAGATCATAGATCCTTGTTGAAAAACCATAGAAAAAATATATGCATAGGATAACATCAATTTGTTTTGGTAAATAAGTGATTATGTGGTTTTCTTATCAATACATACATATCAAAAAATTAATAATGGATATTGTTTTATAATAGATTCATATAGGGGTAATAATTATGAAAAGAGTTGGTCAAGTATATCTTGACCATCATTCTAGTGTATAATGAGTGTGCCCTTACTATGCACTTAGTTTGACACTCCTGAGGGATATACTTCAGTTAAATTATATTTTCTTTATAAACCATTATGAATTATTTGAATATATGATAAATAATAATGATAGAGTTTAAACCTAAGGTCTCATAGATTGAATAGAATTTATCATGATTTAGATATCCTATAAATGTTTTTACATAATTGGTCACTCTAATTAAAGATGTTTGATGGTCATGCTAACTATTTTCATTTAAATAAGTGATTAATGGTATAACGATATAGTTTTTTTGGTTACAACAATGCTCAAATATTTAATTTACATATTTTTTAATAGTTATATTAATTTCTAAAAATCTAGAAAAGTCTCATGGATTTTTAATTCACAACCTCAATTATTAGTATTTGAATTAGTAGTGAAAGCACCTAACAATACACTGATCACATCTTAATTATATGATTCCTCTATGATTGATGTTTTTAGAAATTTACCTCCTAAAAATCATTTTATTATCTTTCTAGTTGAATTTGATGTTATTTTGGGAATGGATTGGTTTTTTAATATAAATCTGACATTAATTTTCAAGGAAGGGAAGTCACATTTGATATTACAAACCAACCTATGATATTTTATAATTCCATGATATATATGAACTTAAAATGGAAATTGAATCCATAATATGTTTCTTTATACCTATCCAAAAAAGGTATTTATCTAAAATATTTTGAGAGAAACTAAACATCAATTATATGTCTATTATAGGATAATGTTTTTATGTATTTCTATAATAATTTGTAGTTTTCCTCCAAATCCATATATCTAATTTTTAATACAACTCATACCCGGTGTTGTACCTAATAAAAAGACTACATATATAATGGAACCTATTGATATGTAATTAATGAAGAAGAAACTCCTGGATAATATTTATAAGGGGTTCATTTTTCCATGTCCAACACCATGGGTGCACCATTTCTTTCTATTAAGAATAAATATGGATCAATGAAACTCTAAATTTATTATTAGGAACATAATAGGATCACAATAAATAATAATTATCCCCTTCATAGTATTAAATACTTTCTAGATTATATGTGTGGATCTATACACTTTTACAAGATTTACCTTGATTAGTGATATTATTAATTGAAGGTCAAGAAGGATGATATACTCAAGACAACATTCTGTACAAGGTTTAGACATGATGAATTTATAGTAATTACATTTGGTCTTACTAATTATCATACTATCCTCATGGATTAAATAAATAAAGTCATTATATATTACCTTCATCTATTTTTGGTAGTATTTATAGAATATATTATTATATATTCAAATGTAAAGGAAGAGTTTGAAGATAATTTGAGAATTGAATTAAAGATGTTGTGAATGGATATTATGTATGAAAAAATTACCAAGTGTGAATTTTTTATACAAAAGTATTATTTATTAGGTCATATAAACTCAATTGATGTTAAAAATATAGATCCATTAATAAAAAAATGTTATTGAACATTTCCCATACCAAATATTGTGACTGAGATCCATTCTTTTATTGGTTTTGTGGGGTATTATTGAATATTTATAGATAATTTCTCATGGATTTCTAATCCACTCTCTAGGTTAATTCTAAATGGATACATGTTCCCTTAGACTATTAAATGTGATTAAATTTTCAAGAAACTAAAGAAATTGGTAGTTAGGGAACCTATGCTTATACTACCCAATAGTTTTTATGGGTTTATGATCTTTAGTGATTTGTTAATAAAGGTACAGGGATGCTGCCTCATATATTATGATATAAATATAGGTTTTTTCCCATGAAAATTGAAATTTCAAGTGAAAAATTACTCATATCATGATCTTGAGTAAGTTGTTGTAATTGTTGAATTAATGATATAGAGGAATTTTATTTTTGATAAATGTGTGACATATATACATACCATAAAATTTTAACTTATATATTCACTAAAAAATAGTTTAATAAGTTCTAGAGAAGATGGATAGTGGTAATTAATTATTATGACTGTATAATAAATTAACACCTTGGAAAAGTGATAAAGGTTGATAATATTTTGAGTTGAATATATGATGCTAGGATATATATGATAATGATAAAAAAAAGATCCTATATTTCTTTCAAATAATGTATTTGAAAATATTGATGGAAGGGGAGAAATATTTTCTTCCTCATATGTGTATTCAACCATCTATACAAGTGAAGCCTGAGAGAGGTTTCAGAGAGGATGTATAGATATAAAATAAGTTGATAAATTTTCCTAACTTCAACCGTGATTTTTATGGAATGATAAGGTTCAGGAACCATTTAGTTCTTCTATTAATAACATATTTAAATAATTATCTATAAAATTTTACTCATAGTTCAACATTACCTATTAACCCTAGAAGTATGAAGATGTATAGAGATATATTAGAGTATTTATGGTGTGACAGCATGAAAAGAGATATTGTTGACCATGTATCTGTGTTCATGGAATTTAAACATGTTAAGGCCTAATGAAATATGTCTAAAGTTATTATATAACCATTACCCATAAAATAATCGAAATGGGAAAACATCACTATATATTTGGTCACAGTAATCACAAAGACCTTTAAATTCTGTAATGTTTTTGGGTTTTAGTGGATCTCTTTATGAAGTCATCATAAATCATTTCTATCAAATAAGGATTAGTTATTGATCATATTTTCAGAATATATATTAAGTAATTGGTAAGGTTATAAGGATTATCACATTCTATTATGTTTGATAGAGATCTAATAATTGGATCCATATTTTGATGAAGTTTTCAGAATACTCTTAATTTAGAATTAAGTTTCAGAAATACTTACCATCCTAATATATATGGTCAATATGAGAGAAACATTATAACTATAGAGGATATTTTATGATAATTTTCAATTTATTTCAAAGGTGTTTGGTTTTAGCAGCTTCCTCAAATCGATTTTATTATAAAAATAGTTTTCAATCAAGCATTCTGATGGATCTATAAAATTCTTCAATGAAAGGAAGTGTGGAACAATTGGATACTCGAATGAAGTAGGAGAATGAAATCTATTAGTACTTCAGCTATAAGAGGAAAAGTCCAATAATGTTAGATCCATTAAGTAGCACATCAAGGAATATTATATTCAAAAAAAATATGCTACCAATCATTGAAAAAATCTGTATTTCAAAGTTGGTGACAAGTTATTGCTATGAATTTGTCAATGTAATAATATTATGATATTTGAAAAGAAATTAAAGACGATCCCTATATATATTATACCAATTGAGATTCTTGATCTTTTATAGAGGGTATAATATCACTTTTTTCATTAAACCTATATAATTTTCATAATGTGTTCCATATATATCCCCTCAGGAAGTACATACTTGATCCATCACAAGTACTAAATTTTGAGAATCTACCGTTAGAGAATGGTCATTCTTATAAAGAATAACTTGTTAAAATATTGTTTCATAGAGAAAAAAAATTCAATGAAAAAATACTAATCAACTAGTTACTTTTCTATAGAGGAATCAGGAATCTGGAGAAGTAACTTATGAACATGAGGATGTGATGAAACATGATATCATAGTTTTTTTATTGGACTTATAAAATTTCAAGTGAGAAATTTAGTTTAAAGGGGTAGATTGTAACACATCAATATTTTATGATATATTTATCTTAAAATAAATCTTAATTTCATTGATAGCCGGAGAAACATGCAAATCTGAGTTTAAACGTAATGTATTATAAATTATATTATTTAAATTTTATCATTATAAATTATCCACTAAAGTGAATGAGTGAATAGGAATAAAAAAATTGAAAAAAATATATTATTTTTTTAGATAAAGTAAATGTGTGTATTATTATCTCTTTAATTTTTATTAAATCCATTATATGCTTTAAAAAAATATTTTTCTACAAAAATGATTTTTCCTTGATTTTTCAGAAAAAAAAAATAAATAATTTCTACAACTATTTTAAAATTTATTAGAAAAAATGATTTATTTGAAAAAATGTAATTAATTTTCTAAATTATCATGTAAAAGTTATCTTAGATTTATTTTTTGATAATTTTTTAAAACGATAGATATTTCAATGAATATTTAAAATAGAATTTTTAATTGAAAAATAATTTTTATTTTCAATCATTTTCAAATTTCCATTTTTTTTAAATGATTTAAATATTATATTAGTTAATTTATATTTTGAATAATACAATTTAGGTCATTAAAATTAATTTTGTGTTTTATTTTTTTATATAAACATTTTATACTTAGGAAAATATTTTTTTAAAGAAAACTGTTTTTCATCGTATTTTTCTGGTTTAATATTAAATTAAATTCTGCAAATTCTATAAATTAAACTTGAAAAAATGGATTACATATTTTTAATTAGAATAATTAATATAATTTAATATGGATAAGTTACTATTTTTTCAATATTATTAGTAACCATATTAAATATTTTTCATTGTGCTAAAAGATGAAAAATTGTGTCAAAATGATAGGGTAAACTATTACAATAACTATAACACATTCCTATATAATTGTTTTAGTCTTTTAGACTAATGGTATCCTTATGTAATTAAATAATGTTACTAAATCATTATTTGGAATTTAGGAGCCCTGGCATGACTTTTTTGAAGATAAGTTATATTTTATATAAAATAAAAAAAAATTGGGGCTTTGAATTTAAGTAATAATTAGAAGATTCCATTTAGATTTTGATTTTTTTCAAAATTCAAAAACCTTCCTTATTTTATTATTTCATGAAAAAAATTAAAACAATATATTAATTTATTTCACTATAAAACAATTTTTATGCATAAATCATGTATTTTCGTAAATATAGTTTTTCATGAGTTTTGTGTTCTTATATAAAAATTAATTTTTATCAAATATATAATTTAAAATGGAAAATATTGATTCCAAATTTGGAATCATCGTGTTATTTTTTTAGATGTCCCCTTTTATTTTTGGACATATAATTATGTTATCATGGTAAAAAAATTATGTTCTCCAAGTTAAGTTTAAAATGGATTTAAAGTAGATGGACCAGATAATAAGGAATAAAATATATCAAATACTTACCAAAATGTGACTGGATGAGTTTATTTAAAGAAATTACATCTTATATTCATATTTTTAGTGTCTTGGTTCCACTAGATTTGATTATATATATATATATATTATTTAATCTTTTAAGTAATTCCACATTTTACCATCCCCTCCCCAATAAAATTATACCACCTATCCTCTCTTATAAATACATAATAAGAATTTTATCTTGGATAATAAATACCTTAGTACCTTTTTAGTTTCATTCCCCATATCCAAATGTTTTTTTATAGCCCAAGATCACCCATTAAAGGCTTAAGGTGTAGCCCAAAACAAATTTCTCAATAAATTGGTATAACTATTAACCAAGTACATTAAATTTTATTTCTTATTTTCCCTAATTACATCTAATATATCTATTATAAAATAATTAATTTATAATATTCAATATACTTTAATGTTTTTATGATGATGTAACAAACATTAACCACCTCTTTTGCATCATACTTATAAGTAAAACATTGCTCATGTATACATACAACTTACCGTCTCTACATAGCAGTGTAATTCATTTTTCATCACCATTTAATTTAGATAGTTAAAAATATGTAACTAATGATAAAATATAATATTTATGACATTATTATTTTTCTTAAATTATAAAATGTAATTTATCTTTCTCTCCTCCTTTTCATTAGAGAGTGAAAATAGCATTCATGAGTACGTACGGACTACTATATCCATGAATGGTATAAATCATTATTATATCATTAAATTTTATATATGTATTTATATATATTTATATAATGAATATATATTATATTTATATCATTATTTAAATTCATAAAATTATGGAACCATAATCAAAGCATAAGGTACGGGAATTCTGAACAATAACATGCATGAAAAACGATGTAGTTATCACTAATAACTGTGAATTTAACAAAGAATTGTTAATTAATGGGTGATAATATGTAATAATTAAGTCATATATGTTATCATATATATATAAATTTCTATGAAATATATTACCAACAAATATAATTTTATTATAAAAGAGTTTTGAACATATATGAACAAAGAAAAGACATGAGGTAAGGGATTTATGTTACGATGTCATTATTTATCATGATTGATTATGATGAGGTTTTAGATGTTGAAATTGTATTATCTACCTATTGTAAAACTCATGAAATTTCATCTCCTCTAATTATTTATGTATATTTCATTTTTTTCATTAATTTTCATCTCTTTAAGAACTCAATAGTCTGAAAGAAGTTTTTTAAAGGAAAATAGACTTTATTTCTCTCTTCGGTTGAAAATACTTTTTTTTATTCCATGTATATATTTTATATAATAGATTTATAGAATGATATTACTTTTAAAATATGTTTGTTAAATTCATTTTTACCCATGTAATAATTTTAACAAAATTTTTTAAAAAGGAATCTTCTTTCAATTTTCCAAACTATGTAATTATGACTTTTTTCCAAAAATTTGAAATGAATCTTTTCTTTAATGTATAATGAATGAATGGAATTTACCTCCCTCAAGTCCACTAAATGTGTTGATAAATCCTTTATAATTTTTTAAAGTAAATTTTAATGAAATGTTACTTTTTATATTAGGTAATTTTTTTTATTTTAAATAAGTGATTTCAAAGTTAAAATGGGTATTTTCCCCATGGAATGTTTATATTATATTTTAATGAAATTGTTAATCTATAATAACATCATTTTATGTAACATATGAATTATCAAGGATATGATCCGACTATAACATCTGATTTCATTATTTTGATATTTTAAGGATGATTCTATGAAACTGTTTTCTTTCTCATGGGTTAAATATTTTATGAAACCCATTTATTTTAAATGGGTTATGATATTATTAATTAAATAAATGTTTATAAATCACATTAGTATTCCATGAGTTATGATATGATTATTATTTTTTGTACCTATGGAACAAATATTTATGTTTTTCATTATGTAATGGGTGGTCCCAAAATTATATAGGCCTCTAATACATTGGATAAATATGGATATATCATGAGATAATAAGGACTGGAATAGGGAGTGGAACAAGTTTGATAAGGGAATTTTTCCACTATGATAGTCTTGGGAGTAAATATTAAAAAGGTATAAAATAGTATGGGGAGTGAACCTAATCCACTGTGATAGTATTAGTAATGATCCTTGGCAAATACAGAAATTATTTTCTATGATTATGTGTATGAAAAAAAAATTATGTCTTATGTAAATGTGAATTTATCATGTACCATATTATTTGACTCTTTATTATTCATGTCTTATGAACTGACATGCTTTATTACATGATTTAATATTATTATTTATGTTATTCTAGGTAGGTTTTTTAAATCTTATGTTCATGTTCTCATAACCATATTATCTTGTTATTATTAAGTGATTATTGATATCTCTATTGATTACCATTACTAATAATCTAAGCTCACCCTTTCTTATGTACCATTTCCCTAAGATATGAAGAAATGTTTTAAATATGGTTTGTCTATAAAGAGTAATATTTTGGTAGATAATATTATGATATGTTGAATATCATTCATAAAATAAGAAGATTGTGTATCTAGTATCCAAATACACTAATCCTTTATGATTCTTAGGTGTGCATTTGAAAAATATATTCAATATTGATCAAATTAAATGTAATCTATAGGTATGAAAACTATGGGTTACTATTGAATTAATCATCATAAAATTATTTGGAATAGTATTATGGAATTTTTTTAAAACCTAATTTTCTAGAATTTTAATAATTCTATAATATATAATAATCAATGATGGATCTAAAAAATATAAAAGTATAATGATAAGATTAGTTTATGTGTTTAATATAATAAAAAATTAAAGTTAATATTTATTCAAAGAATGGAGATATTGATATTTATTTTAAGACTAAAAATATAATTTATCATACTAGATAATCTGAGAGTTATGATCATAATGAAGAGGAACCATAAACAATGTTGAATATTCTGAAGTCCTAAGGATGATATTTTATTAAGGTTGAATAATCCTAGATATTACTACTTCTATTCATGAGTTTGGTTAAATTTCTTCATGCAAAATAGTTAGAGATAATATAATTAATATTTGGAAGACTGTGGATTTTGGATGATAAATATAATAATCACTATTAATATTAGCGATTGAATTTATATATTGTAATATAGTTGAACACATTAAGGATATAATCACACACTATATGCGTTGAACTGGTAAAAAACGTATATACACTCTTTCTCATTCATTACATTTTTCATATGGGTGATTGATATCTTACTTGATTGGATCCTAGTCATTGCATGGAATTGAGGTTGATATCTAATAAGAGATATATTATAAAATAATCTAACTATAATTCAATCCCCCGTTTCTCATTGTTACACAACTAATTACCTATGAATTTCATCTTCTATCATCACTAATCCCAAATCCCTCGGTGTTTTCCTTTTGTTTTTTAACTTACAGATGAAGAATATAAATTCATTCAACACCAATTTTTCTCCTACATTTTAAGGAAATAATTATAATTTCATAAGGAATAATAATATTCCTTATCTTTATTTTCTTTTTCATGAATTATTTGATGCTACTATAGTGGGTTATACACCGGTTGGGGAGATTCTCCCATTGAATTTTCTAATAATAGAATTTCAAAAAATGATATTAATGTATGAAATGTAATTATGATATCCTTGTCTAGAATTTATTATACAAATATAATGGGAATCAAAAAATTCCAATATATATTGAATAAAGGTGAAAATATTTTTAAGGGAATGTCAATGTGAAATAATCTAAATTCAATATTAAGGGAAAACAATGATTGAAGATATCAGAATGGTTTATGTTGAGGATATTAATCAATAATTCATATTATTTAATAGAAATTTTACTAATATCCAGATCTATGGAGACACTAAAAGATTATACTATGAATAATAATCTAATGAAAAATTTCACTAACAAATTTCATGTAAAGATTTCAAATCTAGTGTATGGAGATGACTTTTCTCTTAATGATTTATATAACTTTTTTATTTGTTATGAAATTATAAGGGATTTATTTTTTAATAAAATTATTATATTGGTTAATGAAATATCAATTACATCTATGAATGATCTCAATCTGAAAGATAAAAGTAATGAATAATTCATAGAATATAAATATGGTGATAAAATAAATGAAAAGAATAGGCGAATCATTTATATTATTTCAATGAACATCATAAGGGTGTGTTGAATATATCAATATTATTTTCCTATAACATATATTAACTATAGTGTATTTGGGAATTTTTCATGTGAATTTCCAAATAATAAGAATTTTTGAATTGAAAATGATGAGAAATAAAGAGTTATTCCCAAAAATGGATGGTAAAAACCAAAATTATAATATTATAAATAATATAATTATAGGGTGTATGATAATGAATATTATGAGTAATGAAATAGAGATGAAGATCCAACAAAAATAAATGAGTCAAAAGATGTACTTACCACTGAAAAATACAACACCTTCATGGATTGTTTCATTGAACATGAATTAACTTCCAGCAGTGTAAGGGATGATGAGTAGTGATACACTAAAAATATATCAACAGATGGAAAAAGAGAATTTATTGTAAAAAACACAAATCTTATAGAAATGGTATAACTATTTGATATGGAATGATAAGGTAAAGATAAATCAATCAAGATTAATAATTAATATATTGAAAAAAATAGGATTCTTAATGTTTGAATTCCATAAATAATAAAATGTGAAAGTATCACGATGTAAAATCATCTAAAAAGGTGGTGTAATTTTTAAATTCATAATATATTTTTTTTGAATATGAGAAAACATTGAAAAATATAAAATAATATTAAAAAAATAATTTATGTTCAAACTAAATTAAATTGTGATACTATGAATTACATACCAAAGATAAAGGTATAAAATTATCTTATTTATTCCATGGTTATAAAATCTATTTCACCTAATATTAAATATCCTACAATTAAAACTAGACTTTTATAAATGAAAAAAAACATGATTGAATCACTTGTATATAAATTGAATTTAGGGTAACTTGAAAAGAGATATTTTGTGAAGATAAATGAAAAATGACGTTTGGAATGAAACTATATATTAGGAATATTTTCATAGATAGATGATTCTTATATAATATCATGATTTAATAGAATATAATAAAGTTATAGGATATATTAGAATAAATATAATGTTTTCTCATACAACATTAAATTCCCATGGTTTGATAGAATTCATGAATTTATGGGGTTCTATCCAATTAAGATGAAAAATAATTCTAAAAAAAATATGTTCACTATAAAAGTATTTCATGTTTTTCTACTTAAAATATATTTAAATATGGGAACAACATGGTAATTGTGTAGAAGTGTATATGGAAAAAATCTAAGGAAAATATACCAAGCTATTAGAGTTGAGAAATTTAAAAAGAGATATAATTGAGAGAAGTAACTTGATATAAAATTTAATCTCAAAGAAAGAAAATGAGGTAATCCTTGGATACATAAAAGTTTTTATTTATATCGTATGGAAGAATTCACTATAATTATACTGAAATTTTGAGGTATTGGGACTACGGTATATTTGGTATTGGATTTATTATCAATCACTATAATTTTTGGGAATCAAATAGTGGCGTAGGATCTTATATTGAAGACATGGTGATAATAAATATGAAAATAATATTATGAGATTTGGTTTATTTGGAACCACAAGAATTCACTTGAAGATAAATTAAAAGATTCACGTTGATTTATATCTCTATCAAGGTCATAGAAATGGTGTGCATTAATTTATAAATGGTTGAAGATTTAAATTGAAAGGTTAATGTTGTATGAGGAGATAATGGAATTTCAAGAAGTGGTTGGATATGTATTTTTTAAATGAAAAGATAAAAACCATCATGAAATAAAATTGACCGCACATAGATTTAAGATCAAATATAAAAATGGATAATTTACTTAGTGTTTTCAAAATCACTAGTTGTGAATGTTTGAGTTACACACAATATCATGTGTTATCACATCACAACTGGTTATTATGTTTTAGAAATGGAGTCCAATAATAACATAGTATCTATAAATACGAGGTTTCATATGGTATCAATAGTAGTATGGCAGTGAAGCAATAGAATGCTAAGAATGGTTTGACAATAGGGGAAGGAATAAACACAGTGTATAAATGAAATATGATGTAGTGGTCATATGATGTGGTGAAACAAGATTTATTATCTAAGAAATAAATATTGTAGGATTTATGATTTACTAATGTAAGTATGAGAGGATGTCTAGTGTGAGAAAATGGTAGATGTGGGCCATGTCTAGATATATGTATCCATAATACATAGAGAATAAAAATAAAAGATGTTTGGATTTCTATGTCACACCCCACAGAAGAAGTGAAAATTTCATAGTGGTAATCAAAAAGTTTTTTGGCACTCTAGTGTATTCACTATAAATATTCCATGGAGGACATACAACACTATAACATATCCAATCATAAAATATGATTGAGAGGACTACATTATAGAAGATGGTCACATTGCGAAGGATGCCAAAGAAAATTTTAATAGACATTGATATTTGGAATCTTATATGTTAAATCCTTTTACTATTTTTAGGTATTCCTAAACCACTCTTTTAATCAATATTTGGTTGGGTTTTGTTTGGGGTTGTTTGGGGTGAAACTTTTTAATGTTTTGAAAATTCTAGGCTAGTTCATAGTTGGCGCATGTTTTTCCCAAACTGTGTTTTATCCCAATGAAAACCATGAAAACTTGGCTAGTGGGGTTTTACATGGTTGGTGCACAGTTTGTCAGATTGTTCACCCTCTTAGGAGAAACTGTGTGGCCCATTTAAAAGGGTGTACAGCCAGGCCACACAGTTTTGTCTAACCATGCAGATCTTCTCATCTAATCATGTGAAACATTTAATTAATCTAAAAATCTAATTTTAAAATCTCTAAACTGAAACATTAGGTGTTTTATATACTTAGAATTCCCCCATACAATTTCTTCTTCCTTGGGAGCATCCAATAAGTGATTTTGGCCCCTCTACACCCTCCCAGAAGTGGATCAAAGATTAACAAATGCCCTTCAATCTCCACCCAGTAAGTTTCCTATTCCTATTATCTACCTCTCTTCGCATCCCTAGGGTTAAGTGGATTCTCATGTGTCTTTATGGATCTAATACCCTATATTTTGGGATCTTAAAACTAGGTTTGATTCTCATTTTTCATGATCATCATTCTTTGTTAATAAATCTCAATTAAGGCATGGCATTCTGAGATATCATGATCCTGAGGTAAGTGGTTCCATCATGATTCCCAATTTTTTTAACACTAAATTTATTTTTTTAATTTCAATTTTGGGAATTAAATTCAATTCCATGATTTCAATTAAAATTATTTTGATTTATCTATTGGAAAAAACCCAAATTACATTGAATTGGGGTTTTAAAATAAGATTTTGGCATAAAATTGGGAAAAATATCAATTCCATGGAATTGGGGTGTGTTTATGGAAATTGATAGAATTTAAATTGTTTAATTTAAATTGTGTAATGGGTTTGATGGAAAAATTGAGAAAAATCCCAATCCCATTGATTTAGTGATTTTTAGTTAAATTTATGGAAATTGTTTGAAATTAAATTGTTTAATTTAATTTTGAAAGTGAATTATGAAATTGAATTGTGAATTGATTTAAAAATTAAAATTTATAAAAAATGGATTAAAATGATATTGATCGAAACCTTAGGGTTTTATCTTGGAAAATTCATATTTTGATTAAAAACATGTTTTGGTTTTTAAATGGAAAATAGACATTTTTAAAATGGGGGAATGGTATTTAAGTATATTTTAAGGTATCTTGAAATAAATTTCAATCATTGAATTGTACTAGAGAACAATAAATCCTAGGTAGTTAGTGATTTATTTGGTACAAACATGCAAGGATGGGAATTCCATAGCACCATATTGACATTCTACGACACTAAAAAACATTGGTTAGCACATCTTATTTACCTAGTAAAATATAGATGAGTCCCCTCTTTCTAGTTTTGAGGGACACGTGTACACATTGTGGTTTATCACATGAGAGTGTGAGGATCCCATAACGCAGAACTATCATACCTCTTAGAAGATGACCATGTTTCTCACTTGTATATATATGAGATATAAATTTATTCCATTTTTGTAAAATATTTTACATGCCTTATGATTTATATAAACTATTTTATATAAAAGTGTTTATTTAATCCATTTATTTAAAGTATATCCATCATTTGAAATGTATCCCATCTTTGGAATGGTAAATCGTGATTTTTTTAAATATCCTTTTAAAATTACAAACCTATTTATTTGAAAATTTAAATCTATTTATTTATTTAATTAAATATAGGAATATTATTATGTAATCCATGGTGAGACCCTATTGGTATTTTAGCTCACACTATACCTATACCTTCAGGTGTTTGTAGATTATCTCCTTCTAGGTTTGAGTAGGGGTAAATCACCACTTAGAGGTTGTTCTAGATATTGATCTATAGAATTAGAGAGTTGCATCTATTGGGACATGGGATATTTATATTTCTTATTTTTTGGTAATTTTTTATAGTAATTTTGGATTTCATACTTGTTTTAATTTTACTACACTTCTCCTAATGGAGTTTCTTTTGTATGCATAATGATTTTTTATATTTATTTCATATTTGTGTAAAATTTATTCCCACTTTCATTTTTTATGATTTTAGGTGCTAGTCACCAACTTTTTGGGATCAGGAATTCCCTTCAGGCTATCTCAATATTAGTTCGGGCATTGGGTTACTAAGGTACTTGGGCCGGTTCATGAAAAATTGGAATCAAAGGAAGTTATCAAGATTAGTTCTTAATAGTTTCTTCACCAGAAGCCAATATCTTTAAATGGATCAAATGATCCTCAAGAGTTTGAGGAATGGTTGAGAAAAATGGAGTTTTTTTTGGGTTCTTGGAAACACCCTAAGAAATAAAGGTGAAGTGCACCACCTTCGTGATGGAAGGATCGAGCAGGAGATAGTGGGACACGATGGTGATGATGAAGAATCATGAGGTCTTAAAGTGGAAAGGTTTCAAGTATATTTTCATTTACTAGTTATATCTAGAGTCTATTATGTTTTCCAAGGATACAGAGTTTTTCAACCTTGAGTAGGTTGACATGGCCCTGATAGAGTATGAAAACTATTTTTCTATGATCATGCATTTTTCACCCGAGATAGTATCAAATAAGAATATGAAGGCACGAAGGTTTGAGTTTGGAATACAATATGATATTCATTCTTAGTTTTTATTACTAAAGTTTACTTCTTATATTGATTTTTTGGATATATTACTGATGGTCAAAATGGATATGGTTGGCCAGCCGGGCTATCGAGAGTTTCTTTCTCTCTAATTGGAAGTGTGGGTTCCTTTAAAGGAAACCTGGAGAATGATGACTTTCATGTTTGTTCTTGACAATGGGGTCATTTTAGACTTTCTACAGTGCTTGTAATAAGCACATTTATTTTCTAATATGGTGGGAAGATAGGTCATTCAAAGAGGGTTTGTACTAAGGCTCCCAAGGTGTGTGGTTCTTATGGATTCTCAGGTCACCAATAAAAATTATTCAATATTTATTCCAATCATCATCGTGTCACAAGATCATAATATCCTTATAAAACTTTGTTGAAATAAGATGCTTCAATGATATAAGGGTTCCACCTACAGGCACCGAGAATGAATCTTCTTCACACAATGGAAGAGTCTCTAGAGGAAGTGAGTATTGTCCCAGTGATCGTGAGAGGTACCATCACTATAGCTTCATCATTAGTGACTATTTTATTTTATACTGGTTCATCTCATTCATTTATTTCATCCTATATTTTTAATCTTCTAAATTTATATATGGTGCTTTTATCTTGTGTAATGTATATTACTATACCTCTTGGAATAGAGAGAGTAGGGTCTCTATAGTCCCACTTGGATTTTCTCTCAATTAGATGTCAATATTCCTTATATTTTTCTAGTTCTTGATATTAAACCACATGATTTCATTTTAAATATGTATTGTCTCATTTTAACACATCCTAGATTGATTTTTATCTCTGAAGAGTCTCCTTCACTACACCCAATAGTGGGTGTCGTTTCTTCCAAGGAGAATTGGACTCAAGGTCAAGTAGAGGTAGAACTTATTATCCATAGTTGGGGAAAGTTATATCTATATTTTATTTTGATATAGAGTTAAAATATTTTAACGGTGATCTCTTTCTATTGTTCATTGAGTTTGTCGATGTGTTTCCATCTGACTTCTCTAGTTTTCCACTGGAAAGGGAGATAGAGTTTTTTATTGATTTAGTGCCTAATACTCAACCAATTTCTATTCCTTCTTACCACATAGAACCAGCTGAAATGAAAGAGATGAATACTCAGTTGCATGATCTTCTATAGAAGGGATTTATATGCCTGAGTGTTTCTCCTTAGGATATTTCCATTCTGTTTGGTAAGAAGGATGATGGTTAACTTCGCCTATGTGTTGATTACTGAAAACTAAATCGAGTTACACTAAAGAGAAAATATCCAATTACATGGATTGATGATCTGTTTGATCAGTTGAAAGGGGAAATTAGTTCTTGAATACTGACCTCCGATCTGGTTTCCATGAGTTTAGAATAAAATAATTTGACATTCAAAAAACCACCTTTTTGAGAAGGTATGTCCAATATGTGTACCCTATCATGACCTTTGGTCTAACCAATTCTTCTATAGTATTTATAGATTTAATAAATAGGATTTTCCATGAGTATCTTGATAATTATTTTGGTAGTCTTTTTAGATGACATCCAAGTTTACTCTAGTCTAAGGAGGATCATGTGTGTCTTATGAGAGTAGCTCTGAAATTGTTGAGATATCACTGAAATTATATCAAGATTTTGAAATGTGATTTTTAGATTCAAGAAGTGAAGTTCTTGGGATACGTGGTGTCCTGAAATGGTATTTTAGATGATCCTAAAAAGGTTAAAGATGTTATAACATGGGAGAAACCATGAAAATTTTTCAAGATTTGAAGCTTCTTGGCTCTCATAGGGTACTATCATAGGTTCATTAGGGACATCTCAAAGTTGGATTCTTTGATGACAGATCTAACTTGAAAGGGAGTAAAGGATTATTGGGATGAAGAATTTTAGAGTTATTTTGTTGAGATAAAATATCTTTTGACTACTATATCGGTGTTAACTCTTACTAAGGTTTGGTAGGGCTATGTGGTCTTCTGTGATGCATCAGTTTTAGGCTTGGGATGCATTCTTATGCAAGGTTATCATGTCATTGCTTATAACTCTCATCATCTTAGGCCACATGAGAAGAATTACCTGACCCATAACCTTGAACTTGTAGCTATGATGCATGTGTTTAAGATTTGGTGGCATTACCTTTATAGAGAAAGTTTTACCATGTCTTCATACTACAAGATCTTGAGTTATATCTTCCTGAAGAAGATTTGAATATTCACCAGAGGAATTAGGTTGAATACCTATATTATTTTTATTTCAACATCACCTATACCCTATAGAAGGAGAATGTATTTTTAGATTCTTTGAGTAGGAAGCTTCCAACCCATACTATGAAAGAATCATTGGTAGAGTGGAACTTGATGGATCTCGTTGCATAGTTGCATATTAGAGTCAGGGAATCAGGGGATGAGGTTTCTTTGGCTAGTGTCCAGTTGGGATCTTCTCTTCTAGAGATGATTTTTTAGGATCATTATCTTGATGATGAGTTATGTAGTATTAGATACTCTCTTTTTGGTGAGGATACCATTTCTAATTGGTCATTCTCTAAAGAGGGAATTCTATGCTATCGAAATATATTTTCTGTGAAATTAGTGATAAGAAAATATGTAATGGTGAATTTCCATAATTCCCAATGGGCAGTGCACCTAGGAACAATGAAGATGTTTTGTCACATGTGGTGGTAGTTCTGGTGTCTAGGTATGAGATGGGGCATTGTTGAGTTTGTCTTGTTTCTATGCATGTCAACAGGTTAAGGCCAAGCACTAGAAGCCTTCAGGTTTGCTTCATCCACTTCTATTACCTACATGAAAGTGGGATGAGATCTCTATGGACTTTATAGTTAGTTTTCCATTTACCTAAAGAAATAATAATGTGATATTGTTTATGATCGATCGGCTAACCAAATCAGCTCACTTCATACCCATTTTTGATACAACCGAAGTTGAGGATTTTGGAAATCTATATGTGAAATAGATTTTTTATTTGTACATAGTACCATCCGCAATAATCTCTGATAAGGATCCTCGACTCACTTATCATTTTTTGAGAGACTTTTAGGAGATAATGGGATCTCAGGTTCGTTTGAGTATGGTATACCATTAATTTTTTGATGGGAAAATAGAAATATCTATAAAGATTATTGAGGATATTCTCCATGCCTATTTCCTTGAATTTGTTAGGGATTGGTAAGATCATTTAAGACTGGTTGAGTTTTCTTATAACAATAGTTACTAGTTCTCGATTAGAATGCATCCTTTTGGGGAATTTTATGGTCATACTTGCAGATCTTCATTGTGATGGTTGGAGATTAGTGAAAGTTCTTGGGTTGAACCAAGCCTGGTCTAAGAAATAATAGAAAAGATTTATTTGATTCATCAGAGGATTTTGACAACATAGATCTGGTATAAGTCTTATGTTGATCATCATCATAAATCGTTGGAGTTCTTAGTTGGTAACTAGGTGTTCTTGAAAGTTTCACCTCAGTTTGCAAATCGTTGACTTGGGAGGAAAGGGAAGCTTTCTCCCCATTTTTTGGGACCTTTTAAGATCATTTATAAAGTAGGAAATTTTGTTTATCATTTATCACTTCCACCATATATGACTTCAATAAATAATGTGTTCCTTGTAAATCAACTTTGAAAGTATATATCTAATCTATCTCATGTTCTGATATGGCATGATCTTGAAGTTGAACATGATTTATCCATGACTGAACAATATATTAGTACAATTTATTTTAAAACCAAGGTACTTCTTGGGAGGGTGTTACCTTTTCTTTGAGTGTTTTGGATGAACAGTTCTGATAATCATTATACGTGGGAGAGGGAGGCACTGATGAGAGAGTGGTGGACTCATATTTTTGGAATAGAATCTTCTTCATTGGATTTTTGGGGACAGAAATTTTCTATGGTGGGGTGTTTGTAACAACTTATTACTATTTTCAAGTATTCCTAAACCCCTATTTTAATCAATATTTGGTTGGGTTTAATTTGGGGTTGTTTCAGGTGAAAAATGTTAAAGTTTTGAAAATTATGGGCTAGTTCACAATTGGCACACTATTTTCCTAGATCTTGTGCCCTCCCAAGGAAAACTATGTAAACCCATGAAGTGGGATTTTTCATGGTTGGTACACATTTTTTCAGACTGTTCTCCCTCTTAGTAGAAATTTTGTGGCCAATTTAAAGAGGCATATAGACAAGCGGCACATTTTAGTCTAACCATGCAGATCTGTCCAGCTAACCATGTATGGATTTTAATTAATCCAAAAATCTAATTTTAAAATTTTAAAACCCCAAATTTAGGTTCCATATGGACCTACAATGACCCCATATGATTTTCTCTTCCTTATAAGAATCCAAGATTTGATTTTTTTCCCTCTACACTCTCCTAAAAGTGGATCGAAGCTTGATGAACGCCCTTCGATCTCTACCTAGTAGGTTTCCTCTTCTCGTTATCTATCTACTACTATCTCTCTTATCCCCCTAGGGTTCCATGGATCCTTATGTTTCTTTGTGTAACTAATACCCTATGTTTTGTGATCTTAAACCTAGGTTTGATTTTTGGTTACTATGATCAACATTCTACGTTGAAAAATCCCGATTAGGGTTTGGAATTTCAAGATCTCATGATCCTGAGGTAAGTGGTACCTTCATGATGACCAATTTTTTTCAACCCTAAATTGATTTGTTTAATTTCAATTGTTTTAATTAAATTCAATTTATTTATTTCAATTAAAATTCATTCAATTGGTTTTTTGAAAAAAATACTAATTCTATTTAATTTGGTGTGTTTATGGAAATTGATAAATTTTAAATTATTTAATATAAATTTTTCAATGGTTTTGATGGAAAAATTGTGAAAAACACAAATTTCATTGAATTAGGGGTTTGCTGTAAAAATTATTGAAGTTGTTTAAAATTAAATTGTTGAATTTAATTGTGAAAGTTAATTGTAAAATTGAATTTTGAATTAACATGAAATTCATATCTGTGAAAATGGCTTAAAATTATTTTGATATAATCCTTAGGGTTTTATCTTGGAAAAATTTAGGTTTCGATTAAAACCCCATTTATGGTTTTTAAATGGAAAATTGGAATTTTTAAATTGGGAGAATGGGATTTAATTTTATTTCAAGGTAGCTTGAAATAAATCACCCATCATTGAATTATACTATAACACATGCATGCTTAGGTAGTTGGTGAGTTATTTAGGAAAACACACTTATATGGGAATTCCCTAGCACCGGATTGACATTATAAAATACTAAAAAAACATTGGTTATCACATCTTATTTCCCTTGTGGGACATAGATGTGTCCTCTTTTTCCAGTAACGAGGGACATGTGTACATATTTTGATTTATCACATGAGTGTGTGTGGATCCCATAACCTGGAACAATCATACCTCTTAGATGATTACCATGTTGGTCTCTTGTTTATATATGAGATATTAATGTACACCATTGTTGTAAACTATTTTGCATGACTTTGTATTTATATAAACTGTTTTATATAAAAGTGTTAATTTAATCCATTTGTTTAAAGTATATCCATCATTTGAAATCTATCCCATTTTTTGAAAGGTAAATCATGATTTGTTAAAACATAATTTTTAAATGACAAACCTATTTATTTAAAAATTGAATGATCTTTATTTGGTTAATAAAATGTTGGCATCTTATTATGGAATACTTAGTGAGACCCTACTATGATTTTAGGTCACATCCTACCTATGCCTTTGGGTGTTTGTAGATTATCGCCTTCCAGGTTTGAGCAGGGTTAAAGCACCACATGGAGGTGGTTATAGCTATTTATCTATGGACTTAGATATTTTAATCCATTTGGACTTTGTCTATTTATGATTCTTGTTTTACTGGTACTTTTATGTAGTACTTTGGGTTTTCAAACCAGTTTGACTTCTAGTACACTTCTCCTAATGGAGTTTCTTTTGTATGCATACTGGTTTTTTATCTTTATTCCATAATGTTTGTTGAAAATTCATTCCCACTTTCATTTTTTACTATTCCAAGTGCTAGTCTCCAACCCATGGGGATCAATAACTCCGTTCGGGCTATGTCAGGATCAGTTCGGGTAGTGGGTTACCAAGGTACCTGGGCTGGTTTTTGACACTCTACATAATGGATTATGATTGTGTCATAACCTATAAAGAGAACAAAAAATAATACATTAATGTATATTTTTTGTATGATGACGGGTTTACTTTTAGTAAATCTGAAGCTATGAGGTTTTTGTGGCTGTCAGTCATTGAATCATAGTAAAATACACTACATCATAACAGGTTACAAAGTAGAAGAAATTGAGTTATGATTTCAAGAAAATTAAGAAAGAATAATTTTTTCAAAAATTTTAAAACCACGCATTTACATGGACCATTATATGGTGAGAATAACCAAAAAATATAATTTGTGAAATTGTGAGGGTTAGACCCCAAAGAAGGAGGCCATGTTGAAGTTTTTTAGTTTTAAAAAACCAAGTAAATTCAATAGGCAATATTAATATTAGTCAAATAAATCATAATATAAAATATTAATGTGGATTAAATTATATATAATGACATAAATAAAGTTTATTTTACACTTATCAATATTGTATAAGAATAGAGAAAGTATAAGCATTCCTAACCCTAAGATCAAATGGTTGAAAGCTAGAAATTATATAAAACTACACATATTAGCTATGAAAAAAATAGATGAGATAATATTTAATAGTTTAATTTTACATTATAATATTAGGTAGAAATTATATTTAAATTCAATTACTAGATCTGGTACAATTTGAGAGTGAAGGCTTGATATAGAAAAAGGATTATAGTGAAAGATTTTATTTTTCGAGGAAAGAAAAAAGATAATTCAAGTTTTATATTATCTTTATCTATAAGAAGAGTAAGTTTATGGAATGATTTATGAAAGCCTATAATTTGAAACTAAAATAAAATTTTTGATTACCAAAGAAGTTAAATAAATAATAGTGTAGTAAAAATGGGAATAAAATATCATCAATTTTGGATAAAGAAGGTGTATGTTTCCTTAGAAATTGTATATTGAATAATGAAAAACCATCATGTCTATATATCATTGAACTGATCAAAAAGTTAATAAAATATCTTAAAATTATCATAATATAGTATCTTAAAACACTAAAAATTTATTTTCAAAGAATATTATGCCTGATATCTTTCTTAACATGCATCACCGATCTTTAAGATGATTGTGGTATACTATTAAAATATTACTATTTAAATATAACCATTATAACATTGTCATTGAATTGGTGTGTATAAATAAAAGTGGCTTAATTATGGAATATATATATATAATCTTCCTATTTAATAAAATTACTTGATAAATATTGAGTAAATAAGAAATCTGTTTTTTAGTAACTTCATTTAATTATTGAAAAATAAATTTTCATCAAAATTGGTTTTTATTGATTTTTTAAGGGAGAATATTTCAACAATTTTCACCAAAATTTAGAAATATTATTTGATATAAAGGATATAATTACTGAAATCATATTATCAAAATTAACTTATGATGATATTTTAGGTTTTTCTATAAGATATTTTTTATTGTATAGTGAAAAAATACATTTTTTATTAAAAAAATGTCTCTTCATTTCGAGAATTAACAAAGTTACATTTTAATTTTGGGTTTTTTTGTTTTTTATTTTATTTTTATTTTTTAAGATATATTTTTTATAAAATCATTTATAGTTAAGAAGGCATAACTTGTTTTTGAAAAATTACTTTTCATCACATTTTTTGGGTTTAATTTTAAATTAAATTTTGGCACTTCTATGAATCTAATTTTGGGAAATTAATTCCAAATCTGAAATCATCAAAACTAATATTTGGTACATAGGTCCCTTTTTCATTATGTATAGTAACTAAGGTAAATATTCATAACAATAGTAAATGGTAAATAAATTTAATTAATATTAAAACAAATTTGAAACTATCTTTCTTTTGTACAACAGACTAACGCATCATGAATCGATGTAAATAATTTTCCATCATAGTCTCTCAAGAATTTATATAATTATGGATTTAAAGTGTGTGTGTGCGTTTGTGTGATATTCATGAAATAATTTTTATTCTACAAATATTTGATATCATCTATTTTATTACTATTCTATCCATTAAAAAATGATAACATCATTTGTGCGTACTTGCAAATTCCCACCCACATGAAGTGATGGGATTCGTTTTTCATCTCAAAGTAACATTGATGGTGTATGTATATGTTTATAGAAATTCAAAATTTAATATTTATGAAATAATAATAATTCTTAGAAAGGTAAAATGATATAAACATTCCTCCTATAATACTCATTGAGATATTGAAACATTACTCATGTGTCTATATGACCCAACGTCTCTATGATTGTAACATAATTTATATATTAAAACTACATTTCATGGATGGTTTCAAAATATTAATTAATGTAAAAAAACAAAATTGATTTATTATTATTATTATTGTATAGATGATGGAATAATGACCTTATTGCCCAAGGTGAATATGCTTAATTCATTTTTATGTTATGAAAAAACATCATCAAAACACCCAATGTGCACTTAACTGATTATAGAATTAATTATATGTAACGTCCATACTTTGGTGACACATGTTGGTTCCTTTATACAGTTCATTACATGACCTCAGGCACACCTCCCCATACGACAGAGTCTACCGACTAGCAACGATGGTTGAAATTTTTAACATGGAGAGACTATACCCTCTTTATCAAAGAAGCACAACATTATAAATAAATAGTCAATAGCCAAGGGATAATGAACAATAACCATTAAATCAACCAATAAAGACAAATATCTCATGATGAATCCAAAATAAGGAATATGGATATAATCAAAGTAGTAAATATTTCATGTCATACATGTGTTAAGTGCCTAATGAAAACCCAAAATAATGATACACTGACATCTCCAAAGAGGGTCTCGACATCATATCTGGTTACCCATTCCATTCTCTATACTAAATCCCAACTCATCTATCTAACGCATGAATGTTTCCCTTACCCTGTCATATAAACATAAAGTATCTTCATGTTCTGATCAGGAAACCCATGTAGGGTGTGAGTACAACTCAGTAGGACACAACCAACGGTGTCTAAATTAATATCCAGTCTATAATAGTGTATGCATTTATACAAAGAATATATATCAAAAGACAAACTAAACACATTACACATTTATTATTCATTAATCAACCATTTCATAACTACTTCAGCCTATGTTGGAGTCTGAACCATATACCATAGGGATTTCACAATTCATTATTTCATGGGATTTCATTATCCATTTAATTCCAATTTCATATTAGGTACCTAGGAGCATCAATCCAAGTACCAATATCTCATTCACTTGGATCATCAGTCCAACAAAAATATATTAGGGGAATAGTGCATTAGTTTCTCACCTAATGTCTATTTGAAGCATCATTCCCTATCCCACACCTCCTGGGTATTTAGAGAATCGGTCACTATCACATACTTTATTTCCTGCATTCATGCATTGGGGTCCTAGAGCATTAGTCTAGTGCCCCATGGGTATTTGGAGCATCATTCCATATCCTACACCCCATTTATCAATAAATAAATATCACATTAATCACATACATGTCAATGTTCAACATCATTAACCTTATTCTCAATCATTCACATCACGATTCACCATTTCAATTACAAATAACTAACATGTTTATTTACTTAAATCAAAAGGGATAACATGTGTAATTTCACCATAAATCAATTTATCAACATTTAAATAATCAATTCATTATCCCATCAATGTTAATCCAAAAAAACCCTTTAATTCCCATTATCAATAGTTCATAAATCATAATTTCAAATGTATTGTAATTCCCCATGGGTTTCCATAAAACCTAGTCTCAATACTTCAATGGGTCCAATGGAATCCATGGAAGAGTTTCATAATCGCTATGGATAAATCAATTCATTAATTAAATTTAAATAAAATTAACCTATGTGAAAATTATATCTTACAATTACGTACATGAAATTGTAATCAAGACTATATAAATTATAAATTAGACCACTTAATTCAAGATCGTTGACGAACTCTCACCAAAAAATAAATCTCAATAGATGTATAATGGTCGGATTCATAAGGGAGAAGGAGATATAGGAATAGAATCAAATATGTGGATATTTCTTCCATCAGATCATTGATTTTCACTAGAAGAGGTTTGAGGAGCCTAAGAATCCTCTTGGGGGGATTTAATAGCAAATGAAATTAGGTTATTATTATCTTGGGTGATTATGGATAAAAACTGAGGGTTTGGGGATTTTTTAAAAAAAATAGGTGATTAATTTTCCACGATCATGGTTTTAGGGGTGGGGCTACATATTTTTCCAAACTGCGTTCCCTAACCATACACCCCTACTCTCTAGGGTGCAAAGTTTCTCCAATATGGTGCATGGTGGGACAAACCATGTGTCAACCATGAAAATAACCTCTATTTGATTGTGCATGGTTTGTGGATGGAGGTTTCATAGTTATATCAAGTCATGCACCACCTCATGTGGCTCCAAAACATGTTTCATGGTTTCCTAGGGAAAAATTATGGTTTTACCAAACCATGTTCTGACTATGAACAACTCTATAGACTTCTAAATTTCTATAAATTCACACAAAACAACACCAAAAAAACCTAACCAAAGTATAATCAAAATAAAGGTAAAATAATACCTAAAATGGATATGAGAAATACCTAGAAAGGCCAAGATCTTAAAATCTCCCCACCTTATAATAGTTCATTGTCAAGATATACCCTCGAGCATCACTAATTTTCTGAATTAAAAAGGTTGTGCCATTGAGATCATATATCTACTTACCTCTTCCATGTTTCCTCCTGAACATGTCCATGATACTACAATACTCGAACCGATAGAATATCCTTTCCCATCAATACTTTCTCAGTGTGATTCAAAACATGAATCAGATTCTCATTAAAGTATGCACCATCCTCTACCTCAACATCATCAACATTGATCACATTAGAAGGGTGAGGGTGATACTTTATTAACTGTGACAAATGAAAAAAATCTTGTATAGAACTATACCTATGTGGAAGATACAATTGGTATGGCACTGGACTAATTCTCTCCACAATCTCAAAAAATCCAAAAAACATGGAGCCAACTTTCCCTACCTCTAAATACTATGGTGACCCAATCTCTATTACACCTAAATGAATACACAATCACCCATTGTAAACTCAACAAGTTTATGACATTGATCAATATAAGAATTATGTCTACTCTAAGTTGTATCAATACATTTTATAAATCAATTAAACCTACTCCAACATATCTGATATTAGACTACGTCCCAATAACTCTTACCCACCCTCCTCAATCTATCATTAAGGTGATTTTCATGTCCTACAATAAGGAGACTCATATGGAGCCATTTGAATAGTATCATGATAACTATTTTTATAAGAAATCTCAATGAGTGATAACTTCTTCCCCCAAGATCCCCCAAATTCTAGGAAGCACTCTCTTAGAATTTCCTCAAGAACTTGAATAGTATGCTCTGATTTCCCATCTGTTTGTGGATGAAAATTAATACTTAGAAACACTAGGATACCCATTTCTCTCTTTAATCAAAACCAAAAGCATTATGTAAATTAAAAATCATGATCTAAAACTTTTCTCTGTAGAAATATGTGAAAATGGGCTATCTCCTGAACATAAATTTCACCCAACTAATCAACAGTGAAGGTTTCTCAGATAGGAAAGAAATGGGGTACTTTTTCAACCAGTTCATAATCACCCATAACACATCATTATTTTTAGGTGTCCTTGGATAAAATACCATGAATTCCATGGTAACATTTTCCCACTTCCATTATAGAAAGGAAAATGGTTTTAATAAACCACTAGGATGTTGATGTTCAACTGTCACCTGGTGAAAAGTGTAGCATCATGTCACAAAACCTGAAATCTCCCTTTTCATGCTTAGACACCAATACAGTTGACATAGGTTATAGTACATTTTTTCAAATTATGATACACATCCCATTTCAAGTCATGAAACTCAGGCATCATCTCCTCATACATACATGATGGCATATAATATGGTTTCGAACATAGATGATATCATCTTCATATTTAGTCTAATTGGAGGGAGACTCCCTACCTTTAAGGATTTCTCTTAAGAGAAGACACTTTATATCCCCATACTACCTCTCAATGATATTTCTCAAATGTTTGGACTCCAATAATACAGATAGAAGATTCATCTAATCCTCTCCCTCTTAAACCTCAATATGCATGTCAGCTAGCATAGTCATCATCTTCCACTCAGAACTATACTCCTAAACTTTCTGATTCTATGACTTTTGGCTCAAAGCATCAATAACATTTTTTTATATTCCCTAATATATAGGAGAGATCTAAACCAGAAAACTGCATATAAGCAACCCATATTCACTACTGGAGATTCAAATCTCACTGTGAGAATATGTACTTTAATTTTTTTTGGTCAGTATACACAATAAACATTTTTCCAATAGGTAATGTCACCAACACTTCAATGAATAAACCATAATTTCCAATTAAATGTGGTATATAGTATAATTTCATTCATTTGGTCTCAAATATCACAATTCATATGCCACTACTCGATTTCTCTGCATCAACGCTACTCTAAGTTTGACCACATATGCATCACAAAACATGGTATACTCTTCACTCGACACTAGTATGATTGAAATTGATGTAGTATTCAACCTCTTCTTCAAGTATTCGAAATAATTATTGTATGTTCTAGACCATTCAAAATTGAAACCCTTCTATTTCAAGCTCAAAAGTGATGCTTCTAAATGGTAACATTCCTTTATGAATCTCCACTACTATCTTGATAAACCCATAAAAATTCATATATCAAACAAAATCTTGGGATGATCTCAATAATCAACTTCATGAACTTTTTCTAGGTTCACTAACACACCTTCCTTAGAGATTATGTGATTCAGTAAATGTACCCTATCAATCTAGAATTGACACATAGATAACTTAGTGTATATTCTATGATCTCTCAGTGTACTCTGAATGATATAAAGATTTTGGGAATGATTTTTATGATTCTTGGAGTACACCAATATTTCATCCACAAAAAAACCACAAACTGATCCAGGTACGGGAGAAATATTAGTTTTATCAAGGCCATAAACACAACCAAGGCATTCATTAACCCGAATTGAATTACGACAATATCATATAGGTTATACCTGATTCTGAAATAATTCTATGTTAAATCATAAAGTATAACTCTAAAATGATGATACCCCAACCTAATGTCAATCTTGAAGAATACACAAGCTCCTCTTAATTGGTCAAAGAGATAATTGATGCATGGAAGAGGATACCATTTATTTATTTTCATCTAGTTCAACTTCTGGTAATAAACACATAACTGCAATGTCCCATCAGCCTTTTTATCAAACAAAGCTAGAGACCCTAATTGTGACATACTCTGATAGATAAATCCCTTATCCATAAACACATATAGCTGAGTCATAAAATCTTGAAGCTATTTTGGTGACATTAATTAACTTGGGATGTAAATTGGTTTAGCTCCAAGAATTATCTCAATAGTAAACTCAATGTCTCTCTCAGGTGGAATCATTGGGAAGTCCTCAGGAAACACATCCTAAAACCAGTCCACTATAGGTGTAAAAACACCATGATTCACACCACCTTCATCTAAAAAAAGACTTGAAATCTGGGAGGTGATCTCCCCCAATTATTAATGAATTGGCCCTACATGGACTGCTTGAATATCACATTCTTCATGATGAACAAAATTTTTACCCTCATGAGACATAAAGTTCACTCTATTATAGTAACAATCAATGTAGGTTGGGTATGATACCAGCCAGTCCATACCCAAAATCAAGTCAAAACCTACCATGTCACGTATATAAAGATCCCAAAGGAAATGATACTCACCAACTTAGGAGAACACCCATTTCATAACAGATGTCCCTCCACCACACTCCCAGTGGTGTGTCAGTCATTATAACCCCGCTCAAAAACTCCACCATCATACTCAAACCATTCACAAGTTTAGAATATATAAAATAATGAGATGATCTCGTATCAAATAAATTGATAGTAAGTATAGAAGCTACAATAATAGTACCTCTGACTATCGATGGTCCAACCACATTATCCACAATTGTAGGATGAACTACATCAAACTATCCTTCCCCTCTATATTGTATTGTAGTTTGAGTCCCCTGATTGGTACTACCATACTAATATGGGATCTCATTCTTCTAAGTTACATTTCCTCCACCTAAACTTTTATTCATAATAGAACCACAACTAATTGACTGGTATTGAGTAGAAGATCCACTTCGTGTACTTTGGTTCTTTATAGCCCCTCCATCGCTACTCATCTATCTTGGGTTCCTACAGAAGATCTACAGATCTCCCATCCTTCCATGTGCTCAGAACTATACTAGGACATTGGAGACATTAATTACAATAGCGAACCAACCTACCACACTGATGCAAAAGAACTCGAGTGTTTCCCTAAGTGAATAGTCATTCTCCCTGACTAATATGTTTCCCACTTCTCTATTTAAAGTTCTCATAGAGACACTTCCTAACATCATAAGATGTACCTCTTTGTCATCTAAAAAATACCACTTGTCCTCTAATAGAATCCTTCTTTAGGTTCCCATGGGAAATGAGATCCTGATTCACAACCTCAGAAAACCTATTGAACTAAAATATATTAACCTGGGAATTAATATCACATTTATGTCCATCCTAAAAATGTTTCTTGACAGTTTCCTCATATCCTATAAACTTTGGAACAAATCATATCATGTTGGTGAAGCGACCAGAATATTTCATGTCTGACATACTCTCCTCGGTCAACAGGAAAAAAAACTTCCACCCTCTACAACCTAAGTTCCTATGGATACAAGTTTTATAGGGTCTTCTCTTGGATGTCCTTCCATACCATGCCCTACAAATTCTCATTCTGATCCTAGATATCCCACCATCGCTTCACTGATGGTCACAACATATAACCAACCAACATTACCCTATTCTCAGTAGGATTCTCTAAATGATAAAGAATCATCTGGATAGACTCAATAAAGAACTCAGCTTCCTCAGTTCCACCCTCTCTGGTGAAGCGAATAGGGCGATGAAACCGGTACTCCCATGTCAATTAGAACATATTTCATATAGCCCACCCTATTTCTCCATCTATAAACTACATAAAGAGACTAAATTTCTCATGGAACTGCTCTCCCACCTCTTCACTCGGAACTGTCAGGGCCTCTTGTCCCACTACTTGAGGCATATTTCTAGCCATGTCCTCTTATCATCCTACCAACAAATATCATCATGGAGACATGTCTCTACAATGAAAAACATATGTATTAGGACACAAAATACATCATCATCACATTTACATAAGATATATTTGTTAGTATGGTGTAGCCCAGTCTGTTTTGGATGTTGTTGGGCTGAATTCTTCTAAGACATACTACGAACCAAGCCACAACTTTCATGGTTAGAGATCCATAGTGAGCTCATTGGGGGTTTCAGGGGGAAACCCACCCCTTCTCTAGGGTTCAAAGGCCCATGACCAAATTTTGGGGCACTGTAGAAATGATGAGACTATAGCAAAGTTGACCGACCGACACCGAGAGGGCACTATAGTGACATAGAATTCCAACAGCCATTTACTTTAGCTCTTTTAACTTCCAGCCAGTAGCACTGTAGTGCATTTGACTTGGGTGGCCAACGTTCACTGTAGCAATGTGGACTTCCAACCGCCTTTCACTATAGCATAGTGGACTTTCTGATGATTGGTGTAATAGTGTTTATTCCTCCTTATTAGACCATTTTGGGCTAGGGTTTCATGTGTTGGAAACTATGAGAAATCTCCCTATAATCTGTGCTCTCGATATATAGTGAAATTTTGCCTCTCCGTGGACATAGGGAATATTCCCAAACCATGTAAATCCTTGTGTTCTCATTATATTTTTTCCCTTTTACTCTTCGCTAAATCGTTTCTTTTTTGTCGCTGTAACTCCCAATATTTCCACATTATCATTCACATAAATTTATAAAAATTCAATCCTCATACTACACCACATGGTCAAAACCAAAGCACTATCACTACCCTTAACCATCCCTACCTGGTTCATGATTAACATATGTTAAAACACTCCCATAATTCAAATTTTCTCATTGAAATCCATTATATTCATTTCCAATAACCACATTTAGCATTATTTACAACTATTAATTCTTTATTAGGAACCCTTTAATTTTAAATTACTCAAACAAAGAAAAGAATTTTCATTCCAGCAACTCTCTCAAAACCTAGTTTTCCATGCATGCTTAAAACTATGCATGTCATATAAAATCTTGAGTTCCTATAATGATGCATGTATACTCAACTCTCATTCTATATTGGTCTATGAGGAAAATCTCAAAAATTATTAACATTTCATAATAAGTGCATCACCCAAGGTGAATTAACATCCAACTATAATAGTAAACATCAATAACAATAATCTCACCCTAGGTACTTGGGTTTTTCCCCTTTATATGGGTTAGCTACTCCCATGCATGAGCTCATGAATAAGGCCCAAATAATCTGAGTCACCTATCTAACTTTACCAAATAGTAATAAAAAAATAAAAGAAAACAAAACCACACTTTCATAATTCTTTGTAACATCCCAAACTATGTGTTATATGTTGGTGCCTCGATCTAATTTGTTACATGACATCAAGAACACCTCCTCATATTCCATAGGGTACCAGCTAAAAGTGAGGATCTAAATTTATAACATGGAGAGAATATACCCTCTTTATAAAATAAGAACAACAATGTAAATAAATATTCAATATATAATGGATAATAAACAATAACAAGTAATCAATAAATAAAGGCCAATATCTCAAGATGAATCCAAAATAGGGAAAATTACAATAATCAAAGCAGTAAATATTTTATTCCATAAAAGTTTCAAGTGTCTAATGAAAACCCAAAATAAAGACACACTAACATATCCCAAGTAGGTCAAAACATCATTTTTGGTTCCCTCATCCATGCTTCATCCCAAATCCCAACTCATCCATCTAATAGAGGGATGTTTCCCTTATATTGTCCTAAAAACAAGAAGTCTATTCAGGTATTGATCAGGCAGCCCAATTAGGTTTTTGAGTACAACTCAATATTCCACCACTAATGGTTTCTAAATTAATATCCAATCTATAATATTCTATGAAGTTTTATAGATAATATAGATCAAAAAACAAAGTAAAAAAGATGAAACATTTATTATTATTTAATCAACCACCTCATAATTGTTTCATCCCATTCTAGATTTTGAACCATATACCATAGGGATTTCAAAATTCATTCATTCATGGTATTTCATTAGTCATTTCATTCCAATTTCATATTTGGTACCTTGGAGAATCAATCCAAGTGATAATATCTCAAGCACATGGATCATCAGTCCAATGCCAGTATCTTGGGGGGCTATAGCATTTTCCTAGAACCCCATGGTTATTTGGAGTATCATTCCATGTCCCACACCTCATGGGTATTTGGATAATCAATCCATATCCCGTTATTTATTGTTCACGTGCATGTATTGGGGACCTAGATCATTAGTATGGCACCCCATGGGTATTCATAGCATCAATAATTGTCCCACAACCCATTTATCAATAAAACAAAAATATAAAATTTATCACATAAATATCATGGTTCAACATAATTAATCTTGTTATCAATCATTCATATCATGGTTCACCATTTCAATTAATAATAAGAACTATGGTTCTATACTTTTTTCACAATGGATAACATGTTCAATTTCCCCATCAATAAATTTATCAACATTTAATTACCCAATTAATTGTATAATCAAGGTTAATACATGAAACCCCTTTAATTAATATTATAAATAGTTCATAAATAATTATTTAAAATTTATTGGTTCACCCTATGGTTTTTCATCAAAACCAATCCCAAAACTTCAATGTGTCCAATGGAATCTGTGAAGAGTCTCACAACCACAATGGGAAATCAATTCATTAATTCAATTTCAATGAAATTTACCAATGTGGAAATGAAATATCACAATTAAAAACACGAAATCATAATCAAGAATATAAGAATTAGTAATTAGACCACCTACTTAATGATAATTTATGATCACTTTTTAAACTGTAACTCTCAATTTATGTAGAATGATTGGATTCACAAAGGAAAAGGAGATCTTGGATCAAAACTGGATAGTAGAATATTTCTTTTACCGAATCATATATTTTCATGGTAAGAGGTTTGGGGAGCTTAAGAGTCATCTTGGTATTCTATTAGAGAAATATAAATTGGTTTAGGTTGATCTGGGAGATTAGGGACAAAAATGAGTGTTTTTGAATTTTTTTAAAAATCGGGGGTTTAATTTTCTGTGTGAATGATTTCCTAGGTGGGTCTCCATGGTTTACCAAACCGTATGCCCTAACCATGTGGCCCTTCTATATGGGGTTCATGGATTCTCCTAATTGGAGCACAGTTTCAAAAATCATGTTCCAACCATCAAAATACCCTTTGTTTTTGAGTGTACTATTTGGGGAAGCAGGCCGAATGATTTGTAAAAACCATGTGCTAGCTCATGTGGCTCCAAAAAGGGGTGCATGGTTTCCTAGGGAAAATCGAACTATTTCCCTAAGCATGAACCAACCATGCATAGCCCCATCAGATTCCAAATTTCTCCAAATTCTTCTAAAACAGCCCCAATGAAAAACAGAACTATGGTATAATAAAAAACGTGGGTAAAAGAATACCAGAAAACATGTACAAGATATCTTCAGAAAGATCCGAATCTTACATTATATCAATGAAATAAATTAAATAAATAAATTATATATAAGTTATTATACAATTAAAAGTGTCTAAAAAATTAAATAATTTATAAATTTATATTATATAGGAAATAGTGAGGGTTGGTGACAAGTTGAACTCAAGTTAAGAGACATATTACATTAAAAACCTTTTTTAAAATATTTTAAATATTTATTTTCTAAATCATTTTCCATAATTTACAAATTCTTAAAATTATTTTATGAATGTATTTATATGGACATGAATAAATTATAAATTTAATTTAAATTCTATTTTTTCTTTCTATCAATGTTTTTCAAAAGATATATTTTTTCATATTCTATACAGAACATTTGACAAGAAAAGGGAAAGATCTATTTTAATGTCTATATCATCAGTGGTTTTTCTGGCTATTATAACCATTATTCTTTGTTTGGATTCCTTTATAAGATTTTATGGTGTATTCAATGAATAACCATCCTTACCTTTATTTTGTTCATTTTCAAATTGGGTTTTAAATGAAATGGTTATTTTGATACCTATAAATGTTTTTATTATGGTTGAAAATAATATTTTTAATATCATAATGATAAAAATGAGATATTTTATTTATTATGATTATTTTATAGTTTATGGTCATTTTTTATGAGGACGGGTGAGCCTGATATAGCTCATGATGAGGGGTACAACTAATATATCCCATGATTATGGGTGAGATCAATATAGAATTCCAATTTATTGGATAAAGGGATAAAGATATATACTTATAGTTTTCTCCTGATAAATTATTAGAATTTATCAGATACAATTCTCCATTTGTAACAGTAATTTTACGAATGATGTTAAAATGATATTCGAAGTTTCATTCATGACTTTTATACTCATACTAATGAGATTTCATTGAAATCCATTGATTTTAGATGGTAAGATAATGATATTTTTATTTAATGGAATGATTGTGCACTTTTAGGTAAAAATGTATGTTTTAATGAATTTTTTTCAAGGTTTATCATGTTTTTTATGAAACTGTCATGATTATGATTTGTACTTTATGTTTTCTTATATACTATTTTATGAAAATCATTGTATAGTAAATAAGATTTCATATATAAATAAATTATTATACAAGATAAATGTTTATTATGTTAATGGTAAAACTCTCATAATCATATTATTGTTTTTAAATACAATTATAGGTTTCATTCATGCTTTTTATAAACACTTTACTAGGATATTTTTTAATTGTCCAACATTTTAAAATGATTTTTCATTGGTCTTAAGTATGGTTATAATCATTAATAATGTTTTAATTCCAGATATGGAAATTACACTAAAGAAATCAAGAATGTATTTATAAATAACATATTTTGTAGGAAAAAATGGATATTATCTGTAAATTTTCACATTGAATGAGTTTGACCTAATTCTTTAAAACTCTTAACCTAAAATTTCTATAGGTATGTAATTGATCCAATATTTAATTTTGGGGTTATTTATTAAGGAAGGATAAAATTAGATTATGTTTTTAAATATTAAAATAGGAAATTTAAATATTATTCTTTTAGAACTAGATCTAAGAGTATGGGTTCAGGGCTGTTATAGTTGGTTTTAGATCAAGTTTTAGATAACATTTGATATTAGGATGTGTTCATGTGATTTCAACATAATTATTATGTATAATATCATGGATTTATAATTTTAATTTTGATTCTATGTTCAGAGGCATAGAAATCCCTTTTGAGGTTTTAAGTGATAGGATACTAAGATAAATTTGAGTGTTTTGGGGGACATTTATAGTAATATGAAACTTGGGTATTGTATGTGTTTTAGTGAAATTTTTATTTAAGTCATAATTCTTTTATATTTTATGGACATATATTTAAAGGTTTTGATAACTTTTAGGGATAAAGTGTTATAGAATATTGAGGTAATTATGGTTAATTAAGATAAAAGGGATATTATATATTGGGAAAAATGATTAATAATATAGAAAACCATTGGATTGAATATTTATTTTGTGACTAAGTTATTAAAATTATTTTTAGATAAGATAGCTATTTTGGAATATTATATCATTAAGGTAATAGAAATGAGTTTGGATAAGATTGTATTTTTACTTAAAGAGTAATGGTTGAATTGTATTTTGGAATTATATATTATTTAGTTTTTTATTTATAGTAATTAAGGTTAATTGTGGAAAATATTAATATATTTTGGATATTATATGGTTAGAGAATATAAATTCCTTGTATGTGGCTTTAGGATTTATTTATATTATATAGAGATATATTTTATGTTTAGCTTCGAAGAATATGTGATCAAATCATTCTAATATTTGGGTTTGAAAACATAGACAGTATTATTTTGATCAAAATTATGAATAGTTATTTATCAAATGATTTATCATAAAATTTTGATATTATTAATAAGGATTTGGACATTAATGTTGAATTTATTCAAATTTTTGTTTATTCATGGTTGATATTATTATAACTTGTTCTAAAAAAATCTTTTGGTTAATGTATAAAGAAAATATGAATAATTTATTATCCTATGTGGATCATTTGATCCTTAAGAATTTTATTTTTGTATTAGTGGTCCATGACTTACTATAGAATTACTTTTTCATTTCTGGTTGTTAAAGTTGTTTCATAGGAGCTTCAAGGAGAGTTCTATTGAGTTGGAGATAAATTTGTGCATCATAAATAATTCAAAATGTACAGTGGTATTTACATAATGAATTGGTGTTTTGTAGATTGTGTGTTTTGCAGTTTATGGCTTGTACGTAGCTGAGGTTAAGCACATGAAATAGATTCATGATGTAAAAAGGGAAATTACTTCATATTATTATTTAGTATGAGGTACCATGTTTTTTATTGAAAACTATAGATATATAGAATTAATTTCTTAAATGGAATTTACATATTGTAATATATGAATCCTATGGAATTTATATCATGAATTTGTAATTCACATCATAAAATTGGTAGCATCTTGGTTGTTTATAACCATTTTTCGGAAAACAATTCATTAATTTGTTCATTCCTTATCTATATTTTTGGATGAAAATTGGTGTATTTGAAGTATCATCTAGACCTCCTTCTCATTCTTCAATCCTTGTATTTTAGAGATCGGGTTTTGGTGATCTAAGGTGAGTTATACTCCCTTCCCATTCTTTTATTTCTATTATTTCTAGTTTCATAGTGGTGTTGTTGTTTTTTGTTTGGGGTGTGTTTGGGATGCATTTTTTTAAACCCATTGGTGTTCTTTAGGTTTCTTATAGGTTTTTCCTATGATCTTATGGATTCATGGCTATTTCTTCTTCTCCCTGTGGTGTTCAGTGAGTTGGAAAATCTTCTTTGAGGTAGGGGTACTCATTCTCAACTATGTGATATATATGAGAATTTCATTCTTTTTCTTGTATCTTAGGTGGATAATAAGGGTTTTATTAATGAATATAATTAATTTTAATAACATTAAACTAATAGGTATTTGGATTAATAACTTTTTTTAATTTTTTGATATATGTTGTTAATGAGATTATGCCATGTTTTTTTCTTTTTCAAAGATGACATATTTTGATTCCTTAATTATGTTGTTGTTTGATCACACCTTGAAATATAAGGCTAAATAAAGTATATTTGAATAATTAATTGGTTTCCAATGTAAATCATGTGTGTGTGATAATAATCATTCTAATTAATTAGTATTACGATGAAATATGTTGATAAAATTGTAGAAGTTAGGATGTGTTTTCATTTTCTGTAGTTGATTTGTTATGTTACCTTTTGTGTTGGGTATTTCATGTGGTGATGATGGTTAGCTTCTAGGATTTTAGTAGGATTTTTTGTGTCATTTAGATATTTTCTAGCATGGATGTGATGTAGCTAGTTTTGTGGTTGTTTTTCATGATGGTTGTGGTGAAAGATAGTTATGGTGTGTGATTTTTGTGGTCTATGGTGGTTGTGATGTGTGGTGGTTAACATAGTGTTTCTACAATGGATGATGTGATTTTGTCCATTTTTTGTGTCTTGTGGTTTTATTATATTCCTAGTTATCAATTGAATAAATTATGATGTTGAATTTAAAAAAAATAAGGGGATTGAATTTTATGTATGTTAATTAGATTAAATGGGTTGAATAGTAAATGAATGGGTAGTTTGAATTTGAATGAAATGTTTAACAATTTTGAGTTAGTGTAAACCATTTAAATTTAGAAAATTTTGAAATTAGTAATTATAAGTGGGAACATGTGGCTTGTGCAGTGGTTGTGTGGTGTGTTATATATAGTGGTGGAAACCATTGTGGTGGTTGATTTGTTGTATAGTGGTGGTGATGTGGTGTGTACAAGAGAATTTAATGTAAAACCATATGTTGGGTAATTTTTTCTATCTATATATCATGTATTTTTGGTTTTTTATACACACTCACCATAGTTTAAAACCCTTACCAATGCTCAAAGGTTCTGGGTTCCGAGTGTTTTCCCCAACAACAATGATAGTGGTAATATAGATAGCTATCTAAACCAACCTATAATGACACATCCTTAAAACATTACATAATATTGAATTAAATGGATAATTCACATTGAGGATATTTTCAGGTTTACAGTTTTAGAGAATTGGGCCATAACTATTACATTACATGTCAAAAATTACAAAGTAGACACTTCTACTCAGTTTCCATTTTTTCATAAAATAAAAACTCTTGAAAAAAAAGAGTCATGTCTACTTCCATGTTTTAGATAGCATTACTTTTACTTGATCCCATCCATGACCCTATTCATCTTTAAGTCCTGTGAAAAACATTTCAAAACTTTGGACGAGCATAAAAAGCTCAGTAAGGGTTATAAAACAAAGAAAGAAAAAATTAGTTCATCAATACATACCCAACATAAGAACTTTAACATACCTCATGAAATAATAAGATTTATGAATAACACATAGTAATCACAAATCCTAAAGGTAACTTATGGCATCCATAACATACTTACATTGTATCTTTCACAGCTACATAGGGAGTTACATTTGGAATACCTGTCACAGTATATTCCCTAAATATCTTAAGAGAAACATTCACATTTACCTCTGTCATGTTACCCAATGCATTAGAGAGCTATCTCGGGCTCACCCGCCTTAGTTTTATCACGGAACCACCTGTATATGTAACAATTCCCAAGAACCATAACATATTCATAACACATAAAATGAACATAAAGGAAAGATAACATTTCCACATCATTTAAATATATTGACATAAAAAATTCATTATCAAACCCCTTTTCAATACCAAAATACATAAAATAGCATATGGTATTTATTTCCCTTTTAAAAACATTATGGCTTGTTAAGGGAGCCAAAGATCAAATAATACTTGCGGTGGAAGAAAAGGTCGTTGTCACTACTTACGTTAAAAAGAAACATTCTTTTGTCGTTTAGTAAAACACTTCATAGAGAAAAGATTCCCTTTGAATGAAAATAAAATTCAATGTTTTTTATACACCATATAAAATAAATTCACGTATAAAACAAAAATATGCCTCAATGAAAAGAGATTGAGAGGAAGTCCCTTACCTCGTGTCTGACTTGACTCATTAATTCTTTAATCTCCTTTAAATCAGGTAACTCCCTTTGGTTTGAACTAAAAGGATTTTTTGAAATGCCTTATGCATAAGGTAAGTCTTCTAGGTGGAAGAGAGGGATCTTGATATCTTATTTGGTAAAATTTGGACAATCCAAGGGGCTTGAGTGGTGTGAGTAATGGGTTAGAGGTGAGGGCTTTTTATAAGGGGGAGGAGGGTCTCTTTAAGAAAGTTTGAAAATGTAACACCCCTGAATGATAAAGGGTTAAATGACTAAATGATATGACTCATGTCAACAAGGTGCACCTTCCTTTTCGGGAGCTTGTCTGATTAGAACTCCACAGTTAAGCGTCCTTGGCCTGGAGTAGTGATCAGGATGGGTAACCTTCTGGGAAGTTTCCCAGGGTGTGTGTGAGTGAGGACAAAGTACACTGGAAAGGACAAGTGTTGGCCTGTGGGGACTATCATTAGTCAGATGACCCGTTCAGGCATGTGGGTGGACCCTGGGGTGGGCCCCATATGTCTGCAGGGCAACTGGAGGTACCTGGTGGGCCAAGACCCGATGGCCATGTTAAGGCGGGGTGGTTGTGTTGTTTGTGCTGTCACCAGTACCCAGTTGTCACATTTGGTATCAGAGCAGGAACCTAACCTTAAGTGCAGTGCACTGCCTGGGTTGAGATGTAGGGTCCACAACGAGGGCGTTGTGCTCTAAAGGGGGAGTGATTGTAACGCCTCTGAATGATAAAGGGTTAAATGACTAAATGATATGACTCATGTCAACAAGGTGCACCTTCCTTTTCGGGAGCCTGTCTGATTAGAACTCCACAGTTAAGCGTTCTTGGCCTGGAGTAGTGATCAGGATGGGTAACCTTCTGGGAAGTTTCCCAGGATGTGTGCGAGTGAGGACAAAGTACACTGGAAAGGAAAAGTGTTGGCCTGTGGGGACTATCATTAGTCAGATGACCCGTTCAGGCATGTGGGTGGACCCTAGGGTGGGCCCCACATATTTGCGGGGCAACTAGAGGTACCTAGTGGTCCAAGACCCGATGGCCATGTTAAGGCGGGGTGGCTATGCTATTTTTACTGTCACCGGTACCCGGTTGTCACAGAAAATATTATTTATTTATATAATGATTTTCAGTTTCTAAAGTTCCAAAACTTATTAAAGTAGAAGATAAGATGACTCTTGTTGAAAATAAAATTATCCAATAATAATTGGATAGGTTTTGGATATTTTTTTAATTTTTATAATCTTATTTATTTAAATCATTCATTAATGAGGTAAACACTCCATCATTATTGTGTCATAAATAAATTTATTTATTTGATGTCTAAAAATTATAAAAAAATATCAGGATGTAGGAAATATTTTTAGATTTCAAATTAATATTTATAGTTGAATAGATAACTTATATAACCCCATTTAAGAATTTATTTACTAAAATATATATGTTTATGTCATTTTTTCATTACTTTAAATTAATTAATATAAAGTGTAATTATCACTCTTAAATGGCTCCATGGGGTCCCAAAATCAACCCAAGGATGCCCATGTTCGGAAATGTATCAACAAATAGTATTAGGACATATGTTAGGGTAATTTAATTCTATTATAATATTATTTTTACCTTGAATTACAATATTCACCTTTAACTGCGGTAAATAAAAGTGAAAAGTTACTATTCACCAAAAAATTATTTTCATCTTTTTGAACCACAGTTTACTTACTAATAACAACCATATATGTCGTATTTTATAAATTCAATTCACAGAATTGGTAAAATTTCATTTAAATGAAGAAGTTGGTTTTTTTACTACTAGTTAGTGTTTTCACAATTCATCAAAAATTGAAGGTTTTCAGAAAAATACCTAAAATTCAGCCTAAGCTATATTTGATATTCCAAATTCAAAAATGATTTCTATTTTACCAAATTAAAAATATATAATTTCATTAATTAACTTAAAATTAATTCTCATTGTCAAAATAAAAAAGCGTGTTTTTAAGAAATAATAACTATCAAAAGATTGACACTTGTTTATGTCCAATTTCAAAGTGAAATTACTTCCAATGACCAAAATTTGATTAAATGGTAAAAATATAATCTAATTACACTTTAAAACCAATTAAAAATATAATCTAACTATATAAATAAATTAGATTAAAAGGCAGTTTTTAATTAAAATACAGTATTTTTTACTATTCATTAAATAATGAATTTTATCAGAAAAATACAAAAAATTTACCGAAAGTAAATTTTGATGTCCCGATTCTAAAGAAGAATTTTATTTTTCCAAATATAATATATAAAAGTGACCAAAACTAGATTTAAAGAGGGTTCACCATCAAAAGGCGGTAAATCAACCTTTTAAAGAATATTAGAGTATTTATGCTTAAAATTAGATTCATTCACATTTTAAGCCTCTAACATTTATTAGATAAATAAAAAACATTTAACAAACATGTATAATTATATTGTAGTTAGTTCTGTTCATTCCCACCAATAAAATGGCTAGGCATTAACTACCATTTAAAATAATATTATATTATTATTTTTTAGTATGACTCAACATTGTGTGTAGCATAAGACTTCAAAGAAACTCGTTGTTGCGTATCAGGCATGCCATCGAACATAGAATCCAATTTAAAATAAAATTAATATTTAATTCACAAATATTAATAAATATGAAAGTGTATTATTCTTTAATTACTTGGGATGTTACACATCCTCCATGCTCTTACATTGGTATAGTGATGTCTCATGTGTCTTCATTTGAGGTATGATGTATTATCCTAAGTGTATTTGGGTGTAGTGTGATTTTTTGTCCGAGGTGTCTTTGAGAGATATGTGATTTGATGAGGTTGTTGTGTGAGGTGATATGTGATGGTAGTATTGTGTTGAAGGATGATGGCATGAGGTTGATATACTTCATGTTAATGATACCCTACTACTCCATTAATGTGATGAGTTGAGATGTGATGGCCCATGTGTATTTGGGAGATATGTGATGTTAAGGATGTGATGTGAAGATTCATAATGCTAGCATGGGGTGCTAGATATTTTGATGGTTGGGTATGTAGTTATATGTCCCAACCCACATTAGATATGGGTTATGAGATGTGATATGTATGTAATGAATGGTAACGTAGTATGTACGATGTTAGTATGCTCTTTTCACATGTTCACATGAGACCTTTGGTATGTTCCTACAAAGTATATTTTTATTCTCACCCAACATATAAAAACTATTTTTTAGGTTTCAAGGATGACTTTGGAAACTGATTTGGACATTATAATATTTGGTTTGATTTAATATTGAGTTTCTATTATAGGAAATATCTTGGTATTTACATGGAGAATTTTATTTTTACCTATTAACATTGTACATGCATTGCGGTATGGTTTTGGGTTTAATTTTATATTATAATATGGAGTTTCTTTATGGTTGTTTATCTTATATCCTTATCCTATTTTATTTTAAAGGGTGATTCCACTCATATGTTAGATTTTTATTCTCTTGGTGTTTGTCGCCAACATGGGTCCTACTGGTGGTGGGACTCGGTAGTTATTATCTCCCTTCATTCATTCCCAGTCAAAGAGTGGTAACTTTGGAGATGGGGGTTCATGATAGAGTTGTATAAGAGGTTTTGGTTGAGTTATATAGTTCATTTTTTAGTTTAGAACTATGAGGATTACATGGTATGGTAGAGAAATGGTGTTATTTTATCTTCATGTGTGATGTAGGCTAGGGAGACCAACTAGTAAATGGGATTTCAGGGCCCCCTGTCATTGAATTCATTAAATCAGAGCTTATCAAGTGACCAACTGTGGTGGAACTATATTTTGGGAAGAGTATTTTGAGAGGTACATTCATTTTTATTTATTATATTCATATCTAAACTGGAATATTATTAAATGATAATAAAATAAATAAATAAATAAATCTCTAATAAAAATTTTTGAAACTATTCTTAGGATGTTCTCCCTTCTTTTCATTTATAGATCCTGTGAATCATCCATGATTGGTTCAAGAAGTTGAGGTTCAGTAGACTGATTTGGTGGATCATCATATTCTTGAACTAAAAATGGAAGATAAGGTCCGAAAGAGGGATTTACATACCTTTTAGTGGCAGTGTTTGGGGATGTGTGAGGGGAGAATATCAGATCTAGAGACAGAGCACTAGTTGGAGGATATTGATATCGCTTTTGGTCTGATTTTATCATGGGTTAAATTATGGTTGTTTTTATTATTCAATTAATTATAGGGAGATACATGTCAGTAGTGGATGCTATTTCTTGGTCATTATAAAGAGGAATATTTTTTTTGGATGAAAATTTAGTGGGATTCATGTTCATAGTTCCTATCATCGACGATGATGGAATCCATGATGTAAGAGTTTTCTTACCTTCAGTAGGGTATCCTACGTTTTAATGGTCTTTGGATCATGTTTAAGGACCTTATACACTTTTCCTAAATTTTCTTACTATATGAGGAGTTCATAGTGTGACTTTTGGAGGAGGCTCTATGCCAAATTATATAGTATGTAGTCACACAATTTATGCTCCCTATATACATTGAGGCATAAAAAAAGATAGTTATTATTTAGAAGATGAATTTCTTGGGAGTTGATACACAAGAGGTTGGCATGTGCGGTGAATCAAGGATAATATTTTTATATAGTGGTCCATAGGTTTTTAGTGAATCAGGGTTTTAACTAGTTGAGAGTCAATTGTGGTAGATATTTTTTAATCATTTTAGGGAAGGTGGATTTTTAACACCTTCTAGGGGTTTCCCATTTTAATTCTATATCTTAAAAGGACATAGTCACCACAAGACTTAGTTCCCAATCATCCTTGGAGGCCAATTATATATGGGGGATCATGATCCTTTTCAGCATCAATAGCAGTGGCCCCCAAAGTAGTTTCAATTGAAGGGATCAGTGATATTTTTTTCAGCTGAGGGTGTTTGGTGTCTGTCGGGAGAAGCCTCACGATGATCATCATCTGTATGTACCTATAAAATAGAGCTATCATGGAGGTAGATATTAGGGAGGTAGAGGATATATGCATGGTCAAATTCATGTGTTAGAGGCAGCAACACCAATAGGGCCACAGGTTGTTAGAGGTATGATTTGTTTATCATCTACCCTTGTTTGTGCTTTGATTGCTTTAGGAGTTACAGTCTCCTTTATTTTTCATATGTTGGTAGATCCCTTAGTATTTTATTTGGATATTATTCTACTACCCCTGGTGTAATATACTTTAATTTGAGGTTGGGATTCTTTATTTTATGTTTTTCAGGGATATAGACTACTGACTAGACAACACTTCTTAGTGTGATATTTATTCTTACTATAGATACAACTGTAATATGTCATAATTGGAATTTATTGGTTGTATTACATAAATTAATTAATTGAATTTTTTAAGAGAATACGTTTTTTCACTGTAGAGGGATAGTGAGTGGTGTTCATTGGGGAGTGAGGTTATTGGATGGGTAGCAATAACGTGGATCCTCTTTTATCCTAGTTGTTAGAGTTATCACTAGAATCTTGGGTAGAGTGTATTCCTAGGGTAGTGTAGGATTTTATAGATGTTTTCTTATATGAGGTTGTGATGCTACCCCCACAACAAGATTTTATGTTTGGTATAGAGCTTTAACAAGGTGTGCCTCTAATTTTGATGTCTCCCTATCATATGGAACATATAGAGCATCGTGAGTTGAGGTTTTAGTTAGATGGTCTAATGAAGAGGGGTTTTAACCGACCTCATGTATCTCCTTGGGGTTCTCCAGAGTTGTTCAACAATAATTAATATTATAGTATGAGGATGTGAGTAGACTAATATAGGTTGAATCAGTTTACGGTAATGAACCATTACCCCTATATGAGGATTAAATCTATTCAAACTGTTGAGTGGATCTATTGGTTTTTAATGGATAAATTGTGGTTTGGAAATCCAGATCTGGGTGAAAGATGAGGATATCCTAAAGATTTCCTTTCAGTGAATGTATGGGCACTTTGAGTTCATGGTCATGTCATTTAGTGTCACTAATACACCATCCATGTTCATGGGGATTATGAAATCCATATTTTGTGAGTTTGTTTAATGGTTCGTCATCGTGTTCATCAACAATAACTTGATCCACACAATTTTAGAGGATGAGCATTTATCACATATCAAATCTATTTTTCAAGTCCTTCGATGCCACAATCCATATTGAAATATTTCTAAGTTCAAGATTTAGACATGATTGCTTCATTTTATTGGGAATGTAGTGTCTCAACAGGGTATGTTTATAGACCTAAAAAAAGTTTGAGGTAGTTTATTCTTAATAAGTACTCAAAATGTGGAAGAGGATCATAGTTTTATTATTATGGATAGTTATTATCATAGGGTTCTTCTTGATATATCTCAAGTTGCAGCCCCACTATTTGATTTGACTATAAATGAATATATTTTTGTGTGGACTAGCATTTGGTTACATGAAAGAGATATTTGTTTGTTCTCTATTTCTTTGGTTGACCAAAGAGGGTTTGTTGTTTGAAGAATTATGTGATTCTTTCCATACTGATTTGGGTTGAATCATTATGTATAAAAGGGATGGATATCTTATGGTTTATGGAATTTACATAATCATGAGTGTATATATTCTATCCATGATATGGAGCTAGTGGTAATTGTTTCTCAACTAAATTTTTTTTATAATTACCTCATCGGTGAGAACTTTGTGGCTTTTACGAAACACAAGGGATTTAAATATATTTTCTCTCAATTGTATTTGATTATATGCTAGAATATGTGGATTTAGATTCTCTAGGATTATAATTTTGAGATCTATTATACCCCTAGAAAGGGGAATGTTCTTGTAGATTCATTGACTCAGAAATAATAAGGGTATATTTTTAGTGAATATGAAGATGTTTTCATTGGGATGGAGGTTCTTTAAGTGATGTGTATTAGTATTAGAAAAATTATTTTTCATGGTTATCTTTAAAATATTATTGTGGAGTTACCCTTGATGCAGTAGTTGGAGGAGTCTCAATGGGGAGTATCAAAGGTGGAGGTGATTCATGACTGTGTTGCCCATGTTGATGCTCTGAAGGGATGGTTAAAGGATGGTTAGAACCATATATTGTTTTAGGTGATATTTTTTGTCCCATTTGAAGTACAAGTGGATTTTTTATAAGAGTTTCATAGATCAGAATTCATGGTACATCCAGATGTGACCAAGAGATACTATTGTTTGAGGAGGCAACTTTTGGGGTCCAGGGTGAAATGGTTATTGGAATATTTTATAGAGATTTTCTACATTTTTTGAAGTTTAATCTGTAATACCATGTTTATAGAGGTTTTTTGTAGTTCCTAGGTGTTCCTAATTGAAAAAGATAAGACATATTAGTGGATATTAAAACCCAGAGACCCCGATCTTATGGAGGTTGTGATGTGGTTTGGGTGATAGTGGACCAACTAATGAACTTGGATCATTTTGAGTTGACCCACAAGTAAGGTGTTGTGTATGTATTAGTGGGGTAGAATGTGTATGATAAGTATAGGTTTTATGGGGTATCAAGGACCATCATTTCTAATTAAGAACCTCAATTTACCTTGCATTTCTTGAGATATTTATAGCATGGTTTTCACTCCCAATTGCACCTTAGCCCTGATTTTCACCCTTAGGTAGATGGGAAGATAGAGAAAACTATCCACACTCTATAGGATATGTTTCAAGCATGCATCTTGGACCTTGGAGGATCGTGGGTAGGGAACCTTCCTTTTGTTGATATTTTATAGAAAAAAACTATAAATCATCCATTTGAATGTTCCCATTTGAGGCATTGTAAAGGTGACAGTTTTGTTTTATGTTGTGTTGGATGGAGGTTGTGGAATTATTAGTTTTGGGACTTTATCTAGTAGAGATAAAGATTGAGAATATCTAGTTTGTTAGAGATAGGATGAGGGTGGTTCATGACTGTTAAAATTCTTATTCAGATCATAATTGTAGGCCCTTTGAGTTCGAGGTTGTAGACCATGTGTTCTTAAGAGTCTCTCTTTGACATGGGAAGTGGTGGTTTATTAGTGGGTAAGAATTATCTATATTTCTGTTGGACCATTTAAATTTTTGGATTGTGTTGGAACATTTTAATATCATTTGTTACATCCATCATTGATGGATATGATCCAAAATATATTATATGTTTCTTATCTTCATCAATATTTTCATGATGAAACCCATGTCATCTATTAGTGAGAGTTGGTTATCAAAGAATACATGACATTCGTAGAGTGATAAGTAGAGATATAGGATCATCAAGAGGAACTATTTCATATGAAAATCATTCCATTGGTTCATGTATCATGGAGGAATGGTGGTATAGAAGAGATTAAATGGGAGTGAGAGATATTTATTTATGCCTAGTACCTGGTGCAGTCTTGGTTTTTTCATTTTTATTTTTTTCATTATGATGTGATGTTTGGATCCTACAGTTTGTTGATACATGTTTTCTTCTTTGATGATGTGATGTGTGATGTGTGATAAATCTTATGGTATATGAAAATAGAAAAACATGATTCCTAATCCAAAAAAATTAAACTTTGACATGTTTAAAATTATTATAGTAAGTCTGAACGCTGATAATATCTTGATATGGGAGATGATATTCCTTGATTTTTATTAATGGGGTAGTGATGTGTTTTGGTTGTGGTAGTTTTTTTCTTGGTTTGTGTAGATAATGGGATGTTTGTGTGTATGGTAAGGTGATTTCATGATGTTGTGATGTGGTTATGTGGAAATGTTATGGAATTTGGATGGTGTTGAATGATGTAGTGTTGTGGCTAGTGATGTGTTTGTGTTGTGTGCTCGTAGGTGTTTTATTTTTACTATGTATGGATGGAGTTAGTGTTTTATCCATAATGATATCCCTAAGAGGTATCTCATGGGATGGTGTTTTGGACTATCTCTTCCTTTTTGGGTATGGTTTTGAATCTTTAGGGAGAGAATCATTTGATAGGTATCTAATATAATTGTATGTACCTTTCCATATCATTACTTTTCCATGTTTGGGTGTTAGAGATGTTAAAGAGGATCCTTGAGGAGAGTTGTGTGGAGCTAGAGCTATAGTTGTGTTGTTGTAGGAATTAATGATGTAAAAGTGGGATTTACACCATGAATTGGTGTGTTTTGGTTTGTGTGGTTTTCATTTTATATCTTGTATGCGGCTAAAGTTCAATGAATGAAATATATTCATGACATAAAAAGGTAATTTACAATATCATATTATTCTGGATGAGGCATCATTTTTTTGTGGAAACCATAGATAAGGGTAATTTAAGGACTAGATGGAATTTCTGGCTTGTAATCCATGGAGCATGGGGAATTTATTTCATGAATTTGTAATTCACATCATAAAATCAATAGATTCTAGGTTGTTTATAACCCTTTTTCATATAACCATTACTTTATTCAACTATTTATTCTTTCATTTTATGGAGGAACCATATAATCTTTGAATGATCTTCCAACCCTCATTATCCTACTTTGATCCCTAGGTTATATAGATTGATTTTGATGATACGATGTGAGTTTTTTCTTCCCCATTATTTTCTTTCCATTTGTCAAAGTTTCGATGTAGTTTTTTTGTTCTAGTTTGGGGTGATTTTGAACTCTATTTTCAATAAACCTTTTGTGTGGTCCAAGTTTCTTCATGGGTTTTCTTTTGCATTAGTGATTTCTATGCTATTTCATATTCTCATTGTGGTGTGCAGTGGGTCAGGAAAGCATCTTTGATGTATTAGATCCTTGTTCTCACCTTTTTATGTGTTATGTGTGGGGATTGATGGATTTTTTTCATTTGAGTGTATGTTAAGGGTCATCTTAATGAATATAATTAGTTTTCATTACTGAAATTGAAGGGGATTGGGAAAATTGTAGGTTTTTACTGCTTTGATATATTTTTTTTGATGATTTTATGTCGTGTTGTTTCTTTTCTGAAAATAAAAGATGTTGGGATCCTTGTTTGGGTTGTAGATGACATGTTGTGATACCTTTTCAATATTTTTGTTTGATAACACTATGAATAAAAGGAAAACAAATGCATATTTTAAAAATTAATTAGTTTTCCATGGAAATATTATTTTTCTGATAATATCCATGATTATTAAAAATGTACTATAATGAAATACCTAAATAATATAGTGGAATCTAGGATGTGCAGTTAATGTGTTTGGTTGCATTTTTTTTGTTTCATTGTGTATTGTGGGACATTTTGTAGTGATGGTGGCGACTAGATGGGATGTAAGTGGGATGATATTTGGCATGTGTTGGTTGGTTGGAATGGATCTAACATGGGAAGTTGTGTGGTCGTAGCGCATTATAGTCGTGGTATGTGATGGTTGTTGTGTTGTGTGGTTGTGATGTGTGGTGGTTGATATTGTGTTGCAGTGATGGTTGATGTGAGTTGGTCCAAATACGGTGTGGTGCCATTGTGTTAGTTTCATGGTTATCAGTAGAATAAATTATGATTCTTAATTTAAACTAATCAAAAATTGTTGAGTTAATAAGGTTTCCTTGTGACTTTTCCATTCCTTCATGTTTTGAAAATCACAAACACCCTATCTTAAGAAAAATTTCATTTTCCATAAGTTTTATCTTGATAAGGAAAAGTTGCATTCCCCAAGGAATTTTATCCTTACTGTGTTTTTCATTGTTTATATTTTTAGTCTCTCTAAATCTAACTCTTTTTATTCCTAAGTGAAAAAATATGTTTCCCATCTAAAACCTCATAATTTTATAAATACTTAGATATAGAGTTTTTTTTTCAGGATCCGAATTCAGATTCTGAATTATTTAAAATTTAGAATCTGAATTCTTTGAAATTCAGAATCTGAATTCTCTGAAATTCAGAATCTGAATTCTCTGAAATTCAGAATCTGAATTCTCTGAAATTCAGAATCCGAATTCTCTGAAATTCAGACTCTGAATTCTCTGAATTCCTCATAATTTGGACTCCAAATTCCTCAAAATTCAGACTTTGAATTCTATAGAATTTTGATTCTGAATTCCTTGAAAAACAGAATCTGAATATCCTTGTAATATAGACTCCAAATGTCAACTTACTTAGACTCTGAATTCTATTTTTCCTTAGACTCTGAAAAATTGAACTTGGTTGAGAAACCATATTTTACATAATCTTGTTTGAGTTATAAAATGATGTCGTGCATTCTGTTACTAACTAACCATTGTTTGAGTGACATGTGTACAAGTCCCTCTGAAATTCAAGGAAAAATATGATCGTTGGAGGAGGGATCTGATCATTGGAAATACGCCTATAAATAGGAGCTCATTTGAACGAGCTCAAAAACGGTTCTACAACTCTAGAGATTACATGTTTAATTTATTTCTAGAGATAGACTTTAATACTTTGTGTGTACTGAACATCTTGTTCATATTGCTTTGTGTGACTCCAAATGTTGTTGAGTACATTCGAGGGCTTCTCGGGATAGGAAGACAAAGGTTTCGACTACCTTTAAGTTTTAGGGCTTGTGGGGATAGCAATATAGACTCTGATATTTGTATCGAGGGCTTACCCTAGTGTGGGTAAGAAATACTTTCTTGAAAGTATAAATCAAGGGACCTTTATCCAATATTGTCGGATACCCTACTCTTTGGGTTAAATGATTTACTACTTGTTACTTATATTGTTTCAAGTTTGTTTTTTGCTTCATTTTGATTGATAAGGAAAGTATAACTATCTTATAATTTCTTATACTTGTACTCTGATTAGTAAGATTCTATATGCTTTGAGGTAGAATCTTTGTCTTTGTAAACTTTTCTTAAGTTACATTTCTGGAACCATATTTCTAGAATCAAGAAAGTTTGTAGAACTAAGAGGTCTAGTAAATTTACCTTGTTTAACTTTGTTAAACATTACCATCTTTAAAATTTCCAAAGGAATTTTTTAAATTATACAATTCACCCCCCCCCCCTTGTATATTGAGCATCAACATCATTATTTTGATCCTACAAAAAGGTGATAAAATTTTAATTGTGTTAAATGTCTTAAATGTGATGAACAGTAAATGAATGAGCAGTGTAAATGTGTATGAAATTGTTATTAATTGTGAGTTATTGGAAACCTGTTAAATATAGAAAGTAGTGAAATAGGAAGTAGAATGTGGGATCATGCGGCTTTTGTGGTAGTTGTGTGGTGTATTTCATATAGTGGTGAAAACGGTTTTGATGTTTGATGTGTATTTTGGTAATGGTTATGTGATGTGTGCTAGAGAAGTTGATGTGAACCCATAGCTTTAGTGTTTTGTTCTACCTAAATATTATTTATTTTCTCTTTAGAAAATTGTTTTCTCATTGCATCAGCAAGATTAATTTTAAATTAAAATTTTCCACTTATGTAATAGAATTTGGAAAAATGGATTTTGTATTTAGAATTATTATGATTTATATTATCTAATATGTTCAAGATAATTTTTTACCATAATTAATAGTAAAAAGAGTAATATTTATTTATTGTGGTTAAGGTAAAAATGGGTTTACCAAGGGGTTTAACAAAAAATTTAAGGGTTAAAAATGATAAAAACATGTCCAACGCCCATTGGATGGTCATATTTTGACCTTACCTGTTCTTATTTAGATAATGAACAATTTTGGATACTTTTGGGTTGTGAAAAATGTGGGTAAACCTTTTTATTTTCTAGAATTAAAAGTGTTCCACTCACCTCACTTATAAAAGGCCACACTCTATCCTCTCCTCTTTAAAATTCAAAATGTCACGACCTGGCCCAATGGGGCTCAAGACGCAACTCCCCAATCCCACCTCCAATAAGCCAAGGGCTGGCGTCTAGCACCGAGTAGGCTATCACACACAAGGGAGGAATTAGCCTAAGGTACCTCTACACACGCACCCACATACACCTCCATGCATCATTGAAGAGATATATAAAACTGAAAAGAAAATGCATGCATATATCTATCCCAAACTAGAGTGTAATAGCAGTACAAAAAGAGAAAAAATAGGGCCCACCAAAAGAAAACTATAAAGGCATCCAACCTGCTTAAAAGAAGGGGTATGCTGCCAAAAGCACCACTAGAAAGCTCCTCATCACAGCTCCAGTAAGACTCCATGGTTAGTCCCACTCACATAGCTCTGCCTGCTCCAGGTCCTCCTGGGACACCGTCGAAAGCCCTGTGGTTTGCACAAGACACAAACATGTGCGGGAAAATCCCATACAGGGGTGATTATAACAATATTGAGTAGGCACCCCAAAACCCAGAACACAAGAGAGCAACTGAAAGGCAACAATCCACTCATCCAAGCCAGAGGGAACCCAGATGAGAGAGAAACCCCAACTCATGACCATCCTTGGATAAACACAACTATTCAGCTCAATCCAGGTGTATTCCCATACCTACACCTTGAACATCCACTCAGGTATATGCCCATACATATACCATGAGCAATCCGGATTTACTCAGCTCACGGACCAAGCCACATGAGGTACCAACCTCATCACCAGCAACAGTTCAAAACTAGGAGAGCGCACTCCATGATCATTGTCATCCCAGATGACACTTTTCCAAGAGATACACTCCATCAATTCCCACACAAACATCCTAGACGCTCACCCGAGAGATCACGCTCGTCGGATATCATCACTGAGAAAACCATGCTGAAACAGCAAGAATAACAAACTCCTTGGATAGGGGATCACTCCTAGGGTCCGCTAGGGGATTCCTAAACCCACACCGGTATACGAAGATCTAACAGATAGGGGATCACTCCCAGGGTCTGTTGGGGGATACCACAACCCGATCTGGCATTCGTGGAGCTCATAGATAGGGGATCACTCCCAGAATCCGCTGGGGGATACCACAACCCGATCTGGTAACTGAAAAAAACAGGTCACTCAGATAGAGGATCGTCACCCATGTCATGATGGTCACTAAGATACCATAACCCTATCTGGTACATCTCGCATTGTAGGGGATCGAACTGATGATGCCACAACCCTACCGACACCACGCGCTGAGTAGGGGATCGTATAACCAACGATGCCACAACCCTACTAATAACGGCCCACTGCGTAGGGGATTATATTCCCGATGATACCACAAACCCTATAGGGTTAACCTGCTAGACATGGGATCACCTCTCGTGGATAAGCGGTCACAGTGATACCATGAACCCGATCTAGGGGAAGCGAAGCTAGAGGATCCCGCCCCGAGCCCACCAGAGGGATGCCACAACTATAATAGATTAGAGATCTTATCGAGGGGATCACAAAATCATACCACATTTGTGATGCCACATAAACCCTCATAGGAGAAAACCAAGGGAGTATCATCAACCACTGTTGTTCCAAACATCGCAAACCCAAGCGGCCCGCAACATCTCCACACTGCGCAACTCCTAGGCTGATACTGGGGCCACCATTGTGGTCTACGCGGAAAAACACGCAAGGTAGGATCTCTACTCACCCGAAACGGACAACCGGTAAAAAAGGAACTATTCACTATAGTTATCCCATGTGGGGCCCACACTGCGGTCCCAAAACACATCAAGCAGATCATATCACTGCGATCCCCTCAAAAAAAACACATGGGATCGACTACTCGATCGTCCCAAACAGACACTCGGTGAAAAAGGTACTATTCACCGAAGTCATCCCATGTGGGGCCCACATTAAAATCCTAAAACTCCTTAAGTGAATCACACCGTTGTGATCCCCTCGAAGAAACACACGGGATCGACTACTCGATCGTCCAAAATGGACACCCGGTGAAAAAGTCACCTTTCTCCGTAAACGCCAGAACCTGACCTCATGGGGCCCACACCCTGTTCTCGGTCCCAACACCTGGAAACTATCTTGAAAATTTTGTTGTACCATCAAGGTCTCAATACCACTGACGACACATCATTTGGACACTCCATGCAGGAGTAATGGTGGGTCGAAGATGAATAATAATAAAATATTATTATTACTTCAATGTTTTGTAGCCCCAGGCCCCGAACCCGACTCATAAAATTCCCAAAGTAAACCCAAAAGGTTTGTCTCGACGCAAGGAATGCTTCACCGTAAACGGCTCGCGATTTGGACTCCCGACATGCATTTTACGGGGTTTTAAAGAGCTCCCGGAATATTCTTGCCGGACCACCGTTGGCTCGCCGGAAAACTTACCGGACCACCGCACCGACCTTGTCGGACCGCTGCGCCCCCTGCCAGATTCCACCACGCCACTGCCGACCTCGCCGGATTCCTCCATGACCGCCACCGGAATATGGGTTTTCTACCGGAAAACTTCCGAGAACCCCCGGGAGCACCCCGGTGCACCAAAATTAGATTTGAAACATGTTTCAGAAAGGTCAAGACCCGAACTACACAACCCTTATGAAAATTTAAAAAAACAACACATAAATGGGATTCGGGATTTTAAAACTCAAACTTCCTACCTTCTGGTGAAACGTTGATGCTTTTCATGCTTCGTTGCTGTTGTTGCACGATCCGAGAGTGTTCGTCGTCAAGATCTGAGACTGACGGCGCTTTGTTTGCTCAATTTGACGGATCTCCGACGAAGAATGGAGGAAGGGGGGGTTCGTTTGTTCATAGATGAAGGAGGGAGAGGGGGAAGTGATAATTATTTCTATTTTTAAAAACAATTAAATCAACCCACACCCCGCCCCAGACCAAACCTCCCGGCGCAGAGAAGATAAGGTCACCCCTAGGGTAAACGCGGCATTCTGAACGCAAAGACGCACTCAGAATTGCGATTTGAGACTCCGTTCAAGAGTTATTCGAGTCGACGCTCATAATAAACTTTTTTATTTATTTACAAAAATGCCCCTAGTGGCTTTTCTCACAGCAGGCCCGTGCCCGAAAAGTTTACACCCCACCTAGGGTAAACGGAATGCTCCGGACGCAGCTATGCCCTCAGATTCCCGTTTTGAGCTATCATTTAGGAGATATCACACCCTCTCCAAGTGAATAGTATAAAAATACTTACTATTTTTAAAAAGTTAATTCCGGACGCATTGGGCCTCAGAATCGCACACCGTCTTCGCGCCTAACTCTGCAATTTTTCATAGAAATATTCAAAAGTCTTACAGGTCTAAAACCCAAGTCGCTACATCCTCCCTACCTTAGAACTTTTTGTCTTCGAAAATCCATAAGCACAAGGAAAACAAATGGACTCTCAACTGGGTCTCCCATGTCAGCGAGTTCGCCAACAAACACCCCTTCCCGAACACATAATTCATATGGATTCATCTACCACACCTCAACACTACCTGCTTTGGGCGGCACTGACTCACCGGCACGGTTTTGATCACATCACAAAAACGTGTCTCGGTGGGGGAAGGATATCTCTTCCTCACACATTCGAAGCACACCGAACAACATCCACATAGGGTCTTACCAACACCTTGAACAAATCTCAATCAGTCAACGGAAAGGGAAGAGTACCGCTAAACAATATATATCAAAACTACTAGAGAAGTAGAAAGGACACGGAGCGTACCTGCATCCACCCGCAGAGCCTCTGGGTCAAAAACCTCTAGGGCATGCAGCTATCCTCACCCTCGCCCTCCTGCTCCCTGATCTTAGCGTGGACCACCTGGGGTTGGTGGCGGTGGAATCTAATACCACCTACCACCTCCTTCTGCTGCACCAGCTCTGTTGCCACGTCCGTCACCCTTCGGACCTGCAAACTCAAGACGTTTTCGCTGCCAAGGCGACCTATCAACCGACTCCCTCTCAACAGCTCGATGGGTCGAACAATCTCTATAAAGATGTCTCTGACCATCGAAATTGTAACATCGCTTGTCCTGTATCTAGCCAAAACTGGCCTGAGAGCCCTGAGCCTCAGATCCTCCCTCCTAGGGTCGCCTCCTGAAACGTCACCCACGTCTGGGCCCCTGAGTCTGTCGTCGGCTTCCAGATGCAGATCCGACTGAGGAAGTCTCATCTCTCACATACCCAGCACTAACAGGTGGGGTCTACTCAGCCAGAAATATCTCCACCACTAGGTCCCGCTCCAGCACTCCAGCATAGGTGGGCAGACACAAAGAAACCACACCTGCCCGGATGTCTCTACGTAGGCCCTGCTCAAAGGTCAGATCCCTAAATAATGGGTATCGAACCATATTTAGGGAGTAATGTGACAGGTCTGTAAACCTCGTTGAGTACTCCGAGATGGTCATTCCCTCCTGTCTAAGCTGAAAAAGCTTCTGAATCCACACTGACCTCAGCGTCACTGGATATAACTCCTCCATGAAGAGTCACTCAAACTCTACCAACGTGAGCGTCTCCTCGTCGTGGGACTGCATCACCAAACTCCACCATCGCCCGACTGAACCATGCATAAGGCTCTTCCTAGGACCACCATCTGATCTGGGGGTGTTCTCACCAGGCAGAAAACTCAGGTGACTGCTTCGAGCCTGTCATTAGCTGCCTGAGGGTCTAGATCACCCCAGAACCTTAGAGTTCGCTGCCTCTAGAACTCATGCAGCGCACTCAGCCTGCGCGCAACCTCTTCCTGCACTACCGGCACAACTAGCTACTCAAAAGGTGGTGTCTCAACTGTTAGACCACCTGGAGGTGCAGTCTCAGAACCTGCGCCCTGGTCTACAGCCTCTACATGAGGTGGATCGTCCGCACAACCAAGCTATGGAACCCTTGCTAGCTGTCGTCGTGGAGGCATCCTAAAATAAAATCAATATGCTCCACAATCAATTATTATATCTAGAGATTTGACTCAAGAAGAACAAGGGAATCCCAAAAACCCAGTCCTATATGATGCATATACCATTATGTCCCTGTGACTAGTGTCCAAACATCCCAAGTTGAACGGCAGGTTATCAGAGTCCTAGTGAAAGGATATGTTGGCCGCCGCACCAACACTGGAGTCTCTAGCCTGAAAATTGAACTCGAAACATCTTAAAACTACCGCTATGAAAACCAAACCAAGATCACATCGAGACCAGCTATGCTCTGAGATCCCAAAGGTGGAACCTGCTCTGATACCACTCTGTCATGACCCAACCCAACAGGGCTCAAGCCGCGACTCCCCAATCCCGCCTCCAATAGGCCAGGGGCTGGCGTCTAGTGCCGAGTAGGCTATCACACACAAGGGAGGCATTATCCAAAGGTACCTGTACACATGCACCCACATACACCTCCATAAAATAGTGCAAGGATATATAAAATTGAAAAGAAAATGCATGCATGCATCTATCTCAAACTAGAGTACAACAAAAGTAAAAAAGGGAAAAATAGGTCCCACCAAAATAAAACTACAAAAGCATCCAACCTTCTTGGAAGAAGGGGTACGCTGGAAAAAGCACCACCGAAAAGCTCCTTGGAATAGCTTTGGTAAGAATCCACAGTCAGTCCCGCTCACACATCTCTGTCCGCTCCCGGTCCTCCTGGGACACTATCGAAAGGCCTGTGGTCTGCACAAGACACAAACATTTGTGGGAAAAGCCAGTGCAGGGGTGAGTATAATAATACTCAGTAGGAACCCCAAAAACCCAAAACACAATAGAGAAACTGAAAGGCAATATTCAGATCATCCCAGCCAGAGGGAACCCAGACGAGAGAGAAATCCCAACTCATGACCATCCTCATCTAAACACAACTAGTCAGCTCAATCCAAGTGTATTCCCATACCTACACTTGAACATCCTCTTAGGTATATTCCCATACATATACAATGCGCAATCCAGATATACTCATCTCACACACCAAGACACAAGAGGTACCGACCTCATCACCAGCAACGGTTCACAACTAGAAGAGCACACTCCCTGATCACTATCATACCAGATGACACTTGTCCGAGAGATACACTTCATCAGGTCCCACAAAAACATCCCAGACACTCACCCAAGAGATCACACTCGTCGGATATCATCACTGAGAAAACCATGCTGAAACAGCAAGAACAACAAACTCCTTGGATAGGGGATCACTCCTAGGGTCTGATAGGGGATGCCTGAACCCACACCGATATACGAAGATCTCACAGATAGGGGATCGCTCCCAGGGTCCTCTGGGGGATACCACAACCCGGTCTGGCATTCGTAGAGCTCATAGATAGGGGATCACTCCCAGGATCCACTAGGGGATACCACAACCCGGTCTGGTGCTCGACAGAAACATGTCACTCATATAGAGGATCGTCACCCGTGTCATGACGATCACGATGATACTGTAACCCTATCTGGTACATCTCGCATTGTAGGGGATCGAACTGACGATGTCGCAACCCTACTGACACCACGCGCTGAGTAGGGGATCGTATAACCAATGATGCCACAACCCTACTTAGCACGGACCACTGTGTAGGGGATCATATTCCCGACGATGCCACAGACCCTACGAGGTTAACCTTCTAGACAGAGGATCACCGCCCGTGGATAAGCGGTCACAGCGATACCATGAACCCGATCTAGGGGAAGCGAAGCTAGAGGATCCCTCCCCGAGCCCACCGGAGGGATGCCACAACTCTAAAAGATTAGAGATCCTATCGAGGGGATCACAAACCCATACCACGGTTGTGATGACACATGAACCCTCATATGAGAAAACCAAGGGAGTACCCTCAACAATTACTGGTCCAAACATCACAAACCCGAGCGACCCGCAACATCGCCACACTGTGCACCTAAAAGGCTGATATTGAGGCCACCATCACAGTCTATGCGGAAACATGTGCAGGATAGGCTGTCTACTTTTCCGAAACGGACAACCGGTAAAAAGGCACTATTCACTATAGAAATCTCGTGTGGGGCCCACACTGCGGTCCTGAAACTCATCAAGCGGATCATACCACTGCGATCTCCTTGGAAAAACACACGGGATCAACTACTCGATCATCCCAAATGGACACCCAGTGGAAAAGGTACTATTCACCAAATTCAGCCCGTTTGGGGCCCACACTATGATCTCGAAACTCCCCAAGAAGATCACACCGTTGCGATCCCCTCGGAAAAACACACAGGATCGACTACTCGATCGTCTAAAACGGACACCAGGTGAAAAAGTCATGTTTCTCCGTAAATACCGAAACCCGACCTCATGGGGCCCACACCCTATTCTCGGTCCCAACACCCAGAAACTGTCTTGAAATGTTTTTTGTACCATCAGGGTCTCAACGCCACTAACGGCACATCATTTGGACACTCCGTGCAGAAGTTATGGTGGGTCGAATCAGAATAATAATAAAATATTATTATTATTTCAACGTTTTGTAGCCCTGGGCCACGAACTCGACTAATAAAATTCTCAAAGTAAAACCAAAAGGTCCATCTTGATTGAAGGAATGCGTCGCTGCAAATGGCTCGTGATTTAGACTCCTGAAATGCATTTTACGAGGGTTTAAAGAGCTCCAAGAATATTCTGGTCGGACCACCGCTGGCTCGCCGGAAAACTGACCGGACCGCCGCACCGACCTTGCCGGACCACCGCGCCACTACGCCTCTTGCCGGATTCCACCGCGCCACCGTCTCAGTCATCGGATTCCACCATTTTTTCCACCGGAATCTAGGTTTTTCGCCGGAAAACATCCGGGAACCCCCGGGAGCACCCCGGTGCACAAAAATCAGATCAGAAACATGTTTCAGAATGCTCAGGACCCAAACTACACAACCCTTATAACAATTTGAAGAAAAACAACACATAATTGGATCCGGGATTTTAAAACTCAAACTGCCTACCTTTTAGAAGAATGCCAACGCTTTGCACGCTTCGCTGTTGCTGCTGCACGATCCGAGAGGGTGCGTTGTCACGATCTAAGACCGACGGCGTTTCGTTTTCTCGATTTGGAGGATCGTCGGTGAAGAACGGAGGAAGGAGGGGGGGTTAATTTTTGTTTAGAGTAAGGATGGGGAGGGGGAATTGATATTTATTTCTTTTTTTAAACCAATTAAATCAACCCACACCCCGCCCCAGACCAAACCTCTCGGCGCAAAGAAGATAAGGTCACCCATAGGGTGAACGCGGCATTCTGAATGCAATGGCGCACTCAGAATTGCGATCTGAGACTCCATTCAAGAGTTATTCAAGTCGACACTCATAATAAACTTTTCCATTTATTTACGAAAATTCCCCTGGTGGCTTTTCTCACAGCATGCCCGCTCCTGCAAAGTTTACACCCTGCCTAGGGTAAACGACATGCTCCGGACACAACTGTACCCTCAGATTTCCGTTCTGAGCTACCATTTAGGAGATATCACACCCCCGCCATGTGCATAGTATAAAAATAATTAATATTTTTTTAAAATTAATTCCGGGCACACCAGGCCTCAGAATCGCACGTCGTCTTCGCGCCTAGCTCTGGAATTATTCATAGAAATATTCCAAAGTCTAACAGGGCCAAAACCCGAGTTTCTACACAAAAACTCATTGGCTTAGAAAATTAATTTCAAATTAAATTCTTTAATTCCATCCTCTCATCCTGTAACCCTTATTTTTTAAAATCAATCCTATAAATCATTTTGGTGTGAACCAAAATAATTTTTCTGAAGAAGAGGTAACGTCCCTAATCGAGTGTTTTTATTTTATTTTCCTCTTACAAATCCTTAAATTGTTATTAATCCAGGATTATATAATACTTTCATTATCTTAAATATACTAATGTGTTATTATGTTACTATAATAAACTAAATCCTTATCATATTCCTTAAAATGGGCTATGAAATCATTATTAATGTGTATGGTAGTATACCGCCTCATGAATTGATGTCATTCATTTTTTCATTACCACTAACCAAGGATGAATATAATGATGGATTAAATATTTATATATGATATTTATGATATTATTATACTTCTTGAATTATTAAATTACATTTATGTTCTTAATTTTCATTCTATGGGAATTAACAACGTTGCTCGTGTGTATGGCAGACTACCCCTTCACGAAGTGATGTGATTAGGTCAGGATTTTCATGGAAGGTAGTTAGGATTTTATTAATTAAAATATTTGATATATATAAAATAAAAAATATTTTATGATGTTAATATATTATTTACCTTTATTTCATTCAATTATTTGAGAAAAAATAAACAACATTCATGTGTATTTACGGCCTACCGTCTCCAAGAACGATGTATTTAATTTTATATCTCTAAATTTTATGGATTACACTAAGTGAAAATATATTGAATATAAATGGTATTTATATCATGGTTATAATTATTTAAATGATTTACTCATGATAAAATTCACAAGAAAAAAAATAAAAAATTAAAACATACCTGAAAAATAATGCAGTTATTACCCAAAACATGATTTTAAAAAATAATTACTAATTAAACGGTAATAAAATATCATAAGTAAATCATATATGTTATGATAAATATAATAATGGTTCTTTAATATATGTATAATAAACTTATATTTATTATACCTGAGTTTTGAACATGTAAAATGAAAGTTGATACTTAAGGTAAAGGATTTCTAGTCTCTCTTACATTTCTAGAAGACATATGAAAATTTACCACTCATTTATTTTATGTGGTGTATTGAATAAAATTTTTACATGTAATGTTATGAGTCTACTTATTTTAATTATATTTAATGTATCATTAGATTTTATTATTTATTGGGGATTAAAATCTAAAATATTATTAATGTGGTATGTGATTTCCGTCTCACTTTTATTTTCTGTGAGACACAAGCTATATTCACCACATGTTTATTTTATGTGGTGTATATTATACCCATGAATGTATTTTATTATTATTATACTTAAATTTTTGGTGATATAAAAATTTGTTTGATGGTATCTCTTTCATGGTTTTTATGGTTCAAAAGTTACCAAAGTGGTAAGAGATATTTGTCTCAATTTACTATCTTTGGGAAATATGTTATGTTATGCACCTATCTTATTTTATTAGATGTATATATAGACCCATTTACATGTAATATAATGAAATTAATTATTATCATTATATTATATTTTTCATTTAAATTTATTACTTCATGGAGCTAATGATTCAATGTTAACAAATTAGTATGAATTTTATGTTACAATCTCATTGTTTATCAAGATTTCTTTTGATTGTGCTTATAATGATAAATATTATGATTTACCTCTAAAAAAACTCATTCCTTTTATTATAATCTATTTATTTCTATAGAATACATGTATTCCATTGATTTTCCTCACTTTTTTTACTCATGATTTCAAAATAATTCTTTTAAGAAATTTTTTTTATATTTCTCTCTTTGGTCAAAAACCTTGTTTCTTAAAAACCCATGCTTTCTAAATATGATTTCAAAAATTGTTTTTAACTTTATCAAAATAATTTATTAAAGAAATTTTTACCCATTTTTTAATTTTTTGTAAAATTTTTTGAAAGGAATTTCTATGTTGTTTTATAAACATGGCACATTTGTCTTTTACTAAAAATGTTAGAGTAATATTTGTTTTAACGGGTACATTATAAAATGAATTATCCTCTATCATGTACAATAATTTCTTTGAATATTTCATTATAATCTTCAAATTATATTTTTAAATAAGTGGATTTTAAAAAAAACTACTTTCAAACATTCTTTTCAAATCCAAAAGGATATTTTTATCATGAAATGTTTTAAATGATTTTTAAATATTCCATTATAAGTTTTCAATATTATTTTCAAAGAAAAGTATTTTGATAATGTTTTATTTTTTTTAAACAATTTTTTCAAAGAGGAAAGGTTATTTTCCTTATTTAGTGTTTTGAATTATTTTTAAATCATCCTTTATAATTTTTCAATGTTATTTTCAATGAAAATTATTTAAAAAAAATTATAAATTTTTAGTTTTAAAATTATATTTTCAAGTAAATTTTATTTTCCTCAAGAAATGTTTTAAATGATCTTCCAAAATCAATTTTGATCTAATATGACATCTGTTTATGATACCTTTTCCAAAATTCAGATATGATCCAAGGATATCATTGTTATTATTTCTCTAAATAGTTTATTTTTATAGTGGAGTGATGTTTATGAAACCTTCTTCTCTTCCAGGGGATATACTATGATGAAATTCTTATGAAACCAACCTCTTTTCATGGTTTATGCTATGATGCAGTGATGAAATGATTATGAAACCTATCTCTTTCCCACAAGTAACAATATAATGAAATTTTTATGAAACCCATTCCATTTATTGGGTTATGATATAATGATTGTTTTATGATCATGTGGAACACATGCATTTGATTTTACTTATGGGATGGGTGGGACCTATATCTCCCTCCAATTCATTGGGTAAATATTCATTATTATTTCTATTTTATGGAAATTATGGGAGGCAAGGAATAAGGAGAGGAAAGAGGTGAAACCTTTAGTCTCATTTATTCATGTTAGAATGAAGGGGATGATCCACGGTATGGGTTCTATAGTTAAAGATGGACAGTAGTATCATATTATATGAAAGTTACTCAACAGAATACTAGTTCCACCCAGCTCTTAGGGAAACTAGATCAGATGGAGACCAACTCTACATGTATATAAACTTAATTTGGATGTCTCATTTAGGAATGGAAAAATTCATGGGGGAAGTCTACTACGGGATGTTCATGGTTCAGTGATGTTCTCCTTCAGATGTTTTTATGGTCTAGGGAGTTTATTGGGTGCGAAGATTAAAGTGATTCACACTAGTATCATACTTTAAAAGAACTTAGTGTTGATGTGTTCATAGGTGGAGTCAGATTATGAAACGGTTGTATGAGATTTAAATGGAAAGTTGGAACCTCCTTGGCACCTAACTTACCTCGTTCGCATTTACTCCTTGGATCTTAGGCATGGTTGCTCGGTTCGGCATGTGCATAGGGAGGCCAACTTCGCTGCAAATGCCCCCTCTCAGGGGAGTTGTTCGAAGGATCCGTTGATCGTGTATTCTAGTTTGGGCTCGCTACCTCAAGAATGTACGAATTTTTTGAAAGGGGATACCCTTTGACTACACCATTTTAGACAATCGTGACTATTCCTTTGCATAATGGGAAGTTAGCCCATAATTGAAAAATAAAAAATCGGTTTTCGATCAGTAAGGGACTTTGTTCGCTATGATGTTCTTGGGAGTAGACCATGACTACTATGATACTTTGTGGAGTGAAACCATTCCACTATGATAGCCTTGATAGTGAGCCTTTACTACTATAGAAATTATTTTCTATTCTTATTTATATGCCACAAATCTATGTCTTATATCAATGTTATGCACTCATGGATCAACTTCTTTGATTTCATTATGATTCATGTCGTATGAACTACTTATATTTATTCCATGACTCAAGATTATTATATTTAATATTAAAGTAATGGTTTTTAAATTTTATTCACATGTTATCATACCCTTATTCTCATGTTATGATTATGTGTCTTCCTTGTTTACCCCTATTAAGAATATGATCTCATCCTTTCTTATGTTTAATTTTCTGAGGTTATGAAGAAATTATTTATGTGAAGTATGTATAATAATAGTACTATATGGTAATATCTTTATGGAATATTTTTAAGATCACTCAATAAATAAAAACACATTTTTTCCTAGTTTCCAAAGGTGCTAAATCATTACAATCCTTAGGAATGTGTAAGTGTAATATAATAAATATCCATCTAAAATATATAATATCTACGTATGTAAAGCTTGGGTCTCCATATTTGGTTCATAGGAAAGATTTAGGTAGCCTTGTAAACTAAGATGAGAAAAAATTAGTGTGATACTTAGGGAAATTTCTAAGTATTTGTCTAGTGATATATCTAGGTATATCACTAAGGATAAGTATAATGGTATTTCTAAGTATAATAAAATATTCTATAATTTTGGTGAGGTATAGAGTTAGGGGTTTCTATGAAATTAAATCCCTATATAAGATACTACAAGTGGATGTGGATCTGGAATAGTGGTACCTAGGGGTAGTAACTGCAAAAATGGCATACTGAGCTAAAATCTATCATCACATGGTGCGTGACAATGGACCTTTTTTCACAATTGGTTTGAAACTCCTGAGGGATATTCTTTGTAAACTCACAAACTCTTTACAAACCATCATGATGGATTTAAATAATGACCATGAATAACTTATGTTAAACCTAAGGTTTCATATATTTTAAATAATTGGACATTATTTAGACATCATATAAGTGATTTTTCATGATTTTGTGGTTTCCCACTATGAATATTGTTACTCCAACTATGCTTTTTGGTTTCAGTAAATGGTGGGAACCATAAGGAACTTGATTAATATTGAATATTATATAAAATGTGTTTATGAGAAACAAAAAGGGATGATGGCTTGAGTGAAGTATATTGGGATTATTCCTGATCATTTTTCATGATATATGATTAAAAATATGCACTTCAACCAAATATCATACTCACCAAAGAAGAGAAGTATAGAGTTCACTGAGTGTTTAGATTATGCATACCATGTAATAAATAATATTCAGCTTCTTATATGTCGTGAATTTGGGAAGAATAAATCCAAGTAATTTCTTAAAGGAATGAGAAGATGTTTTATTTGTGGAGAAGAATGGCCCAAAGTATGTGATTTCCAAAGAAAAATGAAAATTTTAGTTAATGCAATGAATGAGAATAATGGTTTACCTAATGAATCATTAATGGTAAAATGATATAAATGTGTAAATAATGGTTATTATAAAAATATATGTCCTAGGGAGTATTTTTTTAAGAGAATCAGAAAGGTGGTATGAGTAATGGTTATAATATTGATGATAAAGTGGCCACAAACAACATATGAATGGAAGGAGGTGTTAAGGAAAAAGATAATGAATCTTAGATAATGGTTTAAGAATTAATGAGACTAATTTAAGTGTTTATATATTGGAATTCAAGAATTATGAAATACGTAAGGATTGTTTAGTATAAGTTTTTTATTAAGGATTTTAAAGAATATGTTGAATAGTGTTAATGACCTAGAAAAGTGATTTAATGGTAAGGTAATATTCATGGAAAACACAGGATGAATGGAAATATAACCCATAATATATTATTGATGTTGAGATGATGATTTTGGGATAATGAGATGATTTAAAGGGATTAAGTAAATTGGATAGTACTAATTACCTTGGAACTGATTAATAATTTCTTGAAATTTTAGTTGATTCTATGATTGATGGAGGTTTAAAAAATGTATTTTAGGAATATATCCAATAATTAATTTTTTATTTAAGTAATAAAAATCTTGTGTGTTTTCAATATGGTTTTATGTTAATTCGGGTTATTATCTTGTCTCAAGAGAATACATGATTATAACACCCCAATATTTTATGGTATGTTACTTATTAAACAATTTAAATTAATTTGATAAATTATAATTAATTAAACACTGATTATTTGTGAAAGAACACTTGGTTATAATATATAGTTATAAACTATCTAGTAAACATAATTTTTTCACCTCTGTTATTTGAATTTCGAAAAATGGTTATACACAGTTGCGTTTAGTAAGAAATTTAGAGTCTGATAAGACAAACTTAATTTTTGTTAATAGTAACATACCCTTATGAATATTTATATGAATAGTAATATGACCCTTATGAATAGTGAACCATATTATTATTTTATTGTCTTATGGTTATATAATAATGAGATATTGATTAATTTTTCAAGGTGATATAAAACAAATCATAGTTTTAAAATTGGCATTTTTTGAATAAATTATGATTTTATTTAAAAATTAAATTAATAATATTTAGAAAGTTATTTTCAAAAAATTGAGTACATTTTTTAATATATAACATTGATATTAGGTTACTCTGAATTTATGAGAATTTTATAAAATACTTTAGTTTTTCATGAATAGTGAAAATATAGTTTTTGAGTTTTCAGTATGATTAATGACATCATAATGATGTAATAATTAATATAAAATGTTTTTCGACTTGTGTACATTCAAATATGTTATTATTTGTCCCAAGTGGCCAATACCATGAGAAAATACCATGGTAAAGCCCATGGTTTTGCAAATACCACTAATGAGGTGTCCTTTGAAATTAATAAAAAAACTCCCTCTCTTTTACTATAAATACCCAATCATTCCTTCATTTTATTTCATTCCAAATTCATAGTACTTGAATATATGGTAGTTTTACCTCCCTAGGATCCCTCCCAAGTTTCTTCAAGCCCCCAAGTTCCCAACATTTAAGTTTTTGGAGTCACTCTATAATGTAAGGGAATCTAACACCCTTCTTTTTTCCAAGCACTCTTTTTATGTTATTCTCTTTTAATTTAAATTGGATTATGTTGGAATATGTCATTAAATATCCCCCATATTTTCCATTTTATATAATAATTATTAGATACCCCTTTTCTCTCATAAAAATATTTTATGAATTTTTAAATGACACTGTTAGGATTCCAAATTTTCATAAGGGATTTCTCAACTTCTCTTTTTCTTTCAAGTTCCTTTATTTTCTTTTTATCTCCTCATCTAACCTCATAAAAAAGGTATGATAACTCTTGTAATTTACATATACTATATTTTTATTATGATACTATAATAATTCATCATAATCTCTCATTTCCCCTCCTTATAAACAAAAATAAAAACACCATCTGAGATGTGTTAATTTATCGCATTTAAGGATGATGGGTTTTCAATATCTATCACCGTATTCATGGTTGGGAATGAAACCATTGTTTTATTTAAACAAACTATAATATGTTTATTATAACCTATTCAATTTTCTATAACCAGTATATATACATAATACAAACTCATATGACAAACTAATTTCAAACAATTGAGATATCACCAAAATAATTTAAATGGTTATCATTAATGTTCTATTTAATAAATCATCCTAAAACCACATAAACAGATGATATGTATAACCATTTACAATTATTTATGTTCATTAATAACATGTAATTATAATTCTATATAATTATATCAATTCAACATGAACTCCATTACTCGTAGTCAGCGAACTGATCATGAAAATCAAGTAAATGAACACTCCGAAAAGACGAAATTCAATCTTATAACATACAAATAATACCATAAATGAACTTAATAAAACTATAATGAATAAAATACATGTATATAATTATAATAATTAATTAATTAATGGATTTAATTTTACTTTCCAGTATGTTAAGATCAAAGGAAGGACACATTTGGGCATAAGGTAAGGGGTTTCACATCTCACTTTTATTTCTATGAGATTCCCATTTTTCACCACTTATTTCATGTATAAGGTTTATTATTACTGAAATTTAATATATAATATCATTACTCTCTTTATATTCATGGTATTAATTGATTCACTTGATTATTATTAACTTTATTGATTACAATTTTGTAAGGGACTTTGTCTCAATTTCCATTTCATTGTGATTTACTTGGTACTGTGCACCTAATCATTCTTATGTGGTGTATCTATTTCCCCTTTGATATAATTTTTCATTTTAAATTATAATTAAATTATATATCCATATTAATGTTACATGGATATGATTATTTTCTTATCAGTATACCATTTTACAAATGGTGTTTATATGGAATGTTGCTTAAACTGTAGAAATATTGAGGAATTTGCATCCTCTATTCAATACAGATATTGAAAAGGCATATTTTTCTTGTATTAAATATTTTTATAAAAAAATTATTTGGATTGGAAGTGATGGGAAGGGACTGCTATATCCCCTCAATGAATCTACATTTCTCATAATACAAATCAGTTGGCGACAAACCCTTTGAGTTGTTTCCAAAACAGAATTAGATGGGTATCTACCCATACAATTAAATAGTATCAATGGTATTATGTTTCATGTGCTAGATACATGACTTCCAAATAATAATAATTCTCTTTATTAATTATTCATTTGTTATTATCCATGAGGTTTTCACTATGAAAAAAATCTATGGATGCATTTTTATTCTCAGTTTATTAATGGCATATGTCTTTCATTTATTCACCATGCCATATTAATTATGTCAAATTGATTATGATTCACTTATTATTGATTTAGGCTTCTGCTCTATATAACCCTTACTAATAATTTGATCTCACCCCTTTCATTTTTTCCTTCCGCAGGTTATGAATAAGGGATAATTTATTCAGTTTTCATGGATGCAGTTTATTATCTTTTGTTGTGTTTAATTTTCACAATGTAAAATGGGATCCATGTATGTATCTAGTTTCTACAAGAATACTAAACAGATCAGTAATTTGGAATTTTATTCCTTGAAATCATTAAAATTTAATTTAATAATTCACCTGCTCCGGGCTTCAGGGGTCAAGGTGTTACAGTTGGTAACAGAGGAAGTTTAGTAGAAACCTTGGGAGCTGGATTTTGGAAACATAGCTTAGGGAACATAACCCTAAGATATAATTTTAGGATAATCATAGAGTAATATCCTAGAATTTTGGTAAGGTATATACTATGTGGGTATTCTAATAAAATACATCCCTATTTGGATACTACAAGTGGACGTGGTTTTGGAACAGATGTGCCTAGGATTAACAACTCTGAAAAGGAGTTTTAGGCTTGACCTGGGGTATCCTAGTACACAAAAATGGACCTTACTGTGAATTTTGTTTGACACTCCTAGGGGATATGATTAGGATAATTCAAATTGTCTTTACAAACCATTTTTAATGATTTATGTGTAAATAGAAACCATGTTTATGATTATGAGATTAGTTGTGCATAGATTTTCAAATTATGTTAAGTGTTTGTTAGTTCAAAATTATGCATTATGACCTAATTTATTGTATTTCATTGTTTAGTGATGGATCCTAATGGAATAAAGGGAATCAATACCTATAGACAATGTAGGGATTTCCCCATTGATAAAGTCATCACAGTCAGTGTTGGAGTGGATCGGATCGTGACCATATTGGGAAAACTTACTCAGGCTATGACGAATAACCATGCTACACCTATGTTGGATCATTTCATGTGATGGAAGACCCTATATTTCAGTGGTACTACTAATCTAGTGGTATCTGAGCAGTGGATCAATTTCCTTGAAAATATATATATGGCATTAAGATAAAATGAAAATTAAAAGGTAGTATGGGAAGTATATTTCCTCAAGGGTGATATTGATCAATGGTGGTCCTTAATCCAGAATACCATGGAGGAAGAAGATATAGAAGATATATAATGAAATACTTTTAATGAAATATTCTTAGAAAAATATTTCCCTCATGAACAATGAACTGAAATAAAGATGGAATTTCTTAGCTTAAAGAAAATGGAATAATAAAGTGTTGTGGAGTATGAAGCTACCTTCACAAGACTAGCCAGGTATGCCAGAGATTACGTAAATGACTCGGAAGACAAGATTGATCATTTCATTGAAGTTCTTAAGCCTGGTCATCAAAGGGCACTGGCTTCTCAAAAAATTTCATCATATGATGAAATTGTATTAAGTTCCATCAAAATAGAGATAGAATTTGCTAGATCAAATTTTTTCAAGGAAAAACAAGATAAAAAGTGGTATTCTGATAACCATGGAAATGGTTAAGTTACAAAGAATAAGAATGGAATGAGGCAATTCCCATTATGCGAGAACTGTGGAAAGAGTCATCATTGTAAATATTTGAAAGTCATGGGAGTTTTCTATAAGTGTAGAGAAAAGGGTCATTGATTTAATGAATACAAGGGGAAGAAACAATTAAATGATGTTCAATGCTACAATTTTATAGATATGGGATACTATGAAAATGAGTGTCATAAGAACTAAGTAAACTTTCCATAGAAAATGTCACAAGAGAAAGGGAAAGCTTATGTGATCATAATTGTAGAGGTTGAAGTTCCTAATGATGTGGTGGAAGGTACTTTAATTATTTCCTCAAACTTATCCAATGATTTATTTGATTCTAGATAATAACATTCCATTATATCTTACTATTTTTCCATGAAAATTAGATACTTCCAATTTGATTTAATAAATTAGTTTTTAGTCAAAACTTCTAAGGGGAGTATCATTGCAACAAAGATGTGTCAGGCAGTTCCTATTATGGCATATAAACTTTCATTATCAACTGATTTTATCATCATACCCATGATTGAATTTGATATAATCATAGATATGGATTGGATTTCATATCATGGTGCAAAAATATATTGTAAGAAGAATGAAGTAACAATTTTTTAGGATTATGTAGAATCCCTTATCTTTAGACCAGAAACCTCACCATATGATTCTTATCTAGATCCACCCCCAGTAGCTCTACTAAATGAAATTCTTATAGAGGATGATAAATATATATCTATGAGTGAGAAAAGGAATATTTAAATTTAGGATGTACTTATTGTTCAAGATTATGTTGATGTGTTTCCAGAGGATTTACCTAGACATCCTCCAGAGCGGTAAGTTGAGTTCACTATTGATTTAGTTCCTGTTTCAAGACCTATATCAAATAATCCTTATATAATAGACACTATGGAATTGGTATAACTCAAGAAACAACTAGATGAATTGAGTGATAAAGGATTTATCATCCCTAGTGTTTCTCCATGGGGATACCATGTTCTCTTTGTCAATAATAAAGATGGATCTATGAGATTGTGGATTGACTATAGAGAGATCAATGCTATTATGATAAAGAACAAGTATCATATTCCTTGCATTGATGATTTATTTGATCAAATTCATATAGCCCAATATTTTTTGAAGATTGTACTTCGATCTAGATATCATCAATTACATTTGAGGAAGGAATATATTCCAAAAATATCATTTCAAACCACGTATGGGCATTACAAGTTTACAGTGATTCCTTTTGGATTGTCTAATGTACTCTCTATTTTTATGGATCTAATGAATAGAGTTTTCAAAGAATATCTTGATGACTTTTTTTGTTATGTATTGATGATATCCTAGTATACTCCAAAATCTACGAAGACCATGAGAATCACTTGTGGATCATTCTAAAAAATCTTAGAAGAAATTAATTATATGGGAAGTTTAGAAAGTGTTAATTTAATCAGTTTCTTTTCTTGTCCATATTTTCTCTAAGGATGGAATATTAGTTGATCCTACGAAACAAAGTCAATAAAATAATGGCCCAAACCAATAAACATAACTGAGATACATAGTTTTATTGGACTAGTAGGTTACTATCAGCATTTCATTCATAATTTTTCCCGATTGGCTAACCCATTAACCAAGCTCACACGTAAAGGGAATAAGTTTGTATGGACAAAAGAATGTACATACTACTTTAAAGAATTGAAAATAATATTGGTCAATTCCCCAATTTTGAATCTTATATCTAGAAATGATGGGTTTGTGATATACAATGATTCATCAAAGAATGTACTAGGTTGTGTCCTTATACAAAATGATAAAGTTATTTCTTATGCATCAAGGTAGCTGAATACTCATGAAAAAAATTATCCAACCCATGATCTTGAGTTAGTAGCCGTAATATTTGCCCTAAAAATATGGAGACACTATCTCTATAGTGAACTATATGTGGTATAAATGGATCAAAAGAGTTTGAAATACATTTTTACATAGAAATAAATCAATGTGAGGAAAAGGATATGGCTCTAATTACTCAAATATTATGATTGATCAATACACTACCACCAAGGAAAGGAAAATAAGGTGGAATATGCATTAAGTAGAAAAGATCATGGACTTATAACCCAAATGAGGATTGAGAGAGATCATATATTCATGGATCTAGTAAAAATGGATATGGAAGTTATCATGGAAGGGGAAATATATTTAATTTTTAAAATTATTGCTAAACCATATTTACTAGAGAAGAAAAAAAAATATCAACCTGATTATGAGAATCTACAAAAGAAAATTAAATTTGTTAAGGATGGAAGATTGGTAGACTTCGTGTATGAGGATGGAATCTTGAAATTTTGAAATAGGTTATGCATTCCATCACTACATTAGTGAAAAAGAAAACTATTAGATGATTATCATAGATTAAATTTATTTATATACCCTAGTAGCACAAACATGTATAGAGATATAAAGGAACGTTTTTGGTGGCATAACATGAAGTAAGAAATTGTTGACTATGTGTTAAGGTATCTATTTTTCCAATAAGTGAGGGCTGAGAATCAACATCCTAGAGGGGTCATGTAACCACTACCTAATTCTATATGGAAGTGGGATGACATTACGATATACATTGTCATGGGACTACTAAGGACACCTAGAAGTAATGATGTAATATGGGTAATTGTTGATCGTCTTACAAAATCATCACATTTCCTTGTTATAAGAGAGGATTTACCACTTGAGCACCTAAAAAGACTTTATATTAATGAGGTTGTAAGACTTTATGGTGAAACTCTATCAATTATCTCTGATAAAGATCCTTTATTTACATCAAAATTTTGGAAAATTATCTAGAAGTCTTTGGATACTGAGATTTATATAAGTACAGATTATCACCCCCAAACCAACAGACAATCTGAAATGACTATTCAAACATTAGAAGATATGTCGAGATCATGCTCTCTTAACTTTTAAGGTATGTAGGATAAATACTTGCCTTTAGTGAAATTTTCATATAATAATAGTTTATATTCTAGCATTCAAATGGCGCCATATAAGGAATTATATGGAAATAGGTGTCGAACTCCAACTTGTTGGGATGAAATTGGTGAGAGAAAACTTATAGGCCCATAACTTATTGAAGAGGAAATAAAAAAGGTAAATAAAATTAAGTCCCATATTAAAGTATCCCAAAGTAGGAAAAAGAACTATACTGACAATCGTAGAAAGGATTTGGAATTTCAAGAGGGAGATCATGTCTTTCTGAAAGTATCTCTATGGAAGGGTGTCCAAAGATTCGGTAAGAAAGGGAAACTGATCCCCAAGTACATTGGACCATTTGAAATTCTAGATATAATTGGAGTTGTAGCTTACCATTTAGTGATGTCGTTAAGTCTATCCAAAGTTCATCATGTGTTACACATTTCATTGTTAAAGAATTACATTCCAGATGTAACGCATGTACTCACCTATGAGAAAATAGAATGGGAACCTGACTTGTCTTACTGTGAAGAGCCTATTGAGATTCTTGACACTAGAGAGCAAGTATTGAGAAATCTAATGACTTTACTGGTAAAGGTTCTTTTTAGAAACCATAAAATGGAGGAAGAAACGTGGGAACCTGAGGATTTCATGAAGAAGAGACACCCATATCTTTTTAAAGGGCTTTATACATGAAAAATTTTGAGTACAAAATTTTCGAAGGAGGAAAGAATATAACACCCTAATATTTTATGTTATGTTTCTTCTAAAACAATATAAATTCATTAGATAACTTATAATGCATAAAACATTGAGTCTTTGTGAAATAAAACTTGGTTGTAGGAGATAGTTATAAACTATCTAGTAAACAAAATTTTTCTACCTCTGTGATTTGAATTTCTAAAAACTAACTTACACGGTTTCATTTAGTAAGATATTTAGAATCTAATAAGACAAACTTAATAATTTTGGTGAATAGTAACATAACCTTATAAACAGTAATATGAATAGTAATATAGACCTTATGAATAGTAAATCATATTATTATTTTATTGTTTTAATGTTATTAGATAATGATTTCTTGATTTGTTTTTCAAGGTGATATAAAACAAATTATAGTTTTAAAATTGGTATTTTTTTTAATAAATTATGATTTTATTTAAAAAAATAAATTAATCATATTTAGAAAATTATTTTCAAAAAATGGAGTTCATTTTTGAATTCTTAATTTTGATATTAGGTTACACTGAATTTTTGAGAATTTTATAAAATACTTTAGTTTTTTGTGAATAGTGAAAATACAATTTTGAGTTTTCGGTAAGATTAATGACATCATAATGATGTCATAATTAATGTAAAATGTGGTTAGACTTGTGTAAATTAAAATATAATATGATATTCCCTAATTTTCCAATACCATGGGAAAATACCATGGGCAAGCCCATGGTTTTTCAAATACCACTAATGAGGTGTCCTTTGAAATTAATAAAAAACTCCCTCTATTTTACTATTAATACACACTCATTCCTTTATTTTATTTCATTCTAAATTCATCATCCTAGAATATTTGATATTTTTACCTACCTATGAGCCCTCCCAATGTGTCTTCAAGTCCCCATGGTTCCAACCATAAAATTTTTGGAGTCACTCTACAAGGTAAGGGAATCTACCACCCTTCTCTTTTCCAAGAATTATTTTTATGTTATTATATTTTAATTTCAATTAGATTATGTTGGGATATATCATTCCATATCCCCTTTACTGTACATGTTAGTTAATAATAATTAGAGACTCTTTTTATATCATCAAAATATTTTATGAATTTTTAAGTGACGTCGTTAGGCTACCAAAGTTTCGTAAGGGATTTCTCAACTTATCTTTTTCTTGCAAGTTCATTTATTTTATTTTTCTCTCCTAAAATACCATCATAAAAAAGGTAGGATAACTCTATTAATTTAAATATACTATAATTTTGTTATTATAATTAAATAATTCATCAACATCTCTCATTTCCCCTCCTTATATAAAAAATGAAAACACCTTCTGAGATGTGTTAATTTATCGCATTCAAGGATGATAGGTTTTCAATATTTATTATAGTATTCATGGCTAGGAATGAAAACATTTTTTATGGTTGAACCAGAATAAATTATTTTTATTATAACCTATTCAATTTTATAGAACCATCATATATACATAATACTAATTTATATGACAAACTAGTTTGTAACAATCGAGATATAACCAAAATAATTTAAATTGTTATCACTAATGTTCTATTTAATAAATAATCCACAAACCATATAAACAAATGATATGTATAAAAATTTACACTTTTATATGGTCATTAATAAAATTTAATTCCAATTCTGGATAATTATATCAATTCCACATGAACTCCATTACTCATAGTCAATAGAACCGATCATGAAAATCAAGTAAACAAACACTCTGGAACGAAGGAATTCAATCTTATAACTTAACAAGAAGACCAAAAATAAAATTAACAAAACTATAATTAATAAATTACAGGTATATAAGGTTATAAATTAATTAATTAATGGGTTTAATTTGACTGTACAGGATGTTAAGATCAAAGGAAGAATACATTCAGGCATAAGGTAAGGGGTTTCTCATCTAACTTTTATTTCTATGAGATTTACTTTGTTCATCACTTATTTCTTGTATGTGGTGTATTTTTAATGCCATTTGATATATAATATCATGATTCAATTCATATTGATGGTATTTAGTGATTCACTTGATTATTATTAACTTCATTGATTACAATGTTATAAGGGACTTTGTCTCAATTTTAATTTCATTATGATTTACTTGGTATTGTGCACCTAATCATTCTTATGTGGTGTATCTACTACCCCTTTGAGATAATTTTTCATTTGAAATTTTAATTTAATTATATATCCATATTCATGTTACATGGATATGATTTTTTTTATTAGTCATAAACATTTTTACATATGGTGTTTATGTGGAATGTTGCTTAGACTGAGGAAATATAGAGTAATTTGTATCCTCTAGTCAATAAAGATATTGAAAATTCATATTGTTATTGTATTAACTCTTTTTATAAAGACTTTTTTGGACTTTCAGTGATTTTTGGGTCCTTCTATAGCCCCTCGATGAATCGATCAGTCTCGTGAGATAAATCATCTGGCGACAAACCCTTCGAGTTTGTTTCTAAAATAGATTCAGACGGGTATCTACCCACAGAATTAAAACATCTCAATGGTATTGTGGTTCATGTTCCAGATACATGAGGTCCAAATAATAATAATTATCTTTAATCATTATTTAGTTCTTACTATCCATGATGTTTTCACTATAACAAAATCAATGGATGCATTTTCATTCTCATTTTATTAATGGCATGTGTTATTCATTTACTCAATATTCCATACTGATTATGTAAAATTGATTATGATTCACTTATTATTGATTCATGATTATGATATATATAACTCTTAATAAGAAGATATCATTTATTGAGTTATCATGGATGCAGTTTATTAGCTTTTTTTTTTTTTTACATTTCCCATTGTAAAATGGGATCCATGTATATATCTAGTTTCTCCAAGACTACTAAATTGATTAGTCCTTTAGGATTTTATTCCTTGTAATCATGCCAATGTAATGTAATAATTCACCAGCTCTGGGATTCAGGGTTTGGTTCGTTACAATGATGAAGTTATTCACATGTTTATTATAAGATAATTAAGAGCTACTTCATATTGTTTAGGGGAATAATGATAATTTTATTTTGAAAATTTAGTGACATTAATTCTAAATTTTTGGATTTTAATATTTTGAAAGTTTCATAAGTTTAATCAATTTTTAAATGGTCTATATTTAACTTTTGATGATGTTTTATAGGTTATTTTATTACTTAAACATATCAAGATTTAGGTATTTTGGATAACCTATGATAATAATTTTTTTTATAATGATTACTAAAGATAGAAGGAATGACTTATCATTATATTATAGATCTTTCAATCCATTAGCGATTCATTCATAACAAATTCATCATCATTTCTTGGATTAAGATTTGAAGTGGAAAATTTTCAAGTTACAACCAAAAGAAGAGATTGTGCTTTAAAATGGAATAAAATCAATTAAGTCTATCTTCTCATGAAAATTACTCAATTTTGGGAAACATATCTTGAAATAAAATTTTATCCAATTGACATCATTTTTTATGATATCAATGATATTTTTTACACCTATTTGGTTTATGGTTTTGTGATTTTTTTATTTTCATGTGATCATTCACATTCTTTTGATCAATGATTTTAGTCAGTCTCCATCATTATTTGGAAATTACGCTTTATTCGATGTTCAAATATTCAATTCAAAACTATGTTATCCTATTTTTAAACTAGTGTGTGTTATTCTATATGACCTTTCTACATATCATTCTATCTTATCAAGGGTATTTTTTATAAACCCTTTTTATGATGTTGGCTTACCACAAAGGGATATTTAAATGTTAAACCCTTTTTTATTATGCCTACGTTAAAATTGTAAGGACACAATTTATTTAATGGGGGTATAGTGTAACACCCCATGATTTTGTTAAATTTATTTTTTCAAATAAATTTAATATTTTCAATATTATTAGTTATAATCAACATTGAGTTTATCTTTCATTATATAGAACACTGATTTTAAGCAAAACATAACATACTCTTAAAATATTATTATTTAACATGATAGTTATCACCTATATGATTCAATGATGGGTATGAATAGTATTAAATAAATTATGAAAATATATGGTTTTCGCACCTATGTATAATTAATTTTTTATGAAAAATTAATTAAAAATGAAAATAAAACCATTTGAAAACAAAGGATTTTTTTTGAAAAACTACTTTTATTCACACAAACATATTTTACCCCAATAAATTAAAAAAATAATTTTGGTAAATTATTTTAATGAAATTTATATAATATATATTCATAAAAAAATTTAACATTCATCTTATGGGTTCTATTTTCAAGAGATAATAATAAAACCAATTTTATTATCAAAAACTATATTTTTCTAAAAAAAAGTTTTATAGCCTTTTGTGAACTTATTTTTAGATTAATTATTCATAATTTTAGAAAACTTATTTAAAAAATTTATTTTTTAAATAATCATGTAAAAATTATCTTAGGGTGAATTTTTTATAATTTTCTATGAATTTAAATGTTTTGATGAATAGTGAAAAACACTGGTTTTTATAAAGAATTGTCATTTATTTTAAAGCATTTAAAAACATAAAAAAATATAATTTGGGTTTAAAGGTAAAATTAGTAAAATTATATAAATATTAATCCGATTTAGTTCATTTTAATCAGTTTCATATTGAAATTTAATATAAAAACATTTTAAACATTTAAACATTTTCTTTTTGGAAAACCACATTCTCATCACGTCTACGGGATTAATCTTAAATTAAAATTTTTTCCTTTATGTGAATTGAATTTATACAAATTGATTCAATATCTGGAAGTATAATAATTTATATTATCTTATAATTTCATCCATTTTTTACCAGAATGACTAGTAAAAATAGTAAAAAAATATTTACATCGGTTAAGGTAAAAATGGGTTTACCAAGTGGTTAGACTAAAAAGATAAGAGTAAAAATAACCCAAAACATTTCCAAAAAAAGGCTGGAAATATTTAGAAATTATATCTTATATGATCAAAATAATCCCATTTTGGGTCCTTTTTCAAGTAAAAAATGTTGGTACACCTTTTTCTTTTAAAAAAATCACTTTTCCACTTGCCTTGCTTATAAATGGACACCCCCACTCCTCTCCTATTCACACTTCCAAAACCAATTAGGTCAACCATACCCTACCCAAAAATAAATAAATTTTCCCCTATCATCCTAGAAGCCTTATTTTAGAAATAAATTTAACCTATGAGGCCTTTTGGTGCAATCTAAAATATGTGTTCTAAAGAATAGATAATGTCCCTAATCGAGCATTTTATTTTATTTCATCCACCACCTCCTTAAATTATTATTAAACCATAATGATTATAAGGACCTAACCTTAAAAGTTACATAGTAGATAACCTTTTACTAGTCTAGGTTTTAGAGAATTAGATACAAACTTAAAAATTATCATAGTTGCAACAAAATAAAATAAAACAAACAAAAACACAGTGTGCGCTAACTCCGTAAGTGAAGAAAACGCCTTCAAAAAATCTGTTGGTCCTGTAAAAAGTAAAATTAAACAAGGGGTGAGAATTAAGTATGCTAATTAAGGGGTTTAAAATGCTTTGATAAATCCTTATAAAATATTCTTTTGAAAACAACTGTGTAAATTCATTTAGAAACACCCTTTTCAAAATACTATTTGACATTACTTGTAGTTTAAAATAATTATATACCATTTTAGAAAGTATTTACGTTAAAAATTGCATAAACATAATCTAGTGTTTTTCTAAAAACATTATGTAAGCTTCTAAAATTTAAAACACTATTATGGGGATGTATGAATTATTGAAGGATATCTGGTCCTACCCACTTGCTTAAGGATGGGTTAACTCCCCATTTCCCTTAAATATTTACAATGGGCAAGTGTTAGGTTTTCTGAAAACATTTTATGCTTACTTTACTTGTATATATATTTTCACTATAGTTTTCAACTTTTGATAAAACATGTCACTACATTAAAATGAAAATTCATAATTATATATAAATATATATAATACATGAACTTCCATTTCATCACTTTCAAGTTTGGTAACAACCAAAACTTCGACCACAATGGATTTTCATGGACTATATAGGTATTTAATCCTTTTCCATGAAATACATTTTCCACAATTGATCATAATAATTTATTATAAAATTGAAAAGAAAACATTTAACATAAAACACTTTCAATTATATACATGTACTTGTTATTTTTTGGAATTAAATCTTAAAATTGAAACCATAAGTTTATTATAATGCGACGAGTATCAAAGATGTGCATAATCGCATGGACATGATTATATATAGATGTGGAAAATATAATGTTAGTAAAACGTGATGAGATGCTATGCGAACTTTTTCAGAAACAAGATGATAAAAATTATAACATGTTGATAAAATTATAAATATAACTATAACCATTCCATCCATGAGAAAATTGAAAATAAGGTTCTATAAAAATCCTTGATATTAATTTTAGCCCTACATGATTTGTTTAAGATTTCAAATCATCCACTAATATGTCGATATATATATATATGAATTATTTGAATTGAATATTATATACACATATATACATCTATTGAACCCATTTATATTACTTCAATGCAATTAGTCATTAATATATAAAAATACTTATATATATTCATGTATGAAGAACTTGAAATCACATACATATTTATATATGTGTGTGTGTATTGTGAATTTAGATTCTAAATATGTAAATTTGGGAATCACTTGTGTATAAATCATGGAATTGAGATGAACATAACAAATAAAAATTATAAATTCTTGAATTGAAGGTTTTAAAATAAAGGTAATCACTTAAAATAAATTATAGCACAAAAATAAATATTGAATTACTTATAAAAACTTAAATAAAACTTAAAAATAATTATTTACAACTAAGATATGAATAATAAAATTAATATGTATAAACTCCCATACTAAAATTTATCAAAGTTTCAAAGCTGCAAGACATGTCGATTTTGTCTTGAAGAAACCCATAAATAAACATGGCGTAAGTAAATTTTTCTTATGGAAAATTAAATAGACTTAAGAACTTGAATCACCCTAAACATAAATTATACCTTACTATAATTTATCAGAGTTTTAAAAGAGAAAAAGATGTTGATTTTTATTTGAATAACCCATGGAAAAAATAAATTTTCCTTACACAATTATAATTTTGGAAGAAAAATAATTGAAAAAACAAATATAGGAAATCCATTACTAAGAAATTTGCAGAAGACTCTTTGTGTTGTTGTTTTGTAGGAGAATTCTTATTTTTTTTCCTTTGGATGCTCCAAGCTCCTATATTCCCTTATAATTAGAAATCACAAATATAAAGAAAGTAATGGCCAGAAAGCCTCTCCAAATTCTTCTCACCAGTGTATAGATGTTGGACTTCTTTATATACATAGTTTTCCTGAAATTTTATCTTCACAATTATATGTGAATTTATTAAAAAGGTGTTGTGAGGATAAGAGGGAACATGGTGATTGATAATAAATTATTCACTTATGTATTACTTCATTGTGAAGGATCAAACATAAGAGAAAACTCACAAATTAAGAATCTGCATAATCTTTATATTGATACACGATTTTATATTATAATCATTTTAATGCATCAGATAAAGACGTCGTGTTGATCAGGTAAGGAAAATAAATATACAATAGAAAATAAATTTGATCAATCTAAACACCCAAAACTCAAAACCATATATAAATGTAGATATAGAAAAATTAATACAAACATCATTTAGCACTATTTTAGAAAGGGATGGTTGAAGATAATCCAAATCGACGATACACAAATCTTCATCTGAGAAAAAAAGAAAGAATAATGACAAAAAATGAGTTAAGACATTGAAAATGGATCTTAAAATCATATTTTGATTAAATAAACAACACCTAGGAGGAAGAATCAAATGCCAACTCAATTCTGGAAAATCATAAACAGAACCCTAACCTGCTCGGACCTCTGCTCGACTTCCACCGAACGCATATGATACCCTGTCCCAGTCCCTTCACCCTCAGTGTCACGTGAACCCGAGGCCAAGACTCCTTTTCTGAAGATCCCCCCCCCCCTCGGGTATCATGGCTCGCAAACCCTGAACTCCCCAAAGACCAAGCTTTGAGCCTCGACCCGGCTTTCCCAATGCCTCAGCCTCAACTCCTTATCCCCGGAAAAAACTCGCAGCATCTCCCCAAATCGAGACCCCCATACGTGATTTCCCCTATTTTGTAGTTTTTCCTTTTATTTTGATAATATTTTATTATTATTATTATATAATTAAATATAATTATGAGTTTATTATAAAAATAATTATACTATATAATTAAAATTTTATTAAACAAGATTTATAAAAATTATATAAAATAATCTAATCATAATTTATACTTCAGAAATATTATAATTCCAAATTATAATACAATTTATATAATAACATTCATATTATTATCATAGTATAATATATGTATAATTTAAAAAATAGTTAATAATTCATTTTTTCTTTATGAAACATGAACATTAAGTATATTTACAATTCATGAATAATTATATTCAATAAAATATATTACCTTTAATTATTTTTATTCATTAAAACAATATATTAGAAAATGTAATTTCATGTTACCATATAAAAGTATAACTAATTTATATGTCATCAAGTATTTCAAAAATTTCATCTGAAAATAATATAAATTAAACTAAAAAAATATCATTTTTTTAAATGAAACCACATGGTTTTATTAAATTATTTCATAATAATATTTTTTTCCAAATTATAACTCGTTTATTAATTAAAATTATTTTATTGAAACTCAGTGGGTTACATTATCTTCCCCTTAAAAATAATTGTATCCTCACAATTCGTTTCGTCGGACTAAAAACAATTCTAAATTTCCATCTTAAGAATTAAGAAAACTAGGACTACTAGACTTTTAGATACTACCATTAGACGACAACATCTAATCTCCAAAGTTGTGTAGACTGTTACTCTGATACCAATTATACGGACCTAGCCTTAAACATTACATAGCAGAGGACCTTTTACCAGTCTAGGTTCTAGAGAATTATATATGAACTTACAAATTATCATATTTGCAACAAAATAAAATAAAAATAACAAAAACACGGTGTGCGCTAACTCGGTAAGTGAAGTGAACACCTTCATAGCACTCCACTGGTCCTATGAAAAATAAATTTAAACAAGGGGTGACCATTAAATATTCCCAGAAAGGGGTTTAAAAACCTTATATAAATCCTTACAAAATATTCTTTTGAAAAAAAAAACTATGTAAATACATTTATAAACGCCCTTTTAAAAATACTATTTGAAATTACTTACAGTTTAAAAAAAATATTGATCATTTTAGAAAGTACTTATGTTCAAAATTTCATAAACATAATCTAGTGTTTTTATAAAAGCATTACACATTTTTTTGAAAACAACACACTATTCTAAGGACGTATGAATCATTGAAGGTTTTTTGGGCCTACCTACTTGCTGAAGGATGGGTTCACTCCCCATTTTCCTTCCATATTTACAATGGTCAAGCACTGGGTTTTCCGAAAACATTTTAAGCTTACTTTACTTATATATGTATATTTATTGGAGTTTTTAACTTTTTATAAAACACATCACTAAATTAAAATGTAAATTAATAATTATATATAAATATATATAATACATGAACTTTCATTACATCACTTACATGTTTGTTCATAACCAAAACTTCCACCACAAAGGCTTTGCATGGACTATCCAGGTATATAATCCTTTTCTGTGAAATAAATTCACCACAATTGATCATAATAATTTATTATAAAATTATAAAGGAAACATTTAAAATAAAATAATTTTAATGATATAAATGTACTTGTTATTTTTGGAATTAAATCTTAAAATTGAAACAATAAGTTTATTATAATTCTAAAAGTGTTGAAGATTTTCATAATCGCGTGGACATGATTATATGTAGATGTGACGACCTTAATGTTAGTAAAACATGATGACATGTAATGCGTACTTTTTCAGAAACAAGATGATAAAAATTATAACATATTAATAAAATTATAAATATAACTATAACCATTCCATCCATGATTAAATTGAAAATAAGGTCCTGTACAAATCCTTGATATTAATTTTAGCCCATATCCGTACATGATTTGTTTGCACTTTCAAATCATGAACTAATATGCCGATATATATATATATATATATGTGAATTGTTTTAATTGTATATTATATACACATATATACATCTATTACACTAATTTAAACTAATTCAATGCAATTAGTCATTAATATATAGAAATACTTATATATATTCATGTATGACGAACATGAAATCACATGAATATTTATATATATATATATCATTAATTTAAATTCTAAATATGTAAATTTAGGAATCACTTGTGTATAAATCATGGATTTGAGATGAACATAACAAATCAAAATTAAAAATTCTTGAACTGGTGGTTTTAAAATAAAGGTAATCGCTTAAAATAAATTTTAGTAAAAAAATAAATATTGAATCCCTTACAAAAACATAAATAAAACTTAAAAATAATTCTTTACAACTAATATATGAAGGCTAACATTAATATTTATAATATCTTTTACTAAAATTTATCAAAGTTTCAAAACTAAAATACATTTTGATTTTGTCTTGAAGAAACCCATAAATAAACATGGAAGAAGTAAATTTTCCTTACCGAAAATTAAATACACTCAAGAACTTGAATCATCATAAACATAAATGATCCCTTACTATAATTTATCAGAGTTTTAAAAGTGAAAAACATGTTGATTTTGATTTTAAGAACCCATGGTAGAAATAAATTTCCCTTGCACAATAATAATTTATGAATAAAAATAATTGACAAAACAAATATAGGAAATCCCTTACTAGGAAATTTTCAAAAGACTCTTTGTGTTGTTGTTTTTTCAGGAGAATTGTTATTTTTTTGTTTCCTTATAATTCTCCAAGCTCCAATATTCCCTCAGAATTGGAAACCACAAAAATAAAGAAAATAATTTCCAAAAAGCCTCTCTATATTCTTATCACCAGTATATAAAGGTTGGACTTCTTTATATATATATTTTTCCTGAAATTGTATATTCACAATTATATATGAATTTATTAAATAAGTGTTGTGATGATAAGCGGGACCATGGTGATTTAGAATATAATATTTACTTATTCATTCCTTCATTGTGATGGATCAAACCGAAGAGAAAACTAAAAAAGTAATAATATGCCTAATATTTAGATTGATACGCGATTTTATATTCTAAGCATTATAATGTATCAGATAAAGACTTTGTGTTGATCATGCAAGGAAAAGAAATCGACAGCAGTAGATACAATGGATCAATCCAAACACACAAAACTCAAAACCATATATAAATTTCTATACATATAAATTAATACAAGTAGCATTTAGCACTATTTTAGAAAGGTATGGTTGAAGAAAATCAAAATTGACGATACTCAAATATTATTCTGATAAATAAATTGAAGAATAATGACAAAACAGTGAGTTAAGACATTGAAAATGGATCTAAAATCAGATTTAGATTGAATAAATAACACCTAGGAGGAAGAATCAGACACCAAATCAAATCTAGAAAACCATAAATAGAACCCTAACCTTCTTGGACCTCTTCTCGACTTCTACTAGACGCGAATGAGACCCTAGCTCGGTCCCTTCTCCCTCAGAACCACATGAACTAGAGTTTAAGCCTCCTCTGCTCGAGATCCCCCCCCCCCGGCGTCGTGGCTCGCGAACCTTGAACTCCCTAAAGACCAAGATTTGAGCCTCGACCTGGATTTCCTAATGTCTCGGCATCAACTCCTTCTCCTCGGAAGAAACCCACAACGTCTCCCCAAATCAAGACCCCCATACGTGATTTCCCCCATTTTTTTAGTTTTTTCTTTTATTTTGATAATCCTTTATTATTATTATTATATCATTAAACATTATTATGAGTTTATTATAAAAAATATTTATACTATATAATTAAAATTTTATTAAACAAGATTTATAAAAATTATATAAAATAATCTAATCATAATTTATATTTCAAAACTATTATAATTCAAAATTATGATACAATTTATATAATAACATTCATATTATTATCATAGTATAATATATGTATAATTTCAAATATAGTTAATAATTCATTTTTTCTTTATGAAACCTGAACATTAACTATATTTATAATTCTTGAATAATTATATTCAATAAAATATATTACCATTAATTAATTTTATTTATTAAAAAAATATATTAGAAAATTTCATTTCATGTTACTATATAAAATTATAACTAATTCATATGTCATCATGTATTTCAAAAATTTCATCTGAAAGTAATATAAATAAAGTAACAAAATCAAATTTTTTTTAAATGAAACCACATGGTTTTATTAAATTATTTCATAATAATATTTATTCAATTTATAAATCATTTATTAATTAAAATTCTTTTATTGAATCTCGGGGTGTTACAATGATATAATGACCGCAGTATCTTAAATGTACTGATATGTAATTATTCTAATGGAATAAACTAAATCCTTATCCTATTCTATCAAATGGGTTATGAAATCATTATTTGTGTGTACAATAGACTATCACCTCATGAACCGATGTTGTTCGTTTTTTCATTAAAACCTATCACTTCTAGATATAATAATGGATTAAATTATTATATATGATATTAATATACTTATTTAATTATTATATCATATATATCTTCTTACTTTTAATTTTGTGCGAATATAATAATGTCGCTCTTATGTACGGTGGACTACCGCCTCACGAAGCAATGTGATTCATTCATCATTTACTTTGAAGGTAACAAGGATTATATTAGTAAAAATATGTGATATATATATATATATGACATAAAATTTATTTTTTAATGTTAATATATTATTTACCTTTATTACATTCAGTCAATCATGAAAATGGAAACAATGTTCATGTATACGTAAGGCCTACCGTATCCATGAATGGTGTATTTCATTTTCTATATCTAGATTTTATGGATTACTCTAAATTAATATATTTATATATATATATAATATGAAATTTTTACCTTTTTCAAAATTATATAAATTATGGAATCATTATCAAAATAATAGGACCAATAATAAAAAATTAAAATAAACATGAAAAAAAAGCAATTATTACCCAAAACATGATTTTAACAATGAGTTTTAATAAAAATGTAATAAAAGGTCATAAGTAAATAATATATGGTATGATATATATAGTTATGTTTCTTTAATAGATGTATAATAAACTTATATTTACTATACATGAGGATTTATCATGTATGAATGAAGTTGAGACTTAAGGTAAGGGATTTCTAGTCTCTCTATTATTTCTGGAAGACATATGAAAATTCATGACTCATTTCTTTTATGTGGTGTATATATTTAATATTTGAAATGTTATATCATGAATATAATTGTTTTCATTATATTTAATATTTCATTTCATTTTATTCTTTGTTCGGTCTTATGATTCAAATGATTACTAAAGAGGTAATGGATTTTTGTCTCGCTTTTATTTTTTATAAGTCGCAAGCCATATTCACCATGAGTTTATTTTATTTGGTTTATATACAACTCGTGAATGTATTTTATGATGATTATACATAAAATTATAGGTATTTAAATATCCATTATATGATCTATATTTCCTTGGGTTTATGGTTCAAAAGTTACCAAAGTTGTAAGGATCTTTGTCTCGATCTTCCTTCTTTGAGACATATGTTATGTTATGAACATATATTATTTTATGAGGGGTATATACAGACTCAGGAATTTAATATCATGAATTTATTTATTTTCATGATATTTAAATTTTCATTTGATTTTATTTTATCATGGGGATTACGTTCCAAAATTACTAATGTGGTAATAATTTTATGTTACAATCTCATTGTTTATCAGGATTGCTCGTGATTATGCTTCTAATGATGAAATATTATGATATACCTCACATGAAACATATGTGTTTTATTTTCATCTAGTTATTTATGGAGAATAAATTTTTTACCTTCATTTTCTTCTCTATATGTACTCAAGGGTTCAAAATAATGTTTTTATGAAAAATCTTCATTATTTATCTCTACGGTTAAAAACCCTTTTTCTTGAAAAAACATGTCTTCTAAAAATGTTACCATAAAATATTATTATCATTATAAAAATAATTTATTAAGTAAATTTTTACCCATTTTTTAGTTTTAAAAAGAAAATTAAATTAATATTCATGTAATTTTCCATACAAGGCATATTTGTCTTATAATGAAAATTTGAAAGGACTCTCTATTTTAACATGTATAGCATAAAAATAATTCTCCGACATCATGACCAATAATTTATTTCATGATTCCATAATAATATTCTAATTTTATTTTAAAAGAAATGGATTTTGAAAATTTTAATATTTTTTAATGTTTTTTTCAAAGAGGAATGATATTTTCCTAAATAATTATTTGAAATGATTTTTAAGGTTTCCATTATAAGTTTTCAAGTTAATTTCCAAATAAAAGGATTTTAAAAAATGCTTTATGTTTTTAAAAGTGTTTTCAAAAGAACATAGTATATATTCATCAATATGTGTTTTAAATACTTTTTAATTTTTAATTTATAAGTTTTCAAGGTTATTTTCAATGAAAAGGATTTCCAATGAATTTTATGAATTTTTAGTTTTAAAATTTTATTTTCAAAGAAAATTTATTTTCCTCAAAAGATTTTTTGAATGGTCTTTAATATTAATTTTCCATATAATATGACATCTATTTATGTTACATATTCCTTACTGGGAATATGATTCATGGATAAAAGTATTATTCTTTATTTGGATGGTTTATGTTTATGATGTAATGATGTTTATGAAACCTATTTCTCTTCCATGGGTTATAACATAAGGAAATTATTATGAAACGCTGTTTTTACATATAATATTCTATGATGGAATAATGAAATGTTTATGACATATATCTCATTTCCACAGTTTAGGATATGATGAAATGTTTATGAAACCCATTTCATTTCGTGGGTTATGATGTGATTATTTTTTATGATCTTTTGGTACACATACATATTAATTTAATTATGTGATGGGTGGAACCTATATATCCCTCCAATTCATTGGGTAAAGATTTATATCTCATGAGATAGAGAGTACTGGAATGGGGTGTGAACTAGTTTTAGTAATGGACTATTTCCACTTTAATGATATTGGAGTGAACCTTGACTATTATGATGGTTTGGGGAATCAACTCATTCCACTATGATAGCCTTGTAAGTGAAACTTTACTACTCCTTAAATCATTTTATATGCACATGTGTATTCCAAAAATCTATGTTTTATTTCAATTTTATTCTCTCATGGATCATGTTATTTTATTTCATTGTGATTTATGCCTTATAAACTGTAAATATTTATGTTATAACTCAAGATTATGATCCTTGATATGAATGGAATGGTTTTCAAATGTTATACTCATGTTCTCATACCATTATGCTAATTTTATGACTATGTATCTTCATTTATTACCCTTACTATGAATTTAAGGTGACCATTTCTTATATTTTCTACCCACAGGTTATGAAGAATGGTTTTAATTAGGGTATTCCTAAGAAGATTACTTTGTGGGATGATCTTTATGGGATATATTTAATATATTTTAAGAAATAAAAATATTTTTTAGTCTCCAAAGGCACTAAACCATTATGATCCTTAGGTATATGTTTTTGTAATGAAATTAATATTCATCTAAAAGATGTAATATCTATATATAAAAATCATGGGTCACTATAGGGTTGGTTAGGATTTATCCCAACCCACATAAGAGATGTTTTTGAGATGAGATATTTATGGAAGTGATGGGAGAACATAATGTACATCATTGGGGAGTGAGTGTGGTAAATCTTCAGAGAAGTATTATTAGGGAACCTTTATATTATTCATGATTATTATATTACTATATTTGATGCATGACAGGATTAGTGATATTGATACTGGTATTGGTTATTCTTCCTATTTAGGTTCTTTTTTGTTATGTTGTTTGTCCATAGGTGCATTAATATGTGGTTTTCACATGTTCACTTGAGAACCTAGGTATGTTATTAATGAGTATACTTATATTCACACCCTTTGAAAGTAAACTAGTTTTTATGTTTCTTGGAGGAAATTGGGGGCCTAGTTTGACATTACTATATTTGGTTAGAGTTTATATTGAGTTCTTTCTATAGTAATTGTATTTTTATTTACATAAAGACTTTTATTTGTATTCATTTACATTTTACATGAATTACGGGTGGTTTTGGGTTTATGTTTATATAATATATGGGAGTGTTTTCTATTTTTTATCATATATTCCAATCCTATTTTATTATAAATGGTAATTCTACCTATATGTTATATTTTTATACAATGGGTGCTTTTTTCTAACCCAAGGCCTACTAGTGGTGGGACTTCAGGGTCATTATCTCTCTCCCTTAATTTCCAGCCCATGAATATTGTTTTTAGAGGGAGGGTGTTGTGACATTAGTTCATTAGGGATGAAAATGTTATTTTAAATATTCATTTCATTAATTAAGAGATGATATCAAAGTATAACTTGATTGAAACGTTCAACCAAATGATGAAAAAAAATTATGAAATTGAATAAAGTCATGTGTGTATGTTTTCCTATATTCATATTTCAGATTAAAAGGGAATTTTTCAACTCTAGGAAAATGATCTTGAAATAAAAAAATTATCCTCTTAACTTGTTTTATGATGAATTTATGGTATTTTATATACCTAATTATTTTTTGGTTTTATGGTTATTGACATCATAATGATCATTCAATTACTTATGATCAATGTTCATGATTAGTCTTTATCATTATTTGGACATTACATTTTTCCTTCATGTAGAGATTATCACTTCCCTCTATTATTATCATATTTTGAATCCTAGAAACATGTTATTCCAAATAACCTTTTATTCTAATAAAAATAACGTTTTATAATTATTTTTTACAATTTTGGTTTTCAATAGAAGTTTTTTTTTAATATTCAAAAGGTTTTCCCTTTTATGGTCATTTGTTTTATATTACACTCATTAGAAATAATTTTAAAATTTTTTATTCCATTTTTATATAGATTAGTAAAAAATTGTGATGATGTAATTTCTTTAGAAGGGAAATAATTTAAAACCATAAAAATATATTTTTAAAAAATACTATGATTGATTACTTTCTTAACATGCAACACCAAACATTAAGTGAATTGTTTTATACTATTAAGAATTCTTTAAATATGACCATTATAACATTGGAGTCTAATTTTATTATAGGAATAGAAGTATATAAATTATTAAATCTATATATATATATATATAATGTTCTTACTGAGTAAAAACGTATTGAAAAAATTATTAGTAAATAAGCACTCAATTTTTTAGTAAAGTTGTTTTATTATTTAAAAATATGTCTTCATCTTATATAGATTTAATTTCTTTTTGTGAGAGAATATTATACTTATTTTATTCCACTATTATAAATATTATTTAATAAAAATTATCATTTTTTCTTCACTAGAGAAAAATTTTCTTAGGATGATATTTTTTGGATTTTTCAGGGAATAGTAAAAAATTAGTTATTTTTATTGAAATCTCCCATTTCATTTCAAGAATTTACAAAGTTTTATTTTATTTCGAAATTATTTCAAAGTAAAATTATTTAAATTATATTATTAATAATCCAATTAATGTTATTTTAATCATTTTAATTTATTATTTTGGTATAAAAGTTTTATACTTAAAAAGATAATTTTCTTTGAAAAAATGCTTTTGTTTGTGCTCTGTGGGATTTTTTTTAAATTATATTCTGTTAGTTTTTTTAATTGAATTTTGATACAATGGATTACTTATTTGTAATAAATAGAGTTAATATTTTGAAAATTTTCACTTTTATTTTTTAAAATATGAATAGTAAATACATATGACCACAGTAAAGCATAAACCAAGTAAATTAATGTTGAAACTAATGTAAAAAAGGCATTACAATCTACATAATGCTTTTTTAACTGATTAGAAGAGTTAAGTTCATCAATAATCATATATTTTTATAATTTAAGGACATATTGATCATTTATACTTTGATAAGGACCAATATAATATTTTAAGTAATGAAAAATAAAAAAGGTCACCCTCTTTCTTTTAAATTTATCATATATGTTTGCATATGGATAAATACAAGTTTTTAATGAATATTAAAAAATATTTTAAGTGTAAATAAATTATTTTTTATTATATTATTTTATTTATAATTCTTTAGTGAATATATACATACCTTAAACTCTTATACAACATTGACATAGTGTTTGTGTAAGCTTTGGAAAAATCAAATTAAATAATTTTAAAAACATTAAAAGTTTTTTATATTGGATAAATTATGGAATCATGTGAAAATTATAATTAATAATAACATAATATTTATCATAAAATGTATTTTATTAAAATTAAATCATTACCTTGATGACATTAAGGATAAAGTAAATGAATATTTCATAAAATGACATAAATGGTATTTTATAATAAAAAATATTATTTAAAAAATGATATAAAATTCATTAAATTATATAATTGGCCATGTGAATGGTATTTTTTCAATCATATAAACCATTTTCTATTTATGGGTGAATTATACTTAAATTATAAATTTCATAAACCCTAAAGAGTAATAATCTTTTATATCGCAGTAATCATCAATAGGGTTAACAAGGGGTTAAAACAAAGAGATATAAGTGATAAAATCATCTAAAACATGTAAAAATTTTATTAAAAGAGATAATTTGGACTCATTAAAATATAATATTATAAATATATAAATTTTTTCCACTTATCTATAAAAATTAATTTATATTAATTTAATACTTTATGAAATTCTAAGAGTTCCCCTCCCATCACATATAAAAGAGAACCTCCTTTCCTATCTTTCTCACACCTTTTGAGTACTATAGTTCTTCCAATACCTACCCAAATACCTTATTAATATCCCTAACCATGTATTATAGGTAATATTTTTTGAAAAATATATCATAAGAGTGATTAATGTATAAATAAAATACCATTATCCTAGGAATATGTATAGTTTTTTACATAATATTTTAGTTTTATTTCTTCCTCTACCTCATTTAAAACAATTATAACCATTTTTATATAATAAAATAATTATATCCCATATAATTAGATGTTACTATGTTTATTTATTAACTTTATTCCATCTCATTCTTCAACTAATGTAAAATAAAACCATTATTCTTGTGTAAGATAGATTACGTCCTTGCGAACATATGTAATTATTTTTCCGTCACTACCTGTCATGGATGGAAATAATGATGGATTTAAAGTATTAATTTTATACTTAGAAAATAATTATCATTATATAAAGATAATATATTATTTATTTTCTTAATATTCCATCCATTGATAAAATTATAAAGTCATTCCTAAGTACATGTGGATTTCTACCTTCATGAAGTGATGTGATTTGTTTTTCTTCACCACCTCACATGGATGGTATATAAAATGATATTTAAAGAGATAATATAATATTTATGATATAATAATAATTATATAATGTTAAATAATTACTTACCTTTAATCCTTCATGTTCATTTAAAAATTGTAAATGATACTCATGCATATGTACGACAAACCATCTGCATGATTGTAACATAATTCATTTTCTATAACCACCTTAAGTTTTTAGTTTTAAAATTAAAATTAATGTATAAAAAATATTATTATTACATTATTATTATTATTATTATGTATATGATGCAATAATTCCCAAATTAACCACTTTCAACATACAAAAACTCATTTTTTGGTAATGAATTGAACATCCTCAAAACACCTATTGTGGACATAACTGATTATATAATTAAATATGAAATTAAATTAGTTGAAATGAATGATTTAAAGATAATTTATTAAACCTATAAAATTTTCTTAAGAATTTAAATAATTCATAAAATATTATTATAAAGAAGAAAAATAACATACTTGATAAGTCAGACTCATGATAAGAGACAACTATGTATAAAAACCTCATTTAAAATATTTTATAGATTTATTTTTTAAATATATTCAACTTAAGTTCATATTATTAAAATAAAATTATTAATATATTTATATATACATATATTAAATATAAATTACATGTTATCTCTCTTTTGAATTTTTTTTAATAGTTTTGAAATGTAATTTTTTATGAATTTTATACAAAATATTTTTGAAAAAAATTCGAAAGTAATGTTCTATTTTATTATATATGATGTTAATGGTTTTTCAAAATTACATAAACATTATTTTTTTGTATTATATTATATTATTTGATGTTTTATTTTAATATAAACCCAAAAAATCTTTGTTATTTTTATTTTAAAATGGTTTTTTAAATTTAATGGATATTTTGATATATAGAAAAGTTTTCCATATTCATGAAAATAATATTTTTTAAGATTTTAATGATTAAAATGAATGATTTAATTTTTTATGATTATGTTATGGCTCTTGGATATTGATTATGATGACCATTTATCCCCTTATAGATCATGTTTATTGGTGTGCCTGATATAGTTTATGATTATGGGTGTACCAAATATAACTCTCTGATGTACTGGGTAAAGGGATAGAGTTAACTAGTTATAGATTTCTCATAATAGATTATTGGAATTTAGAATATAGGTTATACCATTTATAATATTAATTTTAATATTCATATGAAAATGATATCCCTTATTACCTACATGAGTTTTCTATTATTCCTAATGATTTCCCATCAAAACCATTTGATTTCTCAAGAAAGAAAATGATCATTTGATTTAAGGGAATGATTATTCACCTTTTTGGTAAAAATAAATGTTTTTCAGAAAAAAAAAATCATGGGTTATCATGTTTTATAAGAAAACATTATGATTATTATATTAATTTTATTTTTTATTATAAATTTTTTTATAAAAAAAATTAGAAGCAAATACAATTTCATGGATAAATAATTAATTATTTAAGCTCAATTTTTATTTTATTAAAGTAAAAAAATACCTTTTATGATCATAATATATTGGAATAGACTAATGGGTTTATTTATTCCTTTTCAAATTTACATTACTAATATTTTTTCTTATCTTTCTATTTAAAATGAGTGTTTCCTTGGATTAAGGATGAGTAAATAATTTAATAATGTTAGTGTTTGAAATAAAGAAGTTACCTTAAATGAAACAAGTTTGTCTTAATAAAAAGCATGTTTTGTGGGAAAATGTATACTATGTTTAAATGTACTATTTTAAAGGAATTGTCCTAATTCATTAAAACTATAATCCTAAAAGTTTCTTAGGTATTTAAATGATCCAATATTTCAATTTGATGTTATATTTTTAATGGATAAAATTGGGTCACATTTATCAATACCAAAGAAAAAAAATGTAAAGATTACGTTTTTAGCACTCGGTATGGATGTGTGGATTTAGGGATGTTATAAGTTTATTATTGATAAGAAGAGTTTATAATATATTATTACATGTTTTCCTTTCAGAATAATTGAGAAAAATATACTGAGTAACTTTGACTTATAATACAAAATCACAACACCATGTATATGCTCCTTGTATTATCTTATAGTGGTAAAAAAATTAAAATACTTTTTGAATAAATGAAATGAAATCTAATTTTTTTATTAAATAGGGATTGAGGCACAAGAATGTAAGAAAATAAGATTAAATTTTATTATTAAAATAATTTAATAATTTCTATAAGTTGAAAGGAATAATGGAAAATAAAATACTGAATATTTAAACACTCTGATTCACCCCCCCCCCCCTCTCCCACACCTATGTTCTTTTAACTCATCATGGTCTAAATAATAGGTATCAAATCCTAAAGGTTCTAACTTAAAGGTTAATATCTCTATCCAGTTAGATTTGATACACATGGAATATATGATGAATGATTCATTTTTTATAATAATTAACTACAATGATTGGAAATTGGAAATGTTCATGTTTATGTAGGCTTATGGAAATGAGGTATTGGGGTATTTTTTCCAAATACTAATTTGACTAAGAATTGGGAATGAGTTGGTGATTCTATGATAGATATTATTTTATTATATCATTGTATAGTGATTTTACAAGAATAATACTCATTGTGACATAGCATGTGAGATGTGGAATACAATCAAGGTTATATATGTGAAATCATTAGATTAAAGAATGTTGATGAGAGTACATCAAGAGATGAAGGTGAATCTTGTTGTAATAATTAGCCTATGAAAAAATATTATGATGACTACTTCATGAAAAAAGGTATGAATAAAACTAAGAATATGAAGAATAATACCAAGAATATATACACTCAAGAAGCTGTTGCAAATTATAGTTTTATTATTAATTTCATTTCTAATAATGATCTGGGAGATGTTTATGAATATTAAAATTCAATGATTCCCTCAAATATGGGAAGAAGTGTAGATTATAATAAATATATGGAAAAGAAACTTGTATTCAGTCTAGTGAATGTTAGTTTAGTAATGAATACATGATTTAATATCTTTAGTAGAATTTAGATCAATATGAAATCAATCACGAAGTGGGTTTAATATTCATTTATGATCTATTTGTTTAGTGAAAATGCTTAAGTAAATTAGAAGTTTCCTTTAAATACGATTCAATAATGATTGGTGAAAAGATGAAGGACCAAATAGACCTACTTAAAGAAAAATCTATTAAATAAAGACATAAATATCCATATATAAATAATTGAAGGAATTATTTATCTATTTTAATACACAACATGAATAAATTAGTTTGTATATAATGGATGAGACCATATGTTTGAAGATGATGGATTCCTAATTAAAGGGGAAGGAAAGGAAAGTTATGGATATTGAGGAGAATATTAAAACTAATAATGAGAATACAAATACCCATGATTAATAAATAAAATAATGTGGAGTCCAAAAATTGGGTAGTTTTTAATCAATGGTTAAACAAAATAACCATGTCATATCAAAAAGAAAAGGCTCTAAAGGGAATGTGGTTCTAAAATTTGATTTTTGAAGAATATTGGGAAGAATTGTGAGAATATGTGTAAAAACCAAGGTAATTATATAATAAATCATTTTCATATTTATCAATATAAATTATATATTTATATTAGTTATAATAATATTAAGTGATTTTGAAATCAAAAAAAATTGTTTTAATTAAACACTTTTATTATAAGGTTTTATTTAAAATCATAATTTATAAATTTTTTAAAATAAATTTGAAAATATGAATATTATTTTTAAAATAAAAAATATCAAAATTTAATTTGGTTAAAATTTAGGATTTTTTTATAATATATTAATTTTTCAGTGAATAGTAAGAAATAATAATTATTTTTTTATAAAAAGTCATTTCTTCTCAATAAATTAAGTAATTTAAAAGTGTGAATATATTTTGAATATGTTTTGAATATTTTTTTAAATATTTTTTCAAGTAACATAAGTATTATTTAGTTATATTTCAACTAATTAATTTATTTTGAATCAAATTTAAATTATTTTTTAGTATAAGATTTTTTTGGTTTAAAACAGGTTTTTCTAAAAACTGTTTTAAAATGAAAAATGTTTATAATTTTTAATTGATTAAAATAAAATCTAATTGGGAATTTTTTAAATTTAAGGTATATATTATATATCAGTAAATATTAATTTAGTGTTATATGATGATTATTATTATTATTCATATATTTAATATAGAATCATCTTTTTCTAAAAAGTACTCTTCCTAAAAAACTCGGTGTCTCGCCGCGTCTGCGATATTAATATTAAATTAAAATTTTACATTTCTGTGAACTGAATTTTGAAAAATAGATTACATATTTGGAATATTCAAAAAATATAATTTCTAACAAGACTAACCTAATTTTTGACCAATATGATTAGTGAAAACAATTAAAATTAATTACAAAAATTAAGGTAAAAAACGAGTTTACTTAATGGTTAAACTTATAATATAAGGTGAAAAAAATGACCTCACACTTGAGAAGCACCCATTTTATGGACATATTTTGACCTTATACATTATATTATCGATAATGTACCATTATTGGGTCCTGTTTACCTAAAAAACATGGGTGTAATTCACTCTTTCAAAAAAATTACAAGTGTGCCACTCAACCCACCTATAAAAGGTAACCCCCTCTCCTTCTCTCTTCACACCATAAAAAATAGTTAGTTCTAAAAATACCTACCAAAATCACTTCTACACATCCCTATTATTATCCTAGAATCCTTAATTTGTTCATAATTTCAACGAAGGAAGTCCTTTGGTGAAAACCCAAATGGGATACCCGTAGAAGAGGTAATGTTCGTCAACAAGAATTTTTGTCTTATCTCTTTCTCCTCTCCCTTAAATTATTATTATTCCAAGATAATATAATAACCTTAGTTTCTTAAATATACTTATATGTTTTTATTTTAATTTTGATACTTATATAACCACACACACTTCCATCAAATGGTTTATGAAATCATTATTCGTGTGTACAATGGACTACCACCTCACAAAATGTTGTCATTCATTTCTCAATTTCCACTTATCAATATTGGTTATGATAATGGATATAAAGTGTATATATATTAAATTTATAACATAATTTTAACTTTGGAGTCATTATATAATATATATAATTTTTCATTCTATTCTGTAATGGATACGATAACGTCGCTCGTGTGTACAACAGACTGTTGCCTCACAAAGAGATGTGATTCATTTTTCACTAACATGTTATGTGGAAAGTAATAAGGGTAAAGATAAAAAATATATTTTTTATAAATGAAATATTTATTATATTCTTGACATATTTATCATTCTTTAAATATAATATATCATTTTCATTTTACATTTTCACTCACTGAAAAATTGATAACGTCGTTCATGGATGTGTGGACTACCACCTCCTCGAAGTAATGTGATTCCTTTTTTTACCACCACGTCACAAGAATGATATATATAAAAGTATATATAATTAAATAATGTGGTATTTATTTTATAATTATCATTATATAAAGATAAAATTTTACTTACCTTCATTCAATAATGATCATTAAAAAATTGAAACATCACTCATCCGTACGTATGGCTTACTGTCTCCATGATCATAACGTTAGTTCATTTTTCATAACCATATTTCATGATTGGTTTTAAAATTATAATTTATCTATAAATATGATAATTATTTTATTATTATTCTTTATATATTTCAATATTACCTCTTTAACCATAGTTTACCAACCAAATTCATTTTTGAAACCTAAATCAAATGTGGTCAAAACATCCGACTTAAACTTAATAGATTGAGTAATTGTATATAACATATTAGTAAGTGAAATTAAAGTAATAATATACATTAAAAAGTTTCTCAATCAATTAAATAATTAACATACGTTTATTATTTATAAATATAAAGACACATGTGACAAGTTAGACTCAAGGTAAGGGACTTCATTTCAATTTTTTATCATTGAGGAATATTTTGATGTTATAAAACTATATTATTTTATATGGTGTATATAAAGACCCTTTTACATACTATGTCACGAACCAAATCTATTATCCATCAAAACTAGTGCCAAACTTGGCTCATGACAATTCCCTAAGGGTGTTTCCTATCACCACAGGCTGGAACAAGTGCTCGGGTATCGTTTATTTTGGTTTGGGAATGATTTACCCAAATATGGATACATAAAACCTCAAAAACATTCGATAAACTGAATCTGAAAAATTCATAAAAAACGAGGTTTATAAAAAATCCATAAATGAATAAAGAGGTATAATAATGGTACAATAGGTCAAAATATAAATAAAAATATTATAAAATCATCCATAAAGACTCCACACGATAAGGGGTCATCACCCCCGAGCCGTCTCCACAACACCGCACCATAAGAGGGGACTGACAACCCAAACTGCCTTCACTTAAGGCTTTTCCTTTACCTGTGTTAAATACAACCAAGTATACTTACACCCAAGGGTTTTAAGTATGGTTTGATATTAATCCCAATAGAATACCACCCAAATATTCCAAAGAGTATGTAATACAAGGTGAAAATGCATGCAGTTTTAATATATAAGGAAAAGCGGTGATAAATTCTAATAAATGCAACTTTCATTTGTAAATAGTTTTCAAATTAAAACTTTCATAATGTTAACACATTTGAATAATAAATTTTATATACTCTAATTTAAATCCAAACACGCCCTAATACAAGGTTAAATACCACAAATCCAATGATCACCAAAACTAGGAACACGCCTAGGCACTAGATAGTCTCGGGCCCTATGTACCACATACCTCAGTGTAAAATATCTATGTCACAATCCTTCCACATGAACGAGAAAATAGTAGGGAACATTCCCATAACCTATTAGTCCCCAAAAATTATACATATAATTTATTTAGAGTTTTTTTTATCCAAAATTCTAAGTGAAACAGGAACAAAACCCATCCAGATCACTAGCGCACTAGTACATATCTGCCCACTTAGGTACTCGGGCTTCCCCTTTGTGCTCAAACAATTTCATCATGATACATACATACCTTTTCATATAAAAACACCACTAATTTTTATATACAAACAATATAGTAGCTATACACACTTTATACCACTTAAAACACACAACAAAATATTTTGATTTTCAATAAAACAACTCCTCAAATCTCTTATTGTTTTGCACCCAAAAATACCTGTAATACCCACTTTACACACCATATACACACTTAAAAGTCAAAAAAAAGAAATTGAAACCCAATAACATTCAATGAAACCAAAAAATCAGTTATAGTTCATCCCCATATGAACCAAGAAGTGATATCTTTTTAAAACCTCCATTTTCACACAAACATGGCACTTAAAGTTCATATGCTTCACAAACACCATTAAAAAATTACAGAATCAACCAAATGAGATAAAAATTCAAAAAATTATTTTAAGAACAAATACATTTCAACAAAATCAACTAAGTAGTTATAGGTCATCCCCAAATTAACCAATAAAATATTTCTATGAAAAACTTCCAATTTCACATGCAAATGGAACTTAAAGTTCATATGCTTTATAAACACCACTAAAACAAATTTTCACAAAAATAACCAAAGGAGATAAAAATTAAAAACAACATTTTCAACCCTAATACATTTCAATAAAATCAACTAAGTAGTTATAGTGCATCTCGAAATGAACCAATAAAATATTTCTATAAAAAACCTCCAATTTCACAAGAAAATGGCACTTAAAGTTCATGTGCTTCACAAACACCATTAAAACAAATTTTCACACCAATAATTAAATGAGATAAAAATTAAAATATTATAAACACAGCAATATAATTCATAAGTATTTCATACACATGTAATCACCTACCAAAATTGTTAAAACTTTGAATCCTTTGTGCGAAAATTCAATCGCACCACCATCACATCTCAAGGAAGATAGATCAGGCCTAAAATCAAAATATTGGACCAATAAAACCTAAATTTAAACCCTAGGTTTTAAAACCTAACCTATGGTCATTTTTGACTTCAAGGAAAGAGGAAATAAAATCAAAGGAATATGGAAGGAACAACAGAGGAATCACTTGCCTTGAATAATCTTGAAGTTTTCCCACCAAAAACCCCATCAAAGATGGGTTCTATGGGAGATTGAGGGATCTTGGAGACCTATCATGGCTGATTGGGTCAAATGGGGGGAAAATGGGGTAAAGTGGGTTTATTTATGAGAGGGAAAAATGGGAATTACAAAAATATTTTTAATGTGTTGCACACCCTGCATGGTTTGGCTGCACGGTTTAGTAAACCGTGTGGCCAAACTGTGCGGCCTGTTATGGCCACCCAAAAAGTATTTTTTTTCTTCCAATTCCAAGGAGTGACAAGGTAAAACCCTAGAGGGAAATATATTCCAAGGATAAGGGGAAAATAATACCCAAAATAAGACCACCTTTTCATTCCAAGACTCATCCAACTTAAGGGTACAAACAACCTCAACAACGTACCCCACAAGTGGTGCCACTAGGAGTGTCAAAAATCCCACTCCAAATAACCTCAAACTTCTACCATACCTTTGATAATAGAGGAGGCCAATTAACATATAATACCCCCAAGACTAATATCATAGATCAAAAACACAAGAGATGTTGAAAATTTAAACCCAGAACACCCGGAAATTGATAAAAATATAAGAACCAAAAGAGGGTTTGAAAGAAAGCATGGAATTGAGAATCCAGGGGTGAAAATTATCCCCACAATAAAGATTTATGCCCTCATAAATCCACAAAAACATGAGATGTAAAAACAAAGCCCAAATGATATACCAAGATGGACTCCCTTGCCAAGTTTCCACCCGCCTCCAAAAGGCCAAACACCTCAAGTTGATCAAACAAAGGAAGAGAATACTCTCACCAACCAAAACTTACCCCACTTACCTGAAATGGTCAAACATATTCAAACGAAATCCCAAATAAACACCTCAAACACTACCATATGATGCTCAAAAAATCCACCTGAAACAAACAACAAACCCGAATAACGCTACCACAACCTTACTTAAACAAAACCATTGTGTGTGCTCCAATCCCACATTTACCCAAGTAAAAAATTGGTGGCAAGATAGCCTTGAATGATACTACCTCCAACCAAGAAAACACCAAGGAGAAAACTGGGTCATTGATATAGGGTGACCCAAATGGACTTCCAACCACAAGGGAAAACTTAATTTCTGAGACAAAATCAGGACACCAATTGGGGGAGGCCCAAACGGGCTCCCCAGCATAAGGGGTAAACTAACATTAGACTTTTTCTAAGAGAACATCTATAAAACTCATAGTGGGTCTCCCCACCATAAGAACCAACCATCTTAACTGACTAGTATGGGCTTGTATAAAAATCCCCCAAAATTTAAAGAGTTTGAATGGATACATGGTTATTCTGCACAGTTTGGGAAGTCATACGCTAACCGCATAGATCATTTTGTCTGCATGGATTCATGGCACATAGTCACTAATAATCATGCACAAACCACGTGCTCAACCTATCTATCCAAATCTAAAACCTTTCCCAAAATCCCAATGAAAACCAAAGGGGGAAGTAATGACATTGGTCGATAGCATGGACATAAGGCTTTCCCACTTCTTTCCATCGAACGAGAAAAGCAAAAGAGAGATGAAGAAACCAGATGTTTAAAAAATCCCCATCTTTCATACCGAGGATATTACTTGGAACAAAGGTTTGAACGACTCCAGGATTTCCCCTAACTACATGCCAGCTTCACTCTGGGATCTATGGTTGGAGCTCAGATGATTGAAGCATCTCCTGCCTCACAGTCAGGCTTTAGAAACCCCCAAACAGAACTTCTTCTTCTAGTGCCACAAAAAAATTACACAGTGATCTCATATGGTCTCAATGAGACATGACACACATCAAACCCACTTTACACCAACTGTTCATTTTACCAAAATAAGGGCTTAGAGGATGCACACACGTCACCCCATGTTTCTTTGGATGGGAAACATTAGAATGAAATGACACATAGAAACACCTTCCTCTAGAACATACGATTTTGTAATTCTCTAAAGGGAGACACGCATATGAAAAAACAGATACTCTCATAAGATTTCACAACCTTCACCATTATAGTCAAATGAACACACGACATTACAAGGTGCCACCAAACAATACCATTGCGGCTAATAAAAAACACTAGGAGAGGGACCTTATGCCAAGTCCCAAATAGCACACGATTATAGCAAGAGGCCATAACAGCCACTCTTGGATATACTTTCCACGCTAGTGTCCTGACATGAACTCTTTCTTCAATGAGATTGACGAAAGACCCAAAGGCCCTTTAAGATAGTATTCTATACTTACAACCCTAAACTGCATTCACCTTCAACGACTCAGGAATCTTAATAAACTAAGCTATATTTCAACCTCCCACAACCACTCTCCCTCTACAAGGGGATCCACATAACTAAAAAATAAAAGGGGTAAACTCAATCTCAAAATATCAAGAAGAAAGTCCTTATGTTGATCAATTGGAGGATCATCCAACGGTGATTCACCATGGGCCACACATGAATCATACAATAACTCTTTATGGGGGCGTATCCTAGCCAACAATAAATCCCAATGACTTAACCAATCTGGTAATTTGGTTACAGCATACCACAAACTTGAACCGAACACATGAGGGGAGTCACCACATTGGCCTCCCAAACTTTTTCTCAAAAGCGACCATTGACCAACACTTCATTCCAACTTTTTGATGAAACACCAACCCAAAACATCGTTTAAATAGAAGGGGTTCTTGAACTCAAAACATCCCAAAATAACAATCCTGAAAACACATAATCCACACCTCCCAACCACAAATTATCAAAACACAACACTTTCCTTAAAAATCATTCAAAAAAATAGTGTTGGTGGGTTGCGGATTTACCAATGGTATCTCTTGAGCCTCACACATGCATGTTTACATGCCACACCGGGCACCCACCTCATATCCATCCTGAGACTCATCCATTTGTTCCATTAACCATCCATATTCTCATATAAACCCATGCATGTGATCTCCCTTGAGAACACCAAATACCAAAATCAAACATTTCCTCTTTTCAAAATTAAAACATTTTAACCACACATTCCCTTTCTCAAAACTGCTAACCATAAAATCAAAACCCAATTTAAATCACAAAAACCAATTTATAAAATCACCCATAATTCAATAAAAACTCACTTCCATTACTTTCATAATTGTTTCAAAATATTTCAACCCATTTCAAAACAATTCTAATTTCATTAAAAACACCATTTCATAAATCTCCAATTAATTAAGAACTCAACTCTTCTCATTTCAAAAAAAGGTTCTAAAATTTAACAAAAATTTTCAAATGATAAGTAGTTACCAGATCAAAATCCATCTTCAACCCCCACACATAAATTCTAGAACACTTAATTCAATTCAAAACACTTTTCCATGGTTTATAAAATTCTACTGGAAACACATTTTCAAAACCCTCTTTAACATAATTCACACTTTCAAAAGAGGTGTAAACACATAATTTACCCTTTTGAAATAATTCCAAAATCTTATTTCTATACTTTCAGAAATAAAACCATTTTCACTTTTCTAGAAAATAACTTCAAAAAATCTCAGACTCCTTAAAATTAAGTGATTTTTTACTATAAAAACCAAGTTTACAAGATTCCAAAACAAAGAGAGATAAGATAATGTGAGGGAAAACTAGTGTCGATGAGTGACTTGGACATATGGATGGAAGCCATATTCCGATCACTTCACTATCATAAAGAGTGTTTTTTGGAAATATCCCTAGCTCCACATGGCTTTCAAATCTCTACGAGCTCATTGAGACTATTGACCCAACTCTCTTTTCATTTCCCCCAATCATCAATGAACCATGAAAAATAATGAACTCAGATAAAACCCAACATCCCATGGTGACTTGAATCTCATCATGAGGTGTGCTGTTTAGGAACACTACCCATAACTAGAATGTAAAATACCAATAATCCTAGCTCCAGACTATCTCAAATCTTCCCCAAATAACATGACCCAAAGAGAGCGAACCTGAACCTCCTTTGATACCATTTGTCACGAACCAAATCTGGTCGCCATCAAAACCTAAGCCAAACCCAGCCCGTGATAAGGACTAAAGGGATTTACCTATCCCCATGGGCTGGAACAAGTTCATGGGTATCATTTATTTTAGTTTTGGAATTATTTACCTGAATATGGATACATAAAACATCAAAAACATTCGATAAACAAAATCTGAAAAATTCATACCAAATGAGGTTTATAAAAAATAAATAAATGAATACATGGGTCTAATAATGTTACAAGCAGTCCAAATATAAATAAAAACATCATAAAATCATCCAAAAATACTTCACATGACAAGGGGTCATCACCCCCGATCCGTCTCCACAACACCGCACTATAGGAGGGGACTAACAACCCGAACCGCCTTCACCCGAGGATTTGCCTTTACCTGTGTCAAAAAAAATTGAGTCTACTTAAACCCCGTTTGATACTAATACCAATATTATACCACCCAAATATTCCAAATATTATGCAATACAAGGTGAAAAAGAACACAGTTTTAATATGTAAGGAAAAACTGTGATAAATTCCAAGAAATGATACTTTCAATTGTAAACAGTTTTTAAAATAAAACTTTCAGAATGTTAACACATTTTAATAATATATTTTAGATACTATAATTTACATCAAAACACATCCTAATACATGGGTAAATATCACAAATCCAATGATCACCAAAACTAGGAACACCCCTAAGCACTAGATAGTCTCGGGCCCTATGTACCTCGTACCTCAGTGTAAAATATACATGTCACAATCCTTTCCAATGCACGATCCAATAGTAGGGAATATAGACATAACCATTTTTTTCTAAAACATCATCCCTATAGTTTAGTTAGATTTTTTGATATCCAAAATTCTAAGTGAAATAGGGACAAAACCCATCTGAATCACTAGTGTACTAGTACATATCCGCCCACCTAGGTACTTGGGCTTCCCCCTTTATGCTCAAACAATTTCAGCATTCTACATACATCTCTTTTAATATAAAAAACCACTAATGGTCACATAAAAACAATATAGTATCTATACACACTTTATACCACTTAAAACATACACAAAAACATTTTGATTTTTAATAAAAAAGACTTCTAAAATATCGCATTGTTTTGCACCCAAAACTCCTTGAAATCCCTACTTTACACACCATGTGCACACTTATAAGTCACCAAAAATAAATTAAAGCCCAATAAATTTCAATGAAACCAAAATATCAGTTATAGTTTATCCCCATATGAACCAAGATGTGATATCTTTGTAAAACCTTCATTTTCACACAAACATGGCACTTAAAGTTCATATGCTTCAGAAACACCATTAAAAAAATCACAGAAACAACCAAATGAGATAAAAATTCAAAAAAATTATTTTAAGACCTAATAAATTTAAATAAAAGCAACAAAGTAGTTATAGGGAATCCCCAAATTAACCAATAAAATATTTCTATGAAAAACCCCCCAATTTCACATGCAAATGGAACTTAAAGTTCATATGCTTTACAAACACCACTAAAAAAATTTCACAGAAATAACCAAAGGAGATAAATATTAAAAACAATATTTTCAACCCTAATACATTTAAATAAAATCAACTAAGTAGTTATAGTGCATCTCGAAATGAACCAATAAAATATTTCTATGAAAAACCTCCAATTTCACATGAAAATGGTACTTAAAGTTCATGTGCTTCACAAACACCATTAAAACAAATTTTTGCACCAATAATTAAATGAGATAAAAATTAAAATATTATAAACACAGCAAGCTAATTCATAAGTATTTCAGACACATGGAATCACCTACTAAAATTGTTAAAAATTTGAATCCTTTGTGCGAAAATTCAATCGCACCACCGTCACATCTTAAGGAAGATAGATCGGGCCTAAAATCAAAATATTGGACCAAGAAAACCTAAAGTTAAACCCTAGGTTTTAAAACCAACCCTATGGTCATTTGGGACTTCAAGGAAAGAGGAAATAAAACCAAAGGAATATGGAAGGAACAACGGAGGAATCACTTACCTTGAATAATCTTGAAGTTTTCCCACCAAAAACCCCATCAAAGATGGGTTCCATGGGAGATTGAGGGATCTTTGAGACCTATCATGGCTGATTGGGTCGAATGGGGGAACAATGGGGTAAAGTGGGTTTATTTATGAGATGGAAAAATTGGAATTACAAAAATATTTTTAATGTGTTGCACACCCTGCATGGTTTGGCTGCACAATTTAGTAAACTGTGTGGCCAAACTGTGCGGCCTGTTATGGCCACCCAAAAAGTATTTTTTTGCCTCCAATTCCAAGGGGTTCCAAGGTAAAAAACTAGAGGGAAATATAGTCCAAGGATAATGGGAAACTAATACCCAAAATAAGACCACCTTTTCACCCCAAGACTCATCCAACTTAAGGGTACAAACAACCTCAACAACATACCCCACAAGTGGTGCCACTAGGAGTGTCAAAAATCCAACTCCAAATAACCTCAACCTTCTACCATAAATTTGATAATAGAGGAGGTAAATTAACATATAATACCCCCAAGACTAAGATCATAGATCAAAAACTCAAGAGATGCTGAAAATTTAAACCCAGAACACCCGGAAACTGATAAAAATCTAAGAACCAAAAGAGGGTTTGAAACAAAGCATGGAATTGAGAATCCAGGAGTGACAATTCTCCCCACAATAAAGATTTATGCCCTCAGAAAGCCAAAAAAACATGAGATGTAAAAACAAATCCCAAATTATATACCAAGATGGAATCCCTTGCCAAGTTTTCACCCGCCTCCAAAAGGGCAAACACCTCCAGTTGATCAAACATAGGAAGAGAGTACTCTCACCAACCAAAACTTACCCCACTTACCTGAAATGGTCAAACATATTCAAACCAAATCCCAAATAAACACCTCAAACACTACCATATGATGCTCAAAAAAATACACCTGAAACAAACAACAAACCCGAATAACTCTACCACAACCTTACTTAAACAAAACCATTTCATGTGCTCCAATCCCACATTTACCCAAGTAAAAAATCGGTGGCAAGATATCCTTGAATGATACTACCTCCAACCAAGAAAACACCAAGGAGAAAACGGGGTCATTGATATAGGGTGACCCAAATGGACTTCCAACCACAAGGGACAACTTAATTTATGAGAAAAAATTAGGACACCAATTGGGGGAGGCCCAAACGGGCTCCCCAGCATAAGGGGTAAACTAACATTAGACTTTTTCTAAGTGAACTTCTGTAAAACTAATAGTGGGTATCCCCACCATAAGAACCAACCATCTTAACTGACCAGTATGGGCTTGTATAAAAATCCACCAAAATTTAAAGAGTTTGAATGGATACACGGTTAGTCTGCACAGTTTGGGAAGTTGTACGCTAACCGCATAGATCATTTTGTCTGCATGGATTCATGGCACACAGTCACTACTAATCATGCACAAACCATGTGCTCAACCTATCTATCCAAATATAAAACCTTTCCCAAAATCCCAATGAAAACCAAAGGGGGAAGTAATGACATTGGTCGATAGCATGGACACAAGGCCCTCCCACTTCTTTCCATTGAACGAGAAAAACAAAAGAGAGATGATGAAACTAGAAGTTTAAAAAATCCCCATCTTTCATACCGAGGATATTACTTTGACCAAAGGTTTGAACGACTCCAGGATTTCCCCTAACTACATGCCAGCTTCACTCTGGGACCTATGGCTAGAGCTCAGATGATTGAAGCATCTCCTTCCTTGTAGTCAGGCTTTAGAAACACCCAAACAGAACTTCTTCTTCTAGTGCCACAAAAAATTACACAGTGATATCATATGGTCTCAATGAGACATGACACACTTCAAACCCACTTTACACCAATAATTCATTTTACCAAAACAAGGGATTAGAGGATGCACACACGTCACCCCATGTTTCTTCGGATGGGAAACATTAGAATGAAATGACACATAGAAACACCTTCCTCTAGAACATAGGATTTTTTAATTCTCTAAAGGGAGACACGCATCTGAAAAAACAGATACTCTCATAAGATTTCACAACCTTCACCCTTATAGTCAAATGAACACACGACATTGCAAGGTGTCACCAAACAATACCATTGCAGCTAATAAAAAACACTAGGAGAGGGACCTTATACCAAGTCCCAAATAGCACACGATTATAGCAAGAGGCCATAACAGCCACTCTTGGATAGACTTTCCACACTAGTTTCCTAACATGAACTATTTCTTCAATGAGATTGAAGAAAGACCCAAAGTCCCTTTAAGATATTATTCTATACTAACAACCCTGAACTGCATTTCCCTTCAACGACTCAGGAAACTTAATAAACTAATCTATATTTCAACCTCCCACAACCACTCTACCTCTACAAGGGGATCCACATAACTGAAAAATAAAAGGGGTAAACTCAATCTCAAAATATCAAGAAGAAAGTCCTTATGTTGATCAACTAGAGGATAATCCAACGGTGATTTACCATGGTCCACACATGAATCATACATTAACTCTTTATGGGGGCGTATCCTAGCCAACAATAAATCCCAATGACTTAACCAATCTGGTAATTTGGTTATAACAGACCACAAACTTGAACCGAACACATTAGGGGAGTCACCACATTGGCCTCCCAATCTTTTTCTCAAAAGAGAAAATTGACCAACACTTCATTCCAACTTGTCGACGAAACACCAACCCAAAACATCGTTTAAATAGAAGGGGTTATTAAACTCAAAACATCCCACAATAACAATCCTGAAAACACATAATCCACACCTCCCAACCACAAATTATCAAAACACAACACTTTCTTTAAAAAGAATTCAAAAAAATAGTGTTGGTGGGTTGCGGATTTACCAATGGTATCTCATGAGCCTCACACATGCATGTTTACATGCCACACCAGGCACCCACCTCATATCCATCCCGAGACTCATCCATTTGTTCCATTAACCATCCATATTATCATATAAACCCATGCATGTGGTCTCCCTTGAGAACACTAAATACCAAAATCAAACATTTCCTCTTTTAAAAATTAAAACATTTTAACCAAACTTTCCCTTTCTCAAAACTGATAACCATAAAATCAAAACCCAATTTAAATCACACAAACCAATTTATAAAATCACCCATAATTCAATAAAAACTCACTTTCATTACTTTCATAATTGTTTCAAAATATTTCAACCCATTTCAAAAAAAAATAATTTCATTAAAAACACCATTTCATAAATCTCCAATTAATTAAGAACTCAACTCTTCTCATTTCAAAAAAAGGTTCTAAAATTTCACAAAAGTTTTAAAATGATCAGTAGTTACCAGATCAAAATCCATCTTCAACCCCCACACATAAATTCTAGGACACTTAATTCAATTCAAAACACATTTCCATGGTTTATAAAATTCTACTGGAAACACATTTTCAAGACCCTCTTTAACATAATTCACACTTTCAAAAGAGGTGTAAACACATAATTTACCCTTTTGAAATAATTCCAAAAAAAAATTTCTATACTTTCAGAAATAAAACCATTTTCACTTTACTAGAAAATAACTTCAAAAAAAACTCACACACCTTAAAATTAATTCATTTTTTACTATAAAAACCAAGTTTACAAGATTCCAAAACAAAGAGAGATAAGATAATGTGAGGGAAAACTAGTGTCGGTTGGTGACTTAGACATATGGTTGGAATCCATATTCCAATAACTTCACTATCATAAAGATTGTTTTTGGGAAATATCCCCAACTCCACATGGCTTTCAAAGCTCTACGAGTTCATTGAGACCATTGACCCAACTCTCTTTTCATTTCCCCCAATCATCAATGAACCATGAGAAATAATGAACTCAGATAAAACCCAACATCCCATGGTGACTTGAATCTCATCATGAGGTGTGCTGTCCAGGAACACTACCCATAACTAGAATGTAAAATCCCAATAATCCTAACTCCATACAATCTCAAATCTTCCCCAAATAACATGACCCAAAGAGAGCGAACCTGAACCTCCTTTGATACCATTTGTCACGAACTAAATCCGGTCGCCATCAAAACCTAAGCCAAACCCAGCCCGTGATAAGGAACAAAGGGATTTACCTATCCCCATGGGATGGAACAAGTTCATGGGTATCATTTATTTTAGTTTTGGAATGATTTACCTGAATATGGATACATAAAACATCAAAAACATTCGATAAACAAAATCTGAAAAATTCATACCAAACGAGGTTTATAAAAAATACATAAATGAATACATGGGTATAATCATGTTACAATCAGTCCAAATATAAATAAAAACATCATAAAATCATCCAAAAATACTTCACATGTCAAGGGTTCATCACCCCCGATCCGTCTCCACAACATTGCACTATAGGAGGGGACTAACAACCCGAACCGCCTTCACCCGAGGATTTTCCTTTACCTATGTCAAACAAAACTGAGTCTACTTACACTCTGTTTGATACTAATCCCAATATTATACCACCCAAATATTCCAAATATTATGCAATACAAGGTGAAAAAGCACACAGTTTTAATATGTAAGGAAAAGATGTGATAAATTCCAAGAAATGCAACTTTCAATTGTAAACAGTTTTTAAAATAAAACTTTCATAATGTTAACACATTTTAATAATATATTTTAGCTACTATAATTTACATCAAAACACACCCTAATACAAGGTTAAATACCACAAATCCAATGATCACCAAAACTGGGAACACCCTTAAGCAGTAGATAGTCTCGGGCCCTATGTACCTCAAACCTCGGTGTAAAATATACATGTCACTATCCTTTCCAATGCATGATCCACTAGTAGGGAATATAGATATAACCAATTTTTTCCAAAACATCATCCCTATAGTTTAGTTAGAGTTTTTGATATCCAAAATTCTAAGTGAAATAGGGACAAAACTCATCTAGATCACTAGTGTAATAGTACATATCTGCCCACCTAGGTACCCGGGCTTCCCCCTTAATGCTCAAACAATTTCAGCATTCTACATACATCCCTTTTAATATAAAAAAATCACTAATGGTCACATAAAAACCTTATAGTATCTATACACACTTTATACCACTTAAAACACACAAAAAAACATTTTGATTTTTAATAAAACAACTTCTAAGATCTCGCATTATTTTGCACCCAAAACTCCTTGATATCCCTACTTTACACACCATGTGCACACTTATAAGTCACCAAAAATAAATTAAAGCCCAATAAATTTCAATGAAACCAAAATATAAGTTATAGTTCAGCCCCATATGAACCAAGATGTGATATCTTTGTAAAACCTTCATTTTCACACAAACATGGCACTTAAAGTTCATATGCTTCACAAACACCATTAAAACAAATTTTCACAGCAACAACCAAAGGAGATAAAAATTAAAAACATTATTTTAATCCCTAATAAATTTCAATAAAATCAACTAAGTAGTTATATGGAATCCCCAAATGAACCAATAAAATATTTGTATGAAAAACCCCCAATTTCACATGAAAATGGCACTTAAAGTTCATATTCTTCACAAACACCATTAAAACAAATTTTTTCAGCAACAAACAAAGGATATAAACATTAAAAACATTATTTTAAGCCCTAATGAATTTAAATAAACTCAACTAGGTAGTTATAGGGAATCCCAAAATGAACCAATAAAATATTTCTATGAAAACCCCCAATTTCACATGAAAATGGCACTTAAAGTTCATATGCTTCACAAACACCATAAAAACATATTTTTTCACCAATAATTAAATGAGATAAACATTAAAATATTATAATCACATCAAGATAAGTCACAAGTATTTCATACACGTGGAATCACCTTCTGAAATTGTTAAACCTTTGAATCCTTTGTGCAAAAATTCAATCGCACCACTACCGCACCTCAAGGAAGGTAGATCGAGCCTAAAATCAAAATATTAGACCAAGAAAACCAAAATTTAAACCCTAGGTTAAAAATTATACCCTCTGGTCATTTTTTACTTCAATTAAAGAGGAAATAAACCAAAAGAATATGGAAGGAACGATGGAGGAATCACTTACCTTGAAGAACCTTGAAGTTTCCCCACCAAAAAACTCCATCAAAGATGGGTTCCATGGGAGCTTGAGGGAGCTTGGAGACCACTCATGGATGCTGGGGTAGAATGGTGGAATAATGGGGAGGACTAGGTTTATTTATATGAGGTAAAAATAGTAATTACAAAAATATTTTTAATGTGTTGGACACCCTGCACGGTTTGGCTGCACGGTTTAATAAATTGTGTGGACAAAACGTGCAGACTATTTTGGCCACCCAAAAAGTATTTTCCCCTCCAATTCCAAGTAAGTTTAATGGTAAAACCTAGGGGGAAGATAGGCCAATTATAAGGGGAAAATAATACCCAAATAAGACCACATTTTACCCCATGACTCGTCCAACTTAAGGGTACAAACCACCCCAACAACATACCCCACAAGTGGTTCCACTAGAAGTGTCACAAATCCCACTCAAAATCACCTCAACCTCCTATCATACCTTTGAAAAAATATGAGGCCAAGTAACATAAAATACCCCCAAGACTAAGTTTATAGATCAAAAAAAATAAGACACCAAAAATTTAAACCCAAAACACTCGGAAACTAAGAGAAAGCTAAGAACCAAAAGAGGATTTGAAACAAAGCATGGAATTAAGAATTTAGGTGTGACATACTATATCATGAATTTATCTATTATCATTATATTTAAAGTTTTTTAATGTTATTATTTAATGGGGTTTACGATTCAAGTGTTTCTCAAGTGATAAGGGACTTTTCTTTAAAAAAATCCTCTTTTACTAGTTTTCCTTCAAACTCTCTTTCTCTTACATGTCTATGTCTTTTAAAAATGTTTCTATGAAAGTTTTTATATGGATGTAAATTATTTATAAAGTTCATTTTTTAATGGTTTTAAAAAATTAATCTTTTTAAATGTTTTATATGAAACATTTTGACAAGTTACAAAGGGAATAATCTATTCTTAATGTACACATCGACAATGAATTTTTTTCCATTGTAACCATTATTTGAATTATATCTTCCTTTTCAATCATTCATGTTTCATTAAAATAAATATTTTTTACTCTTTTTGAGTACTTTGGTTATGAAAATAGTTTTTCAAAAGAAAATGTTATTTTGGTATTGAAAATGGGTTTTAAAAGAAATGGGTATTTTGATATCCAAAAGTGATTTTTTATGAGTTTAAAAGGGTTTTTAAAAAGTGAAATAATAAAACAAATTTATTAATGTTATGTTAATTTATCATTAGATAATAGAAATGGGTGAACCCAGATAGAATCGAGTGATCCTGTTACAAATTATATGATGGGGAGACCAAGATAGCATCGGTTGTGCTCATTATAGCTTAAATGATGTGTTTTCCTAAATAGGACTCCAATGCATTGGATAATAGTTATATTGAAAGTATACCATATGGTTGTTACAATTGAAATTATTTTGAATGGTTTTTATGAATATGATTCTCTAAGTCACCAAAAATTGGTTTTAATTGATTTATATAGGTTTTAATGATTTTCTTTGAGAAAACAAATGTGTGTGTGTTTTTTAAGTGAAAATATTTTAATCCATATGATCAAAGTACTTTTAAGATAAAGATAAATGATATGTGAGTTTTTATTTATTCAATGGACTAATAGTTTCCTTTATTTTTCTATCTCTTAATGATCTTTTTATTTCTTTCCCATGTATTTAAATTTTTTCATAGGATGGGTAAGGGAAAGGATGAAATCAAGTTGAAATCATGAATAGTTTTTATGAAAATAAATCTTGTTTTGTTTTAAAAGTTTTATATGGTGGGAAAATGGATAATGTACGAAATCACCCAATTTGTATTATATGGTTTTTTAATATATGATTTATGACCTAATTCTCTAAAACTTTAATCCTAAAATGACCCTCGAAGTGAAAGAAAGTAAATTATTGAATAAAAATTAGGATTATGTAATGTTTAAGGTTGTTTCCTTATAGTTTATATCAAATGATGGTTTAAATAAATTTATAGGTTGATAATATTAAGAGTATTACCTTGAAATATTTTACCTTATGGTTATGTTAAAATGATAAAGAATTTAAAGATTACCTTGTTACTTTGTTTAAACTACTTTTGTTTAGAATGGTTTCTATTAGAGGAAAAATGGGAAGCTATAGTGGGAAGAAAATGAGAGGAAAATATCTTTCCCAATAAGCATCCTAAGATGGTTGGAATTAGAATAGAACAGTTTTTTATAGTGATGGATTAGTTGACACAATATATAAATAGTGGCAGTATTCATGCTAGAGAGGAACTATACCCACCATGAAGGAACATGTCTTTTTTGGATAATTTTATGAGGCAACATCCCCTATTATTCAATGTATCTTTTGACCTTATGGTAGCCAATGTATGGATAAATGCTCTGTAAAAGATATTTAAAGGCATGGTATGTTCAGAACATCAAAATTAAACTCTTGAAATTTATTGTTTTGAAGGTGAATTTGATAAATAGTGGTATTTGGTTAAGAATAAAAGATAAAAATATGATCTTGATTCTATGGAATGGTAAACATTCAAGGATATTTTCCTTGATAAATATTTTCCTAAGGTTTTTTGAATCCGGATGGAAAAAAAATTCCTAGAATTGAGGGAAAAGATAAAGATTCTATAGATGTATATGAAGAAAACTTCACAACATTGGCTAGGTATGTGCTAGATTTTATTTGAGACACTAATAGTAAAATTAATAGATTTTACTCAGGGATAAAACCAAGTTTACAAATATATTTGGATGAATGAGAATTCAAAAGTCATGAGAAAGTTCTTTTTTATTCTGATAAAGTGGTTTGTTGTTTTGAGAAAGTTTTCAATGAATTTTTGATAAGATCTAGGAAGTGTTTCTGGTGTGGTAGTTTAGTCATAGGGCTCATGACTTGGGTCATTATAATAAAATGTTTCTAAATTTAGTTGAAAAGGATGGAAATCATCATGATCATAAAAAAAAGGTGTTTTAAATTCATTTTCTATAACTATAGTTGATGTTGTGGCATCAAATGAAGTGGTGATAGGTATGTTACTTTTGTTTTAGAATTATTTCAATATCCTATTTGACTTTGTATCTTCACATTCTTTCATTTCTTAAAAATTTCATGTAAATTGGGAATATCACCTCATGAAATAAATATATAACTTTTGGTAAAAACTTTGGGAGGAAGTATTAAAGAAATAAAGATTTATATGAATCTTCCTATTGTTATCATTGGAATGGTATTTCCTGCAAATCTTGTTGAATAGGACATTGAAGAGTTTGTTATCATTCTTCATATGGATTGGATCTCAGTTTATCATGATAAGATATATTGTAGAGCTAAGAAAGTTATGTTTAGTGATATCATGACTTTGATAACTTACCAAGAATCTAATAAATTGATTTGATATGGTAGTGAAATTTAACTATCTTCATATTGTTGAAAATAAAGAAACTATTCAAATTAGTGATGTTCTAGTAGTAAATGAATACTTGTATGTATTTCCTGATAATTTTCTTTGTTTTATTCTTGATTGGGAGGTTGAGTTTAATGTTGACTTAGTACTTTATTCTAATATTATTTCTAAACCCCCTTATCTAATGGCTCGATATGAAATTTTAGAATTGATAAAGAAATTTTAGGAGTTATTAGATAAAGGTTTAATCTGACCTGGCACTTCACCATAGAGTCATTTGATCTTGTTTATTAAAAATAAATATGGTTTGATGTGACTTTCCATTGATTATAGAGCCTTGAATAACATCACTGTTAAAAATGAGTATCTTTTTCCTTATATTAATGATTTTTTTTATCAGATTTGAGGGGCTAAATATTTTTCAAAGTTTGAACTGAGTTTGGGGTACCATTAGATGAAAGTGAAGAAAGAATACATTATGAAGACTATTTTTCAGACTAGATATGGGCACTATGAGTTTTTATTTATGTCATTTTGATTTCCTAATGCACCTAATGTATTTATAGACCTTGGGAGTATAGTTTTTAATGAGTTCTTGGACAAGTATGTGGTTGTGTTTATTGATGAAAATTTTGTATATTATAAAAGTAAAGAGGAATATGAAATAAAATTAAGGATTGTTTTTAAAACATTAAAAAATAAACTATATGAAAAATTTATCAAGTTTGAATTTTGGTTACAAAAAATTTCTTTTCTTAGATATATTATTTCTAAATATGGAATAAAATTTTACCCTTCTAAAAAAATGTTATTAAAAAATTGACAAGACACAAAATATCATATAGATTCTTAGTTTACATGGATTAGTAGGTTACTACAAGAGATTTGTTGAAAAAAATCATTTTTTTATCCCACTAACTAAGTTAACTAGAAAAGGATTTAAATTCATCTAGACAAAATAATGTGATAATTTTTTTCAAAACATAAAAAGAATATTCACTACCACAAAACTGGGCAAGGCATGCGCCTGCCTTTATCAGCGCTAACGGAAAAGCGCTGATAAAGGGGTGGGCCTTTATCAGTGCTAAAAAAGAACTGATAAAGGGCACATTTATCAGTGCTTTAAATATCCCTTTATCAGTGCTTTTATTAGCGCTGATAAATGTTACATTTATCAGCGCTTTTCTTAGCACTGATAATATTTATTGTAAACATTAAATAAAAAACACATGTTATAACTAAATATATATATATATAATTAAATAATTATAAGATTAATACTAAATATATTTATTAGATTTATTAATTCATTATATATTTATTAGATTTATTAATTCATTATATATTTATTAGATTTATTAATTCATTATATTTATTAGATTTATTAATTCATTATATTTAATATATATATTTATTATATTTCTTTATATTTAATGTATTTGTTTTATTTATAAATATATAATGTGTTCTAATATATATGTATAATTGAAATTACTGAATATATATGTGTTTTCCAATGAAATAGGATCAATATCATACATGCTCGCGTCTATATATATGTGTTTTCCAATGAATTGGGGTCAATGAATATATCATACATGCGTATATATATGTGCATATTGAATAATGTTCATTTATAGATTATAATTCAATATGTTACCCATATAATATATATATATAAATATTAAATTGTTGTGCCCAAGTGATTGCATTTGTTGTCAATAACATGTCACTATGTGTCAACTGATGAAGTAGAGCTTGAAGACTAATGGTTGGAGATGCATCATTACATCTGACGATTGATGAGCTGGTCTTTAAGTTCAAAGAACTTGTATCAACTGGATACAATGTCACAACAATGTTTGAAGACCATGCATTGTCTTCACAATGCATGAGGAGATGAATTGATCCATCCACAATCACTAAGTGGATGAAGTGGTGCTAATGAAGTCCATGTTCTATTTCTTAGTGCATGTGAATTAGAAGAAGAACCAATTTGATCTCTGATTAGATCAACAAAGCACAGGGAAGAAATTATGTGATTAAGGAGCTCGGTTGAAGATGAAGACCCTTCGTGAATTCCATTCCTAAGTGATGAATAAATGTTGAAGAGAATTGGAGGAATTCTAATGAAGAAAAAGAAATAAAGAAGAGGAAATGAAGTAGAAGAATGGATTAAGTGGCATTTGGCATTTTATATTGGGAGTACTTTGTTTCTTAACAAATTCCTTATTCATTTCCTTTGCCAAAAAAAATAGGCCACCAAGGAGGCCAGTCGAGGGTCATCACCCAAGGAACATTTGGGACTCAAGGTCACCACGTCCATGGGGAACCCTCGAGGCTAGGGCACTCCATGAGGCACAAGGCTGGGCCGTGTGTAAGCCCGGGGCAATGCAGGGGATCAGGTCCTACGCAGCATGGGCGCCAGAGCGCTTGCCCGTGTGTGCATAGTGGGCGCCAGTGGCGCGCCCGAGTGGCAGGGGTGGGCGCAAGAGCGCGCCCGCAGAGAGAACTCGGTGTGGGGCGGCACCGAGAGGGGAGAAGTTCAATTGCGGTGAATGGGGGAGCAATTGTTTGATAAACCACGGAAAACCCGGGATCCGTTTCGATGTGGGATGTGCAATGTTCACCGGGAGCGAATCCTGGCCGCTCGATCGATCGCGCGCCAGATCTCGACCGCACGATCGATCCCGCGCGAGATCTTCTGATCGCGGCCGTCCAAAGATCTGATCCGACGGCTGCCACATCGTCTTCCTTGAGCTCAGCCGAGGCACCTCCCGTGAAGCCGCCGATGAACCAGAGGCTACCCGTGTCCGGATTTCGAGTTCTCGTCCACCTCTGAAGGAGCTAAGGCGTCCATCCGGTTCGTCTGGCCACACTGAACACGATCATGCCTAAAAATGGGTGTTCATGCAACGAGGGGAGCATTTTGAGTTCGGTCGAGGAAAAAGGATGTGCCGAGGCCAAGTATTTCGTGTTTTGCATGAAATTGAAGAGAAGAGGCCATGCATGCGTTCGAAATCGCATGCACGTTAAGAAAGGAGAAGGAGAAGAAGTTCGCGTTGAACAGAGAGAAAGAAACGTGATTTTTGGATCGCGTTTAAAGATTTTCAAAGAACCGAAAATATCGGTGGTTCAAGATTTATCCCACACGGATGAACCGAGGCCCTCTGCCTATATAAAGAGAGGTCGAGACCTCTGGAATGCTGCTGATCCTTTGAGAACTTGAGAGTCCCGCGAAGCCATCCGAGCTACGTGAAGTACCTCTGTGCAGCCTCTTGCGCGACTGAGAATCCCGGAGCCACGCGAGGCCCCGAGGAAGTCCCCTGCGTGCTACCTCTTGCGTGATAGGAAGAAGAGCTCGGGCAGTGTACTTGCGCGCCCCGCGCTTGGTTACACCCTGCGTGCCCATGGGTGTCACGCCCTGCGCGACAGAGGCCGTCCGCACACCTTGCGCGGCTATTGAAGAAGTGAGGCCTCACCCCTAGCGCGCCACTGTTGGTGTTTGAGTTTGGGTGAAGCATATACCACACTTGGGCGTGTGTGTGCAAGGAGGAAGACCTGAGACTTAGCCTTGTGTGTGCACAAGTGAAGAAGACCAACCTTGAGAAGAACAGGAGTACACACTTAAGTGTGTGAATGCAAAAGAACTGATCATTCTAAGTGATTGGTTTTTTGGTGAGTAAGACCAACGAGATCTTTTGAAGACTGTTGAAGCTACTTGAAGTTTTGAACAACACCTTTGAAGAAGTGAAGTGGAGCCATGATGAAGATGATGCTGTGGAGTTGGGGGGTTTAACTAACTTGTAATTGGGGGGTATAACCAATTACTGTGTAAACATCTTTTGGCATAGTGAAGAATCCATGTTGGGGGGTGTAACCAACACGGCAAGGAGTAGGTATTTGTACCGAACCTTGTAAATCTCCGTGTTCTATGCTTTCATTATCACTGAACCACTAAAAGAGTAGATCTAGGCCTTAACCAGCTGCAGAGGTTGAATTGATAATTCAAAGGGAACAATTCTTAAAAAGAAAAAGTTATCACTGATTCACCCCTCCCCTCTCAGTGATCACAACCGATCCAGGAATTTCAAGTGGTATCAGAGGGAGGTTGCCTCTGTTAGGATCTACTTCTGAGAAAATAGACAATCTAAATTCTGTTAATAGTAGGGGTGTCCCTACATTCGATGAAAAGAATTATCACAGCTGGAAAAATCGGATGTTGCCCTACCTTCTATCTCACGGCCTTGATGTTAGAGATGCAGCCTTATTTGGATTCCCTCCTCTTGCTAATGAAGATGCTATGACACTGGATGAGAAAAGAAATATGGAAGTTGATGGTAAATCTCAAAATGCCATTCTTATGTCACTCTCAGAAAAGGTATACACAAAAGTCATGGGACTCAAGAATGCTAAAGAAATTTGGGACAAATTAGAAAGTAGTTATGAAGGCAACATGAAAGTCAAGGAAGCCAAATTACAAATTTGGAGAAGCAAGTTTGAAGATGTAAAGATGGGAGAAGAAGAAAATATTGATGATTATTTCACAAGAGTCAATGAAATTGTCAGTAACATTCGGGGCTTTGGAGAAAAGTTGGAGGACTCCACTATTGTTAAAAAACTAATGAGAAATTTTCCTGACAGGTTTGACCCCAAAGTCTCAGCATTAGAAGACAGATATGATCTCTCTCTTGATGAACTACACAACATTATCATTTCATATGAAATGAGGAAGATCCCAGTATTCAAGAAGAAGATCAAGGATGAGATGGCTTTTGAGGCCATGAGACAACTCAAGATAAAAGATGACGAAGTCCTAGAATCAAGTGATTCTGACAATGAAGAAAAGGATGAAGATATCAACACGATTATTTCTCTTTTATCTAAAAGGTTTGGAAAAACTAAATTCAGGGGAAAAGGGAAATCACCATCGAGATGTTTCAATTGCAATAACATCAGACACTTTGCTGTTAACTGTCCTAAGAAAAGATCTAGTGCTCCAGATATTGAAGATGATAAGTCACAAAAGAAGAAATGGAGTAGATACCCAAGAGAAGGAAACAGATCTGGTGCAAGAAAGAAAAGGATCATTCCTGGTGAAAGAAGAAGCTATGTAAGCAAAGAGGAAGAATCAGACTTCACTTCAGCCAGTCAATCAGAAGAAGAAACGAATTTTATGGCTCATGTGGAAAAAGGGTTTGACACCTGCAGTAGTGAAGATGATGAAAGTGAATGAACAGAGCTCGAACACATATTGAAAGATGAACTAGTGGCTTGCCTTGAACAGAACACTGAACTCAAGAAAGAGAAGAGATTGTTACAAAAGGAAACCAATAGGATAACTGAGGAGTTGTAAGAATGTATGAAGAAAGAGACAATGTACATTGATGAAATCAAGAGACACAAACTGAAGGTAGCTGAGCTGGACAAGATAGCAAAAGATCTTGAGGAGAAACTTCACCTCAAAGAAGAAGAGCAATCAGTGACACATTCCAAGTGGATTGAAGCACAGAATATCTTGACAAAGATGAGAGAAGACTTCAACAAGGCTGTTGAGGTCAAGGCAGAATCATCTCATGCTGGTGCTCAGAGGCAAGTCAATTTACCACTAAGTAAATCTCTAAATACATATGTTATTTCTAACAATGCAGGTTCAAAGATAAAATTGAGACAAACATGGCATGAACAAACCTTTATAAAATCATCTTCAATGGAAGAAAGGAAATCCTCCATAAGGACTACTCAAATCTTGGACAGAAAATTACAACATGACTCTTATCAACAAAGAAGGTCAAGGTTCATAGGCTACTGTTGGTGTTGTGGTGTGTTTGGACATAAGTCCTATGCATGTTGGTATAACATGTCTCTTCCAAGCATGAGGCATGAGTCAAGGGGGAGACATCCTGAAACCCATAGTGTTTTGCAGAAAGCATCAAAACCTCCAATTCAGAACACATTTGACTGCCTGAGTGAAGCTTGTGGAATATGTGACCAATAAGGTCATAGAGCTGATAAATGTATGACAACTCTTCCTGAACAAAAATTCAAAGACATGAAAGGGAAAGGCATTCAAGAAACCAATGATGAAATCACATGCTTTGCTGAAGTGGCTCTAAAAGCCAGCAGTAAAACCAATTCATGGATTCTTGATAGTGGATGCTCATCCCACATGACTGGTGATACAAAAATTCTAAGCAACATTGAAAGTCATGAGGGAGGAACCGTGGTGTTTGGAAATGATCGTTCTCTGAAAATCAAAGGAGTTGGAAAGGATATGATTGAAACAACAAATCTAAAATCCAATGATGTGTTGTTTGTTGAAGGATTAAAGTACAACCTACTGAGTGTAAGCCAATTATGTGATGACGGACATGAGGTGTTGTTCCAGAAGGATTCATGCATCATCAAGAGCTCAAAGGATGGAAAAATCATCACTCAAGGAAGAAGAACCACTGGAAACCTATTTCAAATTGGTGAGTCCATCAATTATTGTTATCTTAGTTCTAAAGATGAAAACAATCTTTGGCACAGAAGACTTGGCCATCTAGGTCAAAGAAGTATGAGTAAAATTTTGAAGTACAATATTGTACGAGATCTACCCAAATTAAAGAGAGAAAGAGATGAAATTTGTGACACGTGTCAGAAGGGAAAACTGACCCATAGTTCACACAAAGGAGTAGATATCATGTCTACTGGGCCTCTTGAACTCATTCACACAGACATATGTGGACCGATGAGACAAAAGTCTACAAGAGGAGATCTCTATTTTATAACCTTCATTGATGATTACACTCGGATGACCAACGTCATGTTCATGAAACACAAGTCAGAAGCAATCATGATGTTCAAAAACTTCAAGAGGCAAGCTGATAAAGAACTTGGAATCTGTATCAAGAAAGTGAGATCAGATAATGGAAAATAATACACTTGTGATAATTTTGAAAGCTATTTGGTCAAGCATGGAATCAAGAATCAATACAGTACACCATATACTCCACAACAAAATGGAGTGGTCGAAAGGAAGAATCGAAGCATAGTTGAAATGGGGAGGACTATGTTGGCTGAGCATAATATCTCTAAGTTTTTCTGGAGAGAAGCAGTATGCACAGCTATACACGTACAAAATAGATGTCTCCTAAGACCAGAAACACAAATGACAGCCTATGAAATGTGGTTTAACAGAAAACCAACTATTAAGTACTTCAGAGTCTTTGGCAGTCCATGCATCATCAAGATTAAAAACATTAATCTGGGAAAGTTTGAGGAAAAAGCAGAAGAAGGAATCTTCATGGGCTACCTACCTGATGGAAAAGGCTACAGATTCTGGAATAAGAGGTTGAACAAAATGATTGACTGCAGTGATGTCAGAATAATTGAAAACAACACCAAACCATACACTGTGGATAATGATGACTCAATGAATGACACAACCTTGGAACAAAAGAATGAAGAATTAATTTATCCAACACCAACTGCTGGTGAGATCAACTCTGAACACACCAGTGATGAATAGGAAGGTAATGAAGATGGAAGAAGGAGATACAATAAATTGAAGAAACATGTCGACACAAAAAATGTCCTTGGTAACCCACAATCCTCAGTAAAAACTAGGAGAAGATTGAGATTGGAAGATCACACTGCATTGGTTTCTCAAGTGGAACCTCACACAGTGGCTGAAGCAGTTGAACATGAGGAATGGATACAAGCTATGCATGAGGAACTCAATCAAATAGAAAAGAACTCCACTTGGGATCTTGTGCTAAGGCCCAAAAATAAAAATGTAATTGGGACAAAGTGGGTTTTCAGAAACAAACTCAATGTGAAAGGGGAAGTTTCAAGAAATAAAGCCAGACTTGTATGAAAAGGGTATTCACAAATGGAAGGAATCGAATTTGAAGAAACGTTTGCACCAGTTGCAAGATTGGATACTATCAGAATGTTATTAGCAGTTGCAGCACACAAGTCGTACAAGGTTTATCAGATGGATGTGAAATCTGCATTCCTAAATGGAGATCTTGAAGAAGAAGTGTATATAGAACAACCAGAGGGATTTGTGCTAGACAAAGATGGTAGCATGGTATGTAGATTGAAGAAAGCATTGTATGGGTTAAAGCAGGCTCCCAGAGCCTGGTACTCCAAGTTGGATGGTTGTCTTAAGAGCATGAAGTTTGTCGAAGGAACAGTTGACAGTAATCTCTATGTCAGAGAAATGGCCACTGGTACTCTCATAGTCATTATCTATGTGGATGATATTATTTTTGCTGGTGACAAGGAAGGACTATGTGAAGAATTCGCTGAGCAGATGAAGAGAACCTTTGAAATGTCCATGCTTGGTCAAATGACATATTTTCTAGGATTTCAGGTGGAACAAAGGAAAAACTCTATATTTCTTTCACAAGAAAAGTATGCAAGGGACTTAGTGAAAAGGTTCGGAATGGAGAATGAAAAGGAAGTCTCAACACCCATTTCTGTTGGAACCAAACTATGCAAGGATGAAGAAGGCAACAATGTTGATCAGAAAGAGTTCAGGAGAATTATTGGCAGTCTCCTTTATCTCACGACCTCAAGGACTGATATAACATATGCAGTGACATTGTGTGCAAGATTTCAATGTGACCCAAAAGAATCTCACTTATAAGTAGCTAAAAGAATCTTGAGATATGTGAAAGGAACCCTCAACTATGGACTCTTATATAAACACAGTACAAACATAAAGTTGTTGGGATTCACTGATGCTGATTGGGCTGGTGATTGCACTGATAGAAGATACACATCTGGTGGAGCCTTCTTTCTGGGAGAAGGATGTGTTAGTTGGTATAGCAAGAAACAAAATTCTGTAACATTGAGCATAGTCGAAGCATAGTATGTGGCAGCTACACATGCATGTACACAAATGATTTGGATGCAGGTACAGCTAGCAGATTTGAGAATTAAAGCTGAAAAACCATTGAGGATCTTATGTGATAATCAAAGTGCAATTGGCTTGTCTAAGAATCCTATAAAACACTCCAGATCAAATCATATTGATATAAAATATCATTTCATCAAAGAAAGGGTCGCCAGTGGAGACATCAATCTCGACTACATTTCTAATCAAGATCAGGTGGCAGATATTTTCACCAAAGCTATGCCTACAGAAAGATTTGTTGAGCTAAGGCTGAAACTTCATGTTCATCCTTCTCCTCTCACTTGAGGAAGAGAAAGGTCCCTCCTTATTCCCTAAATTTATATGTTTTTGTACTGACATGCAGGGAATTGAAGGAGATGAGTTCATCCCTTGAGGGTGAGCATTAGTTGCTGAGTCAAGCAGTTATGCATTTTGGGAATGACTTCCTATTCATCCCTTTTCATTTGTTGGCCAATAAGGGGGAGAAATAATCAGCACATACACATTGTGACATTATACAAAATGGGATTCAGAGTATTGACAACCAAATACAAAGGGGGAGATTGTTGTGCCCAAGTGATTGCATTTGTTGTCAATAACATGTCACTATGTGTCAACTGATGAAGTAGAGCTTGAAGACTAATTGTTGGAGATGCATCATTACATCTGACGATTCATGAGCTGGTCTTTAAGTTCAAATAACTTGTATCAACTGGATACAATGTCACAACAATGTTTGAAGACCATGCATTGTCTTCACAATGCATGAGGAGATGAAGTGATCCATCCACAATCACTAAGTGGATGAAGTGGTGCTAATGAAGTCCATGTACTATTTCTTAGTGCATGTGAATTAGAAGAAGAACCAATTTGATCTTTGATTAGATCAATGAAGCACAGGGAAGAAATTATGTGATTAAGGAGCTCGTTTGAAGATGAAGACCCTTCGTGAATTCCATTCCTAAGTGATGAATAAATGTTGAAGAGAATTGGAGGAATTCTAATGAAGAAAAATAAATAAAGAAGATGAAATGAAGTAGAAGAATGGCTTAAGTGGCATTTGGCATTTTATATTGGGAGTACTTTGTTTCTTAACAAAGTCCTTATTCATTTCCTTTGCCAAAAAAATAGGCCACCAAGGAGGCCAGCCGAGGGTCATCACCCAAGGCACATGTGGGACTCAAGGTCACCACGCCCATGGGGAACCCTCGAGGCTAGGGCACTCCATGAGGCACAAGGCTGGGCCGTGTGTAAGCCCAGGGCAACGCAGGGGATCAGGTCCTGCGCAGCATGGGCGCCAGAGCGCGCGCCCGTGTGTGCATAGTGGGCACCAGTGGCGCGCCCGAGTGGCAGGGGTGGGTGAAAGAGCGTGCCCGTAGAGAGAACTCGGTGTGGGGTGGCACCGAGAGGGGAGAAGTTCAATTGCGGTGAAGGGGGGAGCGATTGTTTGATAAACCACGGAAAAACCGAGAGCCATTTCGACGTGGGACGTGCAATTTTCACCGGGAGCGAATCCTGGCCGCTAGATCGATCGCGCGCCAGATCTCGACCGCACGATCGATCACGTGCGAGATCTTCTGATCGCGGCCGTCCAAAGATCTGATCCGACGGCTGCCACATCGTCTTCCTCGAGCTCAGCCAAGGCACCACCCGCGAAGCCGCCGATGAACCAGAGGCTACCCGTGGCTGAATTTCGAGTTCTCGGCCACCTTTGAAGGAGCTAAGGCGTCCATCCGGTTCGTCTAGCCACACTGAACGCGATCATGCCTAAAAATGGGTGTGCATGCAACGAGGGGAGAATTTCGAGTTCGGCCGAGGCAAAAGGACGTGCCGAGGCCAAGTGGTTCGTTTTTTGCATGAAATTGAAGAGAAGAGTCCATGCATGCGTTCGAAATCACATGCACGTTAAGAAAGGAGAAGGAGAAGAAGTCCGCGTTGAACAGAGAGAAAGAAACGTGATTTTCAGATCGCGTTTAAAGATTTTCAAAGAACCGAAAATATCGGTGGTTCAAGATTTATCCCACGCGGATGAACCGAGGCCCTATGCCTATATAAAGAGAGGTCGAGACCTCTGGAATGCTGCTGATCCTTTGAGAACTCGAGAGTCCCGCGAATCCATCTGAGCTACGTGAAGTACCTATGTGCAGCCTCTTGCGCGACTGAGAATCCCGGAGCCACCCGAGGCCCCGAGGAAGTCCCCTGCGCGCTACCTCTTGTGTGACAGGAAGAATAGCTCGGGCAGTGTACTTGCGCGCCCCGCACTTGGTTACACCCTGCGTGCCCACGGGTGTCACGCCCTGCGCGACAGAGGTCGTCCGCACACCTTGCGCGGCTATTGAAGAAGTGAGGTCGCACCCCTTGCGCGCCTCTTTTGGTGTTTGAGTTTGGGTGAAGCATATACCACACTTGGGCGTGTGTGTGCAAGGAGGAAGACCCGAGGCTTAGCCTTGTGTGTGCACAAGTGAATAAGACCAACCTTGAGAAGAAGAGGAGTACACACTTAAGTGTGTGAATGCAAAAGAACTGATCATTCTAAGTGATTGGTTTTTTGGTGAGCAAGACCTACGAGATCTTTTGGAGACTATTGAAGCTACTTGAAGTTTTGAACAACACCTTTGAAGAAGTGAAGTGGAGCCATTATGAAGATGATGCTGTGGAGTTGGGGGGTTTAACCAACTTGTAATTGGGGGGTATAACCAATTACTGTGTAAACATCTTTGGGCATAGTGAAGAATCCGTGTTGGGGGGTGTAACCAACACGGCAAGGAGTAGGTCTTTGTACCGAACCTTGTAAATCTCTGTGTTATGTGCTTTCATTATCACTGCACCACTAAAAGAGTAGATCTAGGCCTTAACTAGCTGCAGAGGTTGAATTGATAATTCAAAGGGAACAATTCTTAAAAAGAAAAAGTTATCACTGATTCACCCCTCCCCTCTCAGTGATCACAACCGATCCAGGCATTTCATAAATGTACACTTAAAATTAAATTATATTTAAAAAATAAATATATGTTTTATTATATTCAATGATATATATATATAAATATACCTTTCAAATAATTTTATGAGTATAAATAGAGATATAAATATTTAGAGTTAAATAAATATATAATAATATAAAGAAATTCTTAAATTTATACATGTATCAGTGCTTTTATTAGCGCTGATAAACTACATATTTATATATAAAATTAAATAATTATATATATATATAATTAAATAATTATAAGATTAAAAATAAATATATTTATTAGATTTCTTAATTCATTATATATTTATTAGATTTCTTAATTCATTATATATTAATTTATTAGATTTATTAATTAATTAGATTTATTAGATTTATCAATTCATTATATTTAATATATATTTCCTATATTTCTTTATATTTAATGTATTTGTTTTATTTATAAATATATATATATTGTGTTCTGATATATATGTATAATTGAAATTATTGAATATATGTGTGTTTTCCAATGAATTGGGGTCAATGAATATCATACATGCGTGTATATATATGTGTTTTCCAATGAATATATCATACATGCGTATATATATGTGCATATTGAATAATGTTCATTTATAGATTATGATTCATTATGTTACCCATAAAATATATATTATAAAAAATGTACACTTATAATTAAAATTAAATTATATTTAAAAAATAAATATATATTTTATTATATTTTCAATGATATATATATAAATATACCTTTCAAATAATTTTATAAGTATAAATAGATATATATATATATATATATATAGAGTTAAATAAATATATAATAATATAAATAAACTCTTAAATTGATACATTTATCAGCGCTATTACTAGCGCTGATAAACTACGTATTTATCAGGGCTGATAAAGTCACTCTTTATCAGCGCTACAAAAGCACTGATAAAGTCTGTCCTTTATCAGCGCTTTTCATTTTAGTGTTGATAAATACTCCCTTTATCAGTTCTTTTTACTAGCACTGATAAAGGTCCATGTGGGATTTATAAAATCCACCGGGTCTTCTTCCTCCTCCCCACACCCTGTCAAGCTTTCGCAGAATCCCTCCTCTGTGCCGCTGCCTCCTCTCCGCCGTTGTCGCTGCCTCCTTCTCCTCCTCCTCTGCCGTGGCCACCGCTTCCTTCTCCTTCTCCTCCTCCTCCGGTCACCGCCTCCTCCTCCTCTGCGCCTGCTCCTCCTCCTCCTCCTCCTCCACCGTAGCCTCGTCCTCCTCCTCCTCCACCGGCACCTCCTCCTCATTTTCCTCCTCTGCCTACTCCGCTGCCTCCTCTCCACCGCAGCTCCTCCACCGTGGCCTCCTCCTCCTCCTCTTCCTCCTCTGCTGCCTCCACTGCCTCCGAGCTTCCTCCGAGCTGCTTCTGCTACCTCCGCCTTGCCTCCGCACTACCTCTACACTACCTCAGTGCTGCCTCCGCTGCCTCTGGTGCCTCCGCTGTCGACGCCTCCTTCTCCTCCGCCACCGGGTCCTCCTCCTTAAGGTGAGTAAAATTGAATTTTCATGAATTAATTATGTTTGCATTTATTTTCAATATTGAGATTAATTATGATTTGGTGTGATTCTTGTGTGTGATACATGTGTGTGTGACACATGTATATGTGGTTGGTTACTTGTTTGATCTTGATTAGCTCTCCCCACTTACGGTTGGTTTACTTGTGAATTGATCTTTTTGAGTGGGTTTTTGTGCCTTTTATGTTTTGGTTTATTGTATGAACCCTTGTGGTTAATTATAATTCCCCTTGTGTTTATTTAATTAGAAATTTTTGTATTATTTTGGCCTCCATAAGTGAACTATTGGGTGTAGGCATATTCATATGTGCATAGGGTGCAAATATGGATTGATACACAAATGATAATGGCTTTATAAAATGATGCTCACTTTAAACCTTGGATTTCGAAACAATTTTCCTCCTTTCCTCCTTATTTTCCTTATCCCTCCTCCTTTCAAATGGTTCTTATAAAACCTAAATGTTTCAAAAATGGATCCTTGCTTCCCAAATTTCAAATTTAGTTTCAAAGTTTTTCCCTAAATCTAGGTATGTTTGGCTTCTTGAGGTGTGGTTTGGTTTCTAAATGGCATAAAGGCCCGTTTGGAATCTTCAGAGCTTACATGGTGTTTTCCCCTTTGTTTTGAAAATGGAATTTGATTTGTAAATTTTAAAGATCTATTGGTATTTTGGAAATTGGTTTTGAAACTCATGTGATGTATAGGCCCAGTTGGCACTTGTGTGTTATTGGTTTATACCGTGCATGTGATGGCCTCTTCATTCTCTGGTATACTACTATAATGGGGCATCAATGTTGGTTGTTTACTATGGAGGTACACCATATGTCGGTAGGTGAGTCTGAACCTAGTAAGTCTAGGGATTTATTCTAGGTATGTTTAGGTAATTCTAATGATTACCTATCTATATGTTCTGATTTATTTTTCTGCACTTTGGTTATCTAGTTTTCCAGTATTTTTTTACTTTTATTGTTTCAATTAATTTCATCATGGCTTGGTGGTCACCTTGTTTGGATTCTTATATTCAATTTTGAATTCATTTTTTAAACTAGATATCTATTTTAAAAAGGGAAGTCGTGATTTGTTTTGAAAATGGATTTTCTAAAAAATATGTGTTGGTTATTTAAATGATAAAAACCTATTTTGTAAATGTATTTCAAACTAGTGTTTTTGTATTATTTCAGGAAAGGTAATGTATGGATTCTGTGGTGATTACCTACTAAGTTGTTTTATGATCACACCCTAATTGTGACACTGGACATCAGTAGACCCAAGTTATTTTTAGGTTTGGGTTTCTTGTTTAGGTTTCCTTTAAAGCAGGTTGGTCTTATAGTTAGTGGTAACCCAAAGGTCACGAGGATATCTGGTCGGGTTCTGATTTATTCTATCTCTATTTTTAGTTTCTTTTTTGTTCATTTGACGCTGTATATGGATCATGTTTATGTATTCTTTATGTTCTATGCTTATGGATCCTCATGGTTTTTTTGTGTGCTCTATTTGGTTTATATATATCCCCATTTATATATCTCACATCATATTATCACACCATGACTCTTATATATCCTTAAGAGGGTGTTCCTCATCATACGTGATATATAAAACTATATGATCCATCTTCTTTAGGCCTAAGACTCTAATCAAATAGCCTTATAAAACCTAATTAGGCTATACAAAACTCATACCAAACCTGATCCTTTCATAAAAACAACTACTCCATGGAGATATAATCTCTGGATGATCACAAAATCACAAACATTCAATAGAACCCTCACTCTATCTCTTGGTGGATCAAAAACACCCTATTTATTTACCTTGGTTGCTCTTGATTTCTATCCCTTTCACTGGAACACATATACTCATGCATGAATGCACAATCATGCATAAATTAGAACATGGTTTTGTATTATAGGGTCCACCTACCTCAAAAAATTGAGTAACCCCCTCACCAAGATCAACTCATCCTCAACCAAGACTATACATGCCTTATCTAATCTTGTACCAATAATTGAGACCCGATATCAAGGCACAATTCCCAAATAATTAATTATAGAAACTTATAATTAATTATTCACCTTAATATCATTAGGAATAATCTTTTAAAAACTCACTGGGAAACACAACACCACCTAAACCACACAAAACATGGTGTGTTCATCATACAAGGATAACCTCTATCCAATACAATCAAAATCTACATCATCTGAATTGATTTGAAGATGATATAGTGAAATCATCACACAAATCCTAGTTAAAATCATCCCAAATCATAGGAAAATAAAGGATAATAGTAATGGAGGAAGTATGAGTGAAAAACTCACTAACACGCTATAAAAACTCCCAAGAACCACCCCTCATCAGGGGGGATCGAAGAGAGGAAGAGATTGGATGAATCCCAAGAACCACCCAAGATTTGCTATTAATGAGCACGCCCCCCACCATTTTTGAAGTATCTAGTTTTTTATCTAAATTATACTCATATTACTTCTCCCCTAACCTATATACTCATCTTATGGATTTCAAATAGGATGAATATAAATAAAGAATGGATGAATGCCAATCGGTTGAAAAAAGAGTATGAAGAAGGCATGAAAGAGTTTATCAAGTTTTTAAAAGATCATGCATGTGACTCTTCTCAAATCCTTTGTCCATGTTTACGTTGTTGTTATTCAAAACAAATTAGTCCAGAGGAGTTGGAATAACACTTTATCTGTCACGGAATAGATCAGAGTTATACATGTTGGAATAAACATGGGGAAACAATGAATGTAGGTAGTGACCGGGATGACACTGCATTTTATGGATCATATAATATGATTACAAACATGAACAATGAAGATGACCGTATGGAGGATGTGATTACAGATGTTAATGATGATGAAGATCATATTGAGGAAATGACAAGGACTATCGAAGATGAACTTCGTGATTGCCCAAAATTGTTTGAGAAGTTAAAAAGTTGTGCAAAGACGTCATCGTATGGTGGTTACACTAAATATACAGCATTGTCAGTCGTACTGAAGCTGTATAATTTGAAATCATACAACGGGTGGAGTGACTCCAGTTTTACGAAACTACTTTCTCTCATGAATAACATGATCCCAGAATACAATGAGCTCCCGAGCCGAACATATGATGCCAAACGAATGTTATGCTCGATGGGTATGATCTCTAAAAGAATACACACCTGCCTAAATGACTGTATACTATTTCTCCAGGACCACAAATCACTTAAAGAATTCCCAAAGTGTGGTGCTTCTCGATACAAGAAAGATGAATCCAGACCTACTAAAGTTGTATGGTACTTTCCAATCATTCCAAGGTTTAGACGCCTATATGGAAGTGAGGATACTGCAGAACAATTAACATGGCATGCAGATACAATAATTAAAGATGGGATACTACGTAACCCAGAAGACTCTCCTCAGTGAAAGAGAATCGATCATGAGTATCCTGAATTTGGAAACGAGTCGAGAAACCTTCGTCTTGCGTTATCTACAGATGGAGTGAATCCTTTTGGTTTTCAAAGCAACAGTCACAGTACATGGTCGGTTATGTTGATAAATTATAACTCACCACCATGGTTATGCATGAAATGAAAATACATCATGTTATCTATGCTTATATCAGGACCAAAACAATCGGGTAATGATATTGATGTTTATTTAGCTCCATTGATCGAAGATTTGAAATTATTGTGGGATTCAGGTGTTACATTGTATGATGCTTACAAAAAGGAAGATTTCACTTTGAGAGTCATGTTGTATGGGATGATAAATGACTTCCCTACTTATGGAAATTTTTTAGGATATAACATTAAAGGAACTCAAGGTTGTCCCGTTTGCGAAGAAGGTACACAATCAATTAGGTTGAAACATTCATCGAAAACCAGGTTTCTAGGACATCACAGATTTCTACCGCGACGAAATAAGTACCATTCTTGGACGACATCATTCGATGGAATTTCAGAAGAACGTACAACACCATCTCCACTAACAAGTGGTCAATTGTTTGAGAAAGTTAAAAATGTGGACACTACTTTTGGTAAACCGGATTCGAAAAAACTTACGAAAATCGGTTGGAAAAAGAGATCAGTTTTTTTTGAATTACAATACCGGAATTGTCTGTATGTAAGACATTTTCTTAATGTTATACATGTAGAACAAAATGTATTTGATAGTGTCATCGGCACGTTGCTAAATATATCTGGCAAAACAAAAGATGGAATTAAGGCTAGGTTGGACATGGTTGAGATGGGAATAATGATAAAATGCATTCGTATTGTTTTGATACTTTAGGAAAACGATCCATGAGTCATTTGTGATGTGTAAGAATCGACAACACCTCAATCTGACGCACGGTGTGACCGGTATGGCTAAAAGTGTTTGATATCAGTTTCAAATTGAGATAAACTTTAGAAAACAACACTACTGACGTACGGAATACCAAGAAAACGTGTTTGGATTGTTTTGATACTTTAGTACAACGATCCATGAGTCATTTGTGACGTGTATGAATCAACCGCACCTCATTCCGACGCACGGTGTGACCGTTATGGCTAAAAGTGTCTAATATCAGTTTGAAATTGACATAAAATTTAGAAAACAACGCAAGTGACATATGTCAAACCAAGCAAACTTGTTCGGATTGTTTTGATACTTTAGGACAATTATCCATTAGTCATTTTTGACATGTATGAATCGACCTCACCTCAATCTGACGCACGGTGTGACCGGCATGGCTAATAGTGTCTGATATCAGTTTGAAATTGACATAACTTTAGAAAACAACACAAGTGACATACGGAAAACCAAGTAAACACATTCGGATTGTTTTTATACTTCAGTAAAACAATCCATGAGTCATTTTTGATGTTTACAAATCGACTGCACATCAATCTGATGCACGGTGTGACCAGTATGGCTAAAAGTGTCTGATGTCAATTTCAAATTGAGATAAACTTTAGAAAACAATACTACTGACATACGGAATACCAAGAAAACATGTTAGTATTGTTTTGATACTTTAGTAAAATGATCCATGAGTCATCTTTGACATGTAGGAATCGACCTCACCTCAATCCGACGCACGGTGTGACCGGTATGGCTAAAAGTGTCTGATATCAGTTTGAAATTGACATAAACTTTAGAAAACAACACAAGTGACATACGGAAAACCAAGAAAACGTGTTCGGATTGTTTTGAAAATTTAGGAAAACGATCTATGAGTCATTTGTGATGTGTACAAATTGACCGCACCTCAATCCAATGCACGGTGTGACCGGTATGGCTAAAAGTGTCTGATATCAGTTTCAAATTGACATAAACTTTAGAAAACAACACAAGTGACATACGGAAAACTGAGCAAACGCATTCGGATTGTTTTTATACTTTAGGAAAACGATACATGAGTCATTTTTGATGTGTAAGAATCGACTGCACCTCAATCCGACGCACGGTGTGACCGGTATGGCTAAACGTGTCTGATATCAGTTTCCAATTGAGATAAACTTTAGAAAACAACACTACTGACATACAGAATACCTAGCAAACGTGTTCGGATTATTTTGATACTTTAGGAAAATGATCTATGAGTCATTTGTGAAATGTAAGAATTGATCACACCTCAATCCGACGCATGTTGTGACCGGCATAGCTAATAGTGTCTGATATCAGTTTGAAATTTACATAACTTTAGAAAACAACACTACTGACATACAGAATACCGAGAAAATGCATTCGAATTGTTTTGATACTTTAGGAAAACGATCCATGAGTCATTTTTGATGTGTACGAATCGACCGCACCTCAATCCGACGCACACTGTGATCGGCATGGATAATAGTGTCTGATATCAGTTTGAAATTAAAATAACTTTAGAAAACAACAAAAGTAATATACGGAATACCGAGCAAACACATTCAGATTGTTTTGATACTTTAGGACAACGATCCATGAGTCATTTGTGACATTTAGAAATTAACCGCACCTCAATCCAATGCACGGTGTGACCGGTATGGCTAAAAGTGTCTGATATCAGTTTCAAATTGAGATAAACTTTAGAAAACAAAACTACTAACATACAGAATACCAAGAAAACACATTCAGATTGTTTTAATACTTTAGGAGAATGATCCATGAGTCTTTTTTGAGGTGTACGAATTGAATACACCTAAATCCAATGCACGGTGTGACCGGTATGGCTAAAAGTGTCTGATATCAGTTTAAAATTGACATAACTTTAGAAAACAACACAAGTGACATACGGAAAACCAAGCAAACACATTCAGATTGTTTTGATACTTTAGGAAAACGATCCATGATTCATTTTTGATATGTAAGAATCAACAGCACCTCAATCCGATGCACGGTGTGACCGGTATGGCTAAACCTGTATGATATCAGTTTCCAATTGAGATAAACATTAGAAAACAACACTACTGACATACGGAATACCAAGAAAACGAGTTCAGATTGTTTTGATACTATAGGAAAATGATCCATGAGTCATTTTTGACGTGTATGAATCAATACCACCTCAAACTGATGCACGGTGTGACTGGTATGGCTAAAAGTGTCTGATATCAGTTTCCAATTGAGATAAACTTTAGAAAACAACACTACCGACATACAGAATACTGAGAAAACACGTTCGGATTGTTTTTATACTTTAGTACAACGATCCATGAGTCATTTTTGATGTGTATGAATCAACCACACCTCAATCTGATGCACGGTGTGACTGGTATGGCTAAAAGTGTCTGATATCAGTTTCAAATTGACATAAACTTTAGAAAACAACACTACTGACATACGTAATACCAATCAAATGTGTTAGGATTGTTTTGATACTTTAGGAAAACAATCCATGAGTCATTTGTGATGTCTATGAATTGAAATCACCTCAATATGACACACGGTGTTACCGGTATGGATAAAAGTGTCTGATATCAGTTTCAAATTGACATAAACTTTAGAAAACAACACTACTGACATACGGAATACTGAGCAAACACGTTCGGGTTGTTTTAAAACTTTAGGACAACAATCCATGATTCATTTGTGATGTGTATGAATCGAACGCACCTCAATCCGATGCACGTTGTGACTGGTAAATCTTTTCATTAGATAAATAATCAGTATTTTTTAAATGAGATAAATCATCCAAAAACATATTGATTTTACATTATTTTCTTTCATTGTTATCAGAATGAAAACATTTGAGTTTAAAATTTCATATTTTAGTTTCACATTTCCATATTAATGTATTCTTTCATATTAATATTTTAATTTATTTAATTATTTCATTACTAACATAATATTTGTTTTCTTATATAGGTGAATTTTTTTCCTTGAGTTCGGATGCTTTGTTCGGCAACAAATATCGTGGAAGAAAATTTTTGAGAGCGGATCACGGATATCAAAGGATGAAACATGAATGTTTATAACTGTTGTTGAATAATTGTAATTGTAACCATGTAAAACAATGTTTTAAATGTATATAGCAGTGTGTTTTTTGTATTTATGATGTTAAGTAAATGTATATACTGTTGTTTGTCAAAATATTGTCTGTGGGTGCTATTTTGTGCAGGTGTTCATGTGCTACTTTGTGTAGGTATTCTGGTTTGTGCAGGTGTACAGGTGTGAAGGTTCTGTTTTGCAGGTGCAGGTGATGGTGCCTTTATCAATGCTTTTTTGAGCACTGATAAAGGACACATTTAACAGCGCTAGAATAGCACTGATAAAGGGGACCCCCCCCCTTATCTACGCCAGCATTAACAGCACTTTTCTAGTGCTGTTAATGCCGGTTTTTAGCGCTGATAAAGGGCCAAGTTGTAGTAGTGATTTGTGAATACTCTAATTTTTTTTCTTTTTATCCAAAAATAGTGAATTTTCATTAATAGTGGTGATTCAATGAAATGACTTGGTTGTGTCTTAATTCATAATTAATAGCTATATACTTATACTTCACATTAATTTAAACCTTGTGAGTTAAATTACCCTACACATGATTTGGAATTGGATTTTTTGTTTTTATATTAAAAATTTAGCGGCATCATTTGTATGGAGTAAGGTATGAAATATACACTGATCATAAAAGTTAGAAGTAAATATTCACTCAAAAAGAATTGAACATGAGATATAGAATATAGAGAGTATTGATTAAGGATTATTATTTCATAATTCATTATCATCCTAGAAAAGTAAACAAAGTAGTTGATTCTTTGAGGCAAAAAAATTATGTTACATTAACTATGTTATATTTGTAATGTGACCCTTTTATTAATGATTTAAAAAAATGGCCTATAATTTTTGGATGTAAGTACATACTCTATTTTATTTCAGGTTTCAGTATAGTTGAATTTTTTAGGAAATATTATGAAGTCTTAGAAGGAGGATCAATATTTGTTGGAAAAGATAGAATCAGTTAAGAAGGGTAATATTATAGATTTTAATATTGATGAAGAATATTTTTTAAGATTTGTAAAAAGACTATGTGTGCCTTGTGATTCCTAGTTGAAGTGACAGTTATTCAGTGAAGCTAATAGTTCTCTTTTTTCCATTCATTTGGGAAGCACTATGATTTATAATGATCTTTATAGGTATTACTGGTGGGATATAATGAAAAGAGATATTTATAACTTCACTATGAAGTGTTTGACTTCTCAGAAGGTTAAAGCATAATGAAATTTATTGAAGGGGATGCTTCAACATTTTCCAGTGTTGAAGTGGAAATGGGAAAATATATCTATGGATTTTGTGGTGGGATTTCCAATAACATCAAGAGGTAACAATGCTATTTAGGTTATTGTTGACTGATTAACTAAATATACACATTTCCTTCCCATTTGAGATACAATTCCTTTAGATCAAATTTTTTGGTTTTATCTAAATGATATTTTTATGTTACATAGAGTTTCACTCTCTATTGTATTAGACCATGATCTTAGGTTCACATACAATTTTTGTAAAGGACTTCATAAGTTTTTGGGTACTGAATTAAATTTCATTATATCTTTTCATCATCAATCATATGGACGGTCTTGGAAGATGATTCAGACTTAAAACATGTTTTTTTCATGTTCAATGGATTACTAGGGAATTTTGGATCAACAACTTTTTTTGGTTATGTTTTCTTATAATAAAAGTTTTTATTCTAGTATACAGATGGCACCATTTGAGGCATTATTTGGAAAGAAATTTTAGACACCATAATTTTGGGATTCCATAGGCGAAATGAAGTTCATGGGACCATATTTGTTAAAGTAAATGGAAGAGAAGTTTCATTTGATTTAGAAACATATGAGGACGGCTCAGAGCAGACATAAAAGTTATATGAATAGGTATAGGAAAGAACTTTCTTTTGATATAGGTGATCATGTATTTTTCAAAGTTTCTCCATGGAAAAGTGTTATTAATTTTGCAAAAAATTGAAATCCAAGTCCACATTTCATTACACTATATGAAATCCTGGATAAATTTCATTTATTTTTCAACTGAATGGTTTTTTTCCTGATTTTATCTCAGATACACAATGTATTTCATGTTTCAATGTTAAGGAAATAAATGTTAGACTCATCACATGTTTTGAGCCCGAAAGAAATTATTTTAGAAGTGAACCTTCCTTATTAGTAATAGACTATTCATATTCGTGATTATAGAGAAAGTTTTTCAGAATAGGGTGATTCGCCAGGTTGAGGTTTTATGGAAAAACCTTATAGTTGAAGAGGCAACATGGGAATCTGAAAATGCTATGAGGGAAAGATAACCCCACTTGTTTGATAAGTGAATAAAATCATGAGGGCATGATTTCCAAAAGGGGGAAGGATTTAAAAACCTAGGTAATAATATAATATATCATTTTTATATTTATTAATATGAATTAGATAGTTATATTATTTATAAAAATGCTATGTAATTTTTAAATAAAAAAGGAAATTGTTTTAATTAAACAATTTTCCAATAAGGTCTTATTTAAAAGATTAATTTATAAAATTTATAAAATTAATTTTAAAATATGAATATAATTTTTTAAAATAATATATAAATTTTTAATTTTGGTGAAATTTTGGGATTTTTTGATAAATATTTATTTTTTAACAAATGGTGAAAAGTAATGATTTTTTTTGTAAAAATTCATTTATTTTTAATAAATTAAGTAATTTAAAAGTATAAATATTTTTTTAATATGCTTTAAATAAACCTAAGTACTATTTATTTATATTTAATCCAATTAATTACTTTTTAATCAACTTTATATTATTTTTTAGTATAAGTTTGTTTTTTGGTTTAAAATGGGTTTTTTTAAAAAGTGTTTTAAAATATATAATGTTTATCCTTTTTAATTAATTAAAATAAACCCTAATGGGGAATTTTGTAAATGAAATATTAATATTATATATCAATAAATATTAATTTATTTTCATAAAATGATTATTATTAGTCATGGAGTTAATATTGAATCATCTTTGTCTAAAAAATACTATTCTTAAAAAACCTGTTGTCTCACCATGTCTGTAGGATTAATGTTAAATTAAATTTTTCCACTACTATGAATTGAATTCGAAAAAACATATTCCTTATTTTCAATAAAAAAAATCTAATTTCTAATAAGGTCAAATTAATTTTTTTACCAATTTTATTTGTGAAAACAATTAAAATTAATTGCATCGATTAAGGGAACAAACGAGTTTACTTTGTGATTAAACTTAGAATATAAGGTGCAAAAATGACTTAAAACTTTTCCAAAACCCATTGGATTGTCATATTTAGATCTTATCCCTTATTTTATCAACAATATACCAATATTGGGGCATGATAACATTAAAAAACATGGGTGGGATTCACTTTTCAAAAAAATCAAGTGTTCCACTCACCCCACTTATAAAAGGCCACCCCCTTTGCTCCTCTCTCCACACCATAAAAACCAATTAGTTTATCCAATTCCTTAAAAAAACACTTATAAAATTCCCCCTTATCATTCTATAACCCTTACTTTGGGAAATAAGTTTAACATCCTATGTTTTTAAAAGGAAACACTATATTTAATATCATATAAGATACACCACATCGAGCTTAAAGAAAATACTAAATCTTATTATTTAAATGTGACCTTTATAAACTAGCCATTAAATTGGAGGTAATGAATATTATTAATGAAATTATGAAATATTTAATGTTCCTACTCATTTTTTATGTATTAATTATTTTTTTTAAATGAGTACTATATTTTTTGAAAAGTCGTTTTATTCTTCAAAAAATACATTTTCTTCAAAAATGATTTATAATGATTTTTATGAGAAAATATTATAATTAATTTTTTGGGATTTTAGAAAATTTATTTGGTAAAATGTATTTAATTTTCTAATTAATCATATCAAATTTTTCTTATGGTGAAATTTTGATACTTTTCTGAAAATTTTTATTTTTCAAAGAATAGTTAAAATATAGATTTTTAATAAAAAAATATCTTTCAAGTATTTATAAGATCAAATTATGTTTTGTATTAGTTTTAAATTATCATTAGTTAAATATTTTTAAAATATTCTAATTATTTTTTTTAAATGGATTTTATACTTGAATTTAGTATAAAAACTTTTTATATTTAAAAATGACATTTTTATGAAAAATTGTTTTTTATTATGATTTTACAGATTATTTTTAAATTAAATTATACCACTTATATGTTTTGAATTTTTTAAAAATTATTTCATATATGGAATCATAGGTTCCATATTTATAAAATATTTCCCTTTTATTTTTGGATAATATGAATATTAACCTTAGTAGTTTTTGTTACCATGGTAAAGGGTAAATCAAGTAATTAAGGGTAAAAATAAGATGATAAGAACTATAAAATGACCCTTACACTTGTCTATATTTTATTGGATGAATAATTTTTATCCATAAGCATTTATTATTTTAATATATGGAATTTTTTCCATTTCTAAGTGATTATGAAATTTGTAATATTTTATTTAAAAAGAGTCAAATATGTCATACTCATATCTTAATAAATATAAAATTTTTCATATAGGGTTATCCCGAGGATATATTTGACTATAAATATTTTTTTTAAATATAATATATTTATCTTAAACATGTTAATTTATTTTAAATTTTTAGGGAAGAAACAATTACCTTAATGTTTGCACAACATTGATGTAGTAATTATTTAATTAATATAAAAATAAAATAAATGATATTAAATATATTTAAATAAATATAATATGAGATAATTAATGTAATACATAAATATTATATATTAATTTTACATGTTATGAATTTATTAAAATATTTTTTGGAAGCTATATTATAACCTCCCAGACCTGGATGCCACTGAAAGGTGCCCTAAGCCTGGTTAGCCACATGGCCTCAAGTGCATCTCCTCAATTTCCATAGGTTTCCAACTAGTAGTGATGGCATAGATGTGTCTGTGGGGAGACTATTCCCTCATCACCATAGTATAGTACAGAGAATATAAAATAACAGATAAGTAGTAGAAGCAGTAAATCTATCAAAAAACTGATAAATAAACAATACATGAATATATAAATCATACCATAAAGGATATCATATATAGATGTGGATGATATATTTCTTGTGTCAAATAAATTAGCTAAAATAGGTATACATGGAATCAGTACAATAAATGTAAAAAAATACAAAAAGGAAAAAAATTATCCAGTTAGCATCTTGAGCCTCAACTCAGTCATATTCTCCCCTACTCCGAAGCATTGATCAAGTACCTGTAGTAGGGTGCTTGACCTTATCCATGCAATAAATCATATAATATTTTTGGGTGCCCGTTGGCAACCCAAACAGGGTATAAGATATAATTCTAGTAGGAAACAACCCATGGTCATGTTCCATTCAGTTAGTGAATATATAATAACAACAATGTGAAGGTTGTAATAGAATATGTAAGAAAATACTAAAAGTAAACAAGCCATAAAAGATCGAGCTTTTGGGGACACTCGTCCTCTGCTTCCTGGTTCATCCTAGATGGAATATCTCTAAATTAACAATCATCCATGTGTCAATTTATATTCAATTTCATTTAATCAATTATGTCACATTTAAATAATAAGTCTCAAGACATAGCACGTACCCTAACATCCCTTGTAATGGTATGTGATCAAAAAATCCTAACCAGGATATCAATAAAGTTATAAGTCACTGACTGAATCTAAGCATGTGATTTTTCTTGGAAGATGCATCATATAAATCAATTCATTCATTAAGCATTTAAGAACATGATCCCATCCATGGCATTCCTAATTTGGAATCCAGGTATCACTACAGGTGTACCCTGAACCAAGCACCCTACAAGACCATCCTATGCATTCCTAATTGGAATCTTGGTATCGCTCTAGGTGTGGTATAATGTCACTTCCATCCGAGTTTGTCCTTGTCGGTCCACTAAGGGATCCCAAGTGTCACCCATGGCGTACATGATCAACTACCCCTTGAGTCTATCCTTGGTAATACATAAGGAGTCCAAGTATCACTCAAGCATATAATAGTCATCCCTCATGAGTCCATCCTTAGTAATCCGTATAAGTCTTCTAAGTGTCACTTGAGCATAAGAAAGGTAGAAGCCAAATGAGTCTATCTATGGTGTTCGTATATGAACCCATGTTTCACATAAGGAATATAACAATCATAAATATAATTTAATAAATTTCAATTAATCGTGTTAAGGTCATTACCAAGAACATTTCAATTTAAACCTCACCTCATAAGGTGGATCAAGCTAAGGATAATTTTGGAGTACTTAGTCTTTAATTTAACTCATATATGAATTTAATTATAAGAATAAAGTAAAGATTAAACAAGCCATAACATGGATCATACTTAGGGGGATGTACATCCATACCCTTCCCTTAATCAATTCAGGTTCCAATTCACCTTACCATTCACAAGTCAATTTATAATTCACATTTCAATTTACAATTCACATCCCATGGAAAAGGGGTAAAAATACATTTTAAGTGATAACTCATATGCCACCCATGGAGGTCCACTTAATTTCACAACACACCCAAGGGGTGGTTTCATTTCAAGGTTCACAACCATTAGCCAATTATCAATGGGTTCCATTGATTACAAAGTTCACACCCATAAATTAAATTCATGGATTAAATTCCATTTCAAGGTCATCACTCAAAGAGTTGTTCATGTAGCATAACTTCATATATATAAACACATAAAATTTTAAGGAAAATCATGAGACCATCTACCGTAGGTTTGTAGTGGATAGCTTGTCTAGTATCAGCTCTTGATTTGACTCAGATCAGGTGAAAAATGAAGAAAGGATGAAGAACCAGAAATTAGGGCATATTATCTTGAACTTAAATAGAACATTCTATTCCAAAACAAATGAAGAATAGAACAAAAGTAATAGATATCTTACTAGTGCATATCCAATGATATGAATAGCTCTCGATTCCAATCTTGGATGGAATAGATCTTTCAATTCCTACTTTAGCTGTCAAAATAAGCTCTCAGGAGGTGAGATAAATATCCATAGGACAACTAGAATATTAGGTTTAATATAATATATTAATTAGGGGGGAATGTTAAATTCAACAAAATCTATGGGTGTCATGGTTTGGCTGCATGGTTTTCCAAACTATGTGTCAACCATGCTCGCATAGTTTGACTAACTATGTGAAAACTATGTCTTGGTCCATTGTAAAAATTTTATACATGGTTTTTTTCCTCAAAATACATAGTTTTTATAATAGTGTGGAATGTAGGGCCCCACTATCCAATCTCGCATGGTTAGAAGTAACCATACGGCCTAACCCGCATGGTTTCTACTAACCATCCATCAGGCCTTCTTCACCCCCAAAAGATTGGTTCTGGGCTCTGAACCTACCTCAGAAACCCTCGATACATGCATGGCCTCAAATGGAATTCACATTAGGCCATATTTATATATTTAAACTAAAATTTTATATAAATTTAAGGATCTATACCTCAAGTAATAATAGGACTCTTACAAACTTCCCCCTTAAATAGATTTGTCCCCAAATTTCCTTCTCATGGGTGGTTAAGAATCACCAGAGAATAACTATGGCCACTATGATCATACATCGGCCTCCTAATCCCAGTTCTCATCATGTAAATGGATTTGATTCTATATCACCCATACTAGAGGAATAGATTGTCCTCAGAGAAACTTCATGCTACAATCCACAATAAGTATAAGATGCTCCTAAAAGGATGCATCTACCTGTAACTAAAACTCATCTGGAAGAAAATAATGAGATGGTTTAGAATGATAATGTCATAGATGAGATACATGGAAGTCATCATGCATGGATTTGTACCTCTGAGGTAACTAAAACTGATAGACTAATGACCCAAATCACTCCAAAATATCAAATGGACCAACATATCTCGGTGAAAGTTTACCCTATCTCATGATCATCCTTTTTCCCAACCTTGGTGAAACACACAAAAAGACATGATCCATGACCTTGAACTCTAGAGGCCATCTTCATAAATTGGTGTATGATTTTTGTCGAGAATGAAAATTAGCCATCTTCTTCTGAATCAACTGCACCTACTCTATAGTCTCCTAAATAAAATTAGTTCCAAATGTAGTTGCCTCTCCTTCCTCTAACCAATATTGGGGTGATTAACATGGCCTATTGTACAAAGCCTTATAATGTGACATCTAAATAGTATCCTGAAATATATTATTGTAGTATAATTTCCCTAGGGGTATATTCCCCTCCCAAGAGACCCTAAATTCTAGGACACATTCACACAACATGTCCTCAATAACTTGAATTATATGTTGTGACTAGACATCAGTCTGAGGGTGGTATGTTGTGATCATAAGAACTTGTATACCCAGTTCCCTCTATAACCCTTTTCCCGAATAGTAATGTAAAATTGGCATCCCTATATAAAATGATAGCATGTGGGGCCCTGTAAAGTTATACTATTTCATTAATATACAACCTCCCAAGCTTATCCACACTGAAGGTTTCCTAGATCAGTGATAAATGTGAAACCTTCATGATTCTATCAACAATAACCCATATGACATCATTACCTTAAGGCAACCTTGATAAACCTATCATGAAATACATCATTAATTCATTCCATTTTCACTCATGAATGGGTAGCTACTGTAAAAGTCTTGCTAGCCCCTAGTTTTTTTCCTTCACCTGCTAACAGGTGGAACATATCATGAAAAAATTGGATACACCTCTTTTTATACTCGTCCACCGGTATTGGAAATGTAAATATCGATATATCTTAGTAACGTTGGGGTGAACTTTCCAAGATGAAGTATTAAAGTATTTCATTAGATCCTCTAGCATGTCTATTAAAACCCATAGATAGCCTTGAACCTGCAGAATTTCATCCTCACCTATGGTCCAACCAGGAGGAGGGTCCTCACCTGGAACACTCTCTTATAGTACAAGGATCTCAAAATATTATAGCTTCCTCATCCCCACTCTATCCATAAGGGTATAGGTAACAACTATGGATGATATAAAATTATATCCCTTTACATCCTTCACCTCAAATTGCATCTCATAAAACAAATCCATAAACTAATACTCACTAATAGCATGTTGAACTGCCTATATCTAAGTAATCTGGCTCAGTGAATCGACCACTATGTTTCCTCTACCAGAAATGTAGGTAAGATTGAAGTTGAAATATTGTAGGTATTCAACCCATATTCTCTGCCTCATATTCAGATTACGTTTTGTGAATATTTACTTGAGGATTTTGTAGTCTATGTTCACCAAAAAACACTCTCTAAGTAAGTAATGTCTCCAACAGTGCAATTCATGAACAATTATATCTAACTCAAGATCATGAATCAAGTAATTCCTCCCATGTGGCTTTAAATCCCAAGACTCATATTCCATGAATCTATCTCTCTGTATAAGGAATGCTCCTAGACTGATACCTAATGCATTGTAGTAAATAGTGTAACTCCTATCTAGATCTAGAAAAATCAGTATAATCACTAAATTCAATCTCCCTTTCAACACCAATAAGTTCGTCTCATACACATATGACCATAAAAACTTCACACCCTTCTTATTCAAACACATAAGCGGTGATACTGGGAGAAAAATTCATATATGAAATGCATGTATTAACTATCTAGCCCCAATAAAATTTGTACCTCAAAGACATTCTTGGGATACTCCTAGAAAACTATAGCTCTCACCTTCTCTGGGTCAAATGATACTCATGTCTCTAAGATAGTGTGACCCAGGAATTTAATCTGATCCATTCAAAAGTTTCACTTAGTAAGATTATCATATAACTAATTCTCTTTTATTGTATTCAATACAATCTCAAGATTTTTGGCATGGTTATGTTGATTGTGAGAATACACCAAGATATTTTCCATGAAAACCACCACAAAAAATCCAACTAAGGATGGAAGACTCGGTTTATCAGTTCCATGAATACTATTGGCGTGTTCGTGAGACCGACTGGCATAACCAGATACTCGTATAGACCATACCTAGTATGAAAAGCTGTGTGAGGTATGAACGATGTTCTAACACACACCTGATGATAACCATATCTCAAATAAATCTTTGAGAAAACTTGATCTCCTCAGAGCTAGTTGAAGAGATCATCTATCCATAGTAGAGGATGTTGGTTCTTAACCTTCAGCTGGTTTAATTTTCTATAATCCAAACATATCTTAAGAGTTACGCCCAAATTTTTCATAAAAAGGACCAGTGAACCCGATGGAGAAGTATTGGGTTATAGAAAACTCTTTTCCTATAAATCCTCTAGCTACCTCTTGAGCTCTGGCATATTAGTCGTATCTATCCTATAAGGAGGAATGGATATTGGAGCATCTCCTTACACAAGCTCGATAGAGAACTCTACCTCTCTCACTGGTGGTAATCCTAAAAATTCATCCAGGAAAACATCCCTAAAATGATCAAATGCTTGAGGTAAGTCTACTTGACATGTTCCCTGATCAGCTAGATATAAACTTTCAATATGGGTTTTCATTTTTCCTATCCCACGATGCTCGGGTCCAGCTCGGCTCGCCTGGACATCACATTCACCCTTGTGAATAAACTATCCACCCTATATTGATGTGAAGGTCACCCTACAGTTATAGAATTTAATGAAGTCATGAAAGGGAACCAACCATCCCATCCTGAGAATGATGTCAAAGCCTGTCATCTTAAGGAAAAAGTGGTCCCATATGAAGTGACACCCACCAATCTCAAGGGGGAACTCCCTGCATTGATATACATACTCTGTTATAATCCCCCAAAAGAGTGTACAGTTTCATAACACCATTAGAAGTCTGAACACTGAGCCCAAGTCTCTCCACAATGGGAATATATATAAATCTATGAGGATCCCCTATATAAAAAAGAGTATACACTAAAGTAGAGGCTACTATAATTGAACCTCTAAAAGTAGAAGGTTTTGGATCCTGCTCCTCGAGGTTCTATTGCACTATGTATATCTGGCATGATCTGTGGCCCTGTGATACAGCCTGGATACCCTAGGAATATCCACTCTACTATCACTGTAAAACTAAGGTTTGACTACCATGACCACTACCTTGTCATGATCGGCTAGGTGTACTCCATTTCCCTACCTAATGAGAAGTTATTAACCCCACTCTTGAATATGGAGTCAGTACAGACCCTCTCTCACTAGCTTCTAAAGGAAAATTTATGCAAAAACGTTATAGATGGCCTATCTTTCTATATAATCGGCACTCAATTAGTTCTCTAGAAAACTGAGACCTCATATTCCCTAGTCTACCACACTAGTGAAACCTCTCCTGGATACCCGATTATGTGATTTGGCTACTAATGTCACTACATGGAGTCTCCATATGACTCTTCCAATTACCGGTCGATGTAGAACCAGATCTTGATGTCAAATTGCCCTGGCTCGCACCCTGAACCTCTCTCAGGTTATGCTCTATGATAAGTTCCTGATTCAATATTCTAGAAATAGTGGTCAGTCAAAAGACATTCACCTATTATTGGATATCGTGCCTAATATCATCCTAAAAATTCTTGGATTTTGTTAACTGATCACCCATCATAATAGGTTTGAAGCAATGGATATTAGTAAAACAGGCCAAATATTCCATAACTGATAATGTTCTCTGCTCTAGGTGCATGAACTCTCGGACTCTATCATCCCTCAATATCTCAAGATAGAATTAATCATAGAAGTCCTTATGAAAATCCCTCCAATCCATCTCCCAATGATGATCTGTGTGAGTAATGAAATCCCACCATATCTTGGATGAATCAAGAATTATATATTTAGTGAGAATTATCCTCCTCTCAGGAGGTGTCTATAGATGCTAAATTATTGATATCATGGACTCTAGACATGACTTTGTATCATTTTTTCCACCATCACCCAAAAACATGGGCAGATGTTACTACTAGAACTCACGCGTCAACTCTTCCATAGTCGAGATAGGTCATGGTTATCTCAAAATGGTCTACAAGAATTACATAAAGCCCTCATGGGACTTTACCTCAGCACCTATATTGAGTACTAATTCTAGTGCCTTATTTGACACTACTGGAGGATCTATTAGTATCCCACAGCCCACAACCTTCAGAGTATGATCACTACCACCCTCCTGGCACGTGACTGGAGGATTCCATGGTGGAATAACACTACAAATGCCAAGTCCAAGCCTCATGAAGAACATTATCAATGTTCGTAGCTCAAAATAAAAGATACAAAAGTAGGATAGGTAAAATCCTTCCTATATAAGAACACACCTCTCTTCTTACTCCTAGAGTCAGGTAAGGGTGGTGTATAGATCATATAGAAGAAATATATATTGCCTAATACCCATTACTAATGTCGGTTCTAGGTCAAGTTCTCTTCTATAATCAATTCAGTTCCCATTTTATTTTAATATTCATTTCCCATTTCAATTATTTCACATTTATATCACATCCATTTAAAATACTTTGAATAAAATGGTTTTATAAAATCTGATCCATGAGGGTCTATACACCTTAGGAACTAAATTATAGCATCCAACTAATTCATACCATAACCTGCTTGAGAAATTATATCACAACAGCAGGTATAACTATCATGAAACCTATCACAAAAGCATATAATAAGTAATTCATCATAAATAGAATGGCATAATGAATGGAATTTGATTCCTATAAAGTGATTAAAATGATACATGAGATGGAATACCCTCATCTCATCAGGTTTCAACAAAAAATAACCCATAATCGTTTCAATAATAACATCAAAATTCAAGTACATCACCCAACAGTAGTTACAAATCAACTAAAATAGTCAAAATTAAGAAAACAATAATTTAATTTGAGGTAATATGGATTTTACTATATGTAGGCTAGCTATGCCCAGTCACATATCATTACCAAATCCTTATTTCTTCCTATCCATATCTATTATCATCAATTAATAAAGCCAACTAGAAAATAAAATCCTATGATACCACTTTGTAATGTTCTGGACCTGGATACCACTGAAAGGTTCCCCAAAACCTATTGGTCAATGGCCTCAAGCGCATCTCCCCAAATTCTAGAGGCTACTGAATAGCAGCGAGGGCCTAGGTGTGTATGTGGGGATAATATTCCCTCATCACCAGAGTGTAGCACAGTAGATATATAATAACAGATAAGTAGCAGAAGTAGTAAATCAATTAGACAAATGATAAATGAACAATACATGAATATAAAAATCATATGATAAGGGATCCCATATATAGATGATGATGATACATTTTATGTGTCAAATAAAACATCCAAAACAAGTCTACATGTAATCAATACAATATATGTAAAAAAATAAAAAAAGGAAAAAATATATCTAGCTAGTATCATGAGCCTCACCTTGGTCGCATGCTTCCCTTATCCAAAGTAGCAATAAAGTACCTATAGTAGGGTGATTTACCTTATCCATACCTTTAATCATATAGTTTTTTTGGGTACTCATCAGCATCCTGAATAGGGTGTAAGATATAATCCCAGTAGACAACCACCCAAGGTCTTGTGTTATCTACTCAGTGAATATATAATAACAATAGTGTGTAGGAAGTAATAGAATATTCAAAGAAGTATTGAAAGTAAACAACCCATAAATGACCAGGTTCCCATATACACATGTCCTATGCTACCTACTTCAGCCTAACCATAATATCTTTGAATTAATAGTCATACCTATGTCAATTTATATTAAAGTTCATTTAATCGATTATGTCACATTTAAATAATAGTATTGGGACCTAGCACGTTTCCTAGAATCCCCTGTAATGTTATGTGATCAAAAAAACCTAACCAGGATATCAATAAAGGTATAAGTCACTGACATAATTCAAGATTATGCTTAGTCTTGGCAGATGAATCATATAAATCAATTTATTCATTAACCATTTAAGAACCTGATCCCATCCTTGGAATTCCTAATTTTGAATCCAGACATTTCTCCAAGTGTATCATGAACCAAGCACCCTACAAGCCCATCCAAGGAATTCCTTATTGGAATCCTAGTATCTCTCTAGGTGTGGTATAACATCACCACCATTCAATTCTGCCATTGGCAGTCCACTGAGGGGGGCCAAGTTTCACCCATGGTATACATTATCAACTTCCCCTTGAGTCCATCCTTGGAAATCTATAAGGATTCCAAGTATCACTCGGAAGTATAATAGTCAGGCCCCATGAGTCTATACTTAGAAATCCGTATAAAGATTTCAAGCATCACTCGAGCGTAAGCAAGGAAAAATCCAAATGAGTATGTATATGGAATTAGTATATAAACCCATGTTTCACCCAAGGCATATTACAATCATCAATATAATTTAATCAATTTAAATTAATCATATCAAGTTCATTACCAAGAACATTTCAGTTGAAACCTCACCTCATAAGGTGGTTTAAGGAAAGGCTGATCTTAGAGGACCTATTCTTTAATTTAAATCATGTAGGAATTTCATTATAATATGAAATTCATGATTAAACAAACCATCACATGGCTTGGTACTTGGGTCATGGTCATCCATCCCCCTTCCCTTAATCAATTTGGATTCCAATTCACTTTACCATTCACAATTCAATTTAAAATTCATTTTTCAATTTACAATTCATATCCTATGGAAAAGGAGTAAACAACACATTTTAAGTGATAACACATATTCCACCCATGGTGGTCCACTTAATTTTACAACACACCCAAGGGGTGGTTTCTTTTTAAGGCTCACAACCATTAATCAATTATCAAGGGGCTCTGTTAATTACGTAGTCCACACCCATCAATTCAATTCATGGATTAAATTATATTTCACAGGTTTTTCTCTGAGAATTGGGTGTGCGGCGCAATGGAATATATATATATATAAACACTTAAAATTTAAAGGAAAATCATGATACCACCTACTGTAGGTTTTTAGTGGATAGTGCATCTAGTATCATCTTTTGATTTGACTCAGATCATGATAAAAACAAAGAATGGGTGAAGAATCTAAAATTAAGGTATGTTATATTGCCACTAAATTATGCAGCTGATACCAAACATAATGAGGAATGAAACAAAAGGAATGGAGATCTTACCAATGTGGATCTAATGAGATGAATTGATCTCGATTTCGAGATTGGATAGAGGATATCCTTCAATTTCTACTTTAGGATTAAAATGAGCTCTCAAGAGGTGAGGTTTTTTTCCATAGGATAAATATGAAATTCGGGTTAAAATGATATATTAATTAGGGGGAAATGGTAAATTCACCAAAATCCCTAGTTCGAATGGTTTGGACACACTGTTGGCCAATCGTGTGCCCTTTATTGTACAAAAGGGGTACTTTGCACGATTTTCTCACATAGTTTGACTAACCATGTACAAACCATGTCTTAGTCCACTATCAAAATTGCTGACATTCCCACACAACCATGTGCCTCAAAATGCACAATTTGTTTAACTGTGTGGCCTATAGGACCCCACTATCCAGCCTCACATGGTTATAAGTAATTATGCAGTTTTCCCTGCATGGTTTCTAATAACCATGCATGTAAGAACCCAGACCTTCTTTTCAGGTATGGTTTTTTATTTTCTGGTGTTTTTGATAAAAGAGGAGAATCTGGAAATTTAAGGAGTACACATCATGTACTTAGAAGTACAAACCATGTACCTGGTTACTACAGGTGACCGTGTACTGCCCGTGTAATGGCCGAGTACATGGCCATGTGGGGTGACCTGGAGACTTCCTAAAGTAGAGGTCGGTTAAGGCAAGTACATGCCGTGTACTTTTAAAGAACATTACATGTAATTTTCTTTTTAATTGTTATGTCAGACTGGGGTCACATCTAATCAATAAAAACCTCTTATTCTAGGTCTGTCTCGTCCATGAGTGATGGATACTGACAAATCTTCTATGGGCCTCCAAATCATTGTCCGTTCTCCGAATCGAACTTTGTTGGTTGCATCGAAATCGCATCAGTGATTTCTTCCTTCTTTTATAGCTTCATCTCTTGATTTCTTCTCTCTCGTGAGATATCCTTGGTTGAAAGTTTTTGACGTTTTTATAGATCTACCACATTCTAGATTGATTCAAGGGTCTACACTGGTGTATATCGATCTTACAACACCAAGATAGGTGGTTTGTGCCTTTCCGTAGTTAATCTTCAAATTTTATGTGCAAAAGTGCCAATACCCTAGAACGGGGTATTGTGTGTTTAGGTATTTTAGCCCTATTATTTTTTACTATGTATTGTGTGCTTGAGTAGAGGTTTTTTGATTGTGAAATGGGTTATTTTACATGATATGGATGTGTTACCCATGTTTTTTTTGGTATTGACCATTTCATCTAGCTTTTCCATTAGGTTTCTTACTTTCCATGCCTATTATTGTTAGGATGGAGTGTTTTATCTGATGTTTTTATATGCTTGTGGTTTTTAGCCAAATAGTTCTTAAGGTTTACTTTGGTTGTTGAACATCGTCGTGCGTGTTTGACTTACACAGGGTTGTGGGAACCTAGTATAGTAGACCATAGGGGGAATGGATGTTGAGGGCTTCTCTAGAGTGTCTGTTTACTTTTACGTTATGAGACCATAGGAGGGATTGATGTGAGTTCTCTCACAGAGTGTCTGTAGTTCCTCATTGTGAGACCACAGGGGGAATTGGACATTGAGTGCTTTCCCAGAGTGTCTTTAGTTTACCAATGAAATACCACAGGTGGAATTGATGGTGAGTACTTCTTGAAAGAGTCTTTGTTTTCTTGAGACCAAAGGGGTTAGACCATGTGAGCTACCTAGGAGGTCATTATATCCTTGTATAAGTTGAACCAGAGGGGTTAGGCTGTGAGAACTTCCCAGAGCATTACTTGAGATTGTTTGGTTGAACCAGAGGGGATAGGTTGTGATTACTTCTCATAGGGTTACTTGTTTTTTATTAGCTTCTTACTTGATATATGAAAATGAATGCTATTGAAATTGTAGGATTGTTTACTTTTAAGTACTTCCTTGCTCACTGCTTCATTTTTCTTATTGCTCGCTATATATATTCACTGACTATTAGGAACAGATCTTTGGGTGGTTTCCTACTGGGATTCGTCTCACACCCTATTTGGGTCATGGTTTTGTTTCCCAAACAAATTATATTGCTACAGGTATAGATAAGGGCACGTGCCCTTATACTTTAGGTACTTGATTGTTGTGGAGCTAGAGAGCATGGGACCAAGATGAGTCTTGTGATGCTGATGGAGTTTCTTTGATTTATTTTCACTTGGTTTTAGTACCATATTCCATCATTGTGACTTGTTTGGAAAATTTCCTAAACATATGTGACATGCATCCTTATATATGTGCTCCAGTTGTTTATTGACTTTCAGTCTCCCACTGTTTACTATTGTATAGTATTATTACTGCTTCTGCTATTGTTATCTATTTATTTCCACTACATTACTCTGCCAATGAGGGCATATTTTCCCCACTATCACACCCAAGTTCCTCACTACTATTCGACAACCTTTCGCATTTGGGGAAATGCGCTTGAGGCCATGTGACCAACCGGGTACAGGGCACCTCTGGGCGGCACCCAGAACTGGGACATTAAAAATTGGTATCAGAGGGATTATTTTCTTCTTAACTTATTGTTTTGAGCCTATAGTCAGGGATATGACAAAATAGGTAGTTGGTTATAAGTTGTGCCTAGGATTAGCTAACCTGTGTATAAGGAAAAGCTAATTTACCACGATTTTTTCATTTTTTCAAGTTTTTCAATTATTATGGTTGATTTGATTTCACCGTTGGGTGATTCACATGTTTTATGTATTTATCATTAATATTATTAAGGTTCTATTTCTATTGTAACCTAATTAGATGAGGTTATGTCATCTCATGCATCATATAGGCACTTGCTAGAGATCACATGTCATGCATTCTTTCCATGCCATTTAGGGTGAATTACTGATTTCATGTTGTTTTGATAGATGTTGTGCTAGATATGCATGTTTTTGTGATAGATGTCTTGATATAATACCTTCTATTTGATAGGGTATTTAATTATGTAAGTTTTCATTTGAATGAATGCCAAACTTTGGTTATTGAGGTGTTATGGGCCCTCATGGATTGTAATTTGGTGGATCATTGCATTTTTATGCTTGTATATGACATGTATAAGATGCCAAAATTTGATTCGCAGAGAATATAGTCCCTCAAGGATCATAATTTGGCACTTTAATGTCCATTTCAGTGTCTTTCTGGGTTCTGGAGTAGTTTCTGAGGATTACTGTTTGGAAAAACCTAGAATATACGGCATTTAATGATAAATAAACACCATGTATCCTTCTGTTCGGGAAGGAATAGTTTTTCTTAATTACATTCCATGTACTATATGTACACACCATGTAGTCTCTAACCATGTTACTTCATGTGTGGGCTGATACAAGGGGTTGGAAAATCATAGGTGGAACACGCCATGTACCATACATACACACCATGTGTGTAAACCATGTGTCCAACCATTTGACCAACGACATAGGTGGATTATGGTTAGTTAGTACATGTCATGTCTGGCACAAACACGCCGTGTAAAGTCAGTCATGTAGTTAGTCATGTGACTAACAACATGGGTCAGTGAAGTTATTTTTAGTACACTCCGTGTATGGAACAAACACGCTGTATAGACTTGCTCTTGGAGAACCGTGTGGGTTAAGTCATGTAGAAGAACTCAGGGATGGTAAAAATGATTCAAGTACACGTCGTGTCTTGGGAAAACACACCGTGTGTATGGGGTGTTACACAAAAAAGGTTGGTAGGAGTACATGTCCATGTGAAGGCTTAAAGGAACATGTCGTGTAGGGGTCATACACGTCATGTATCCCTGTTTTGAAAAACTTGAATTCTTTTCTTATTTTGTTCCTTTCTTACACTTCAAAGTTTTAGTCCTTAATAATCTTGAACTAATGTGTACACTTGACCTTGTAGAGTCATGCCACTAATATGTCCTCTAGTTGTATGCCAAATACAAGGTTGTGATTAGACATCAGACATGGCTGATTAGGGACTACCATTAGATCCTCCAATCATGCCCATCTTTTCACCAGCCATTATTTAGGACATAGGTGTTGATGCACAGTTCTGAGCGGGCTTTATGAGGTTCTTGCATACCTTTCTATGAGTACTGTCTCCTACCCTGTCTTTGGAAGATTTGACGTAGGTTTTTCAGCAGCTGCATCCTCCCACTTTCTTAGGGGATGGAGGACCTTAGGCTGAAAATTCATGGTTAAAATCCATGTTGTTGATCTTTGAGCATCTAGAGATGCCTCTAGAGAAGAGGGTGAATCCCACTACATACATGCTACAGGATTCCTCATAGAGATGGTGGGATTTGTTTTCACAGGAGGGACACAGTCAGGGTATGTCTTAGGATGAGTTTCAGTATACCTTCTATGATTACTTCTACCCGGATACTTTGAGGGTCGATCAAGCCCAGGAGTTTATTAGTCTGGAGTAGGGTACTCTTTCGGTCATGGAGTATTCTTCTCACTTCACAGAGTTGTAGTGCTTCACACCCATCCCAGGAGGTGATGAGTTATTCTTGGCAAGGAAGTTTGAGGATGGTCTCAGGAACGACATCCAATCTCAGGTGAACATCTTCAAGTTAACTTCCATCACTTCTATAATCAAATAGGTACTGATCACAATGCACAATATGATAAATTATAGAGTTGTGATCCAGGGTGGCTCAGCATCCACAGTTTGTATCCCTCCTACTGATAGTAGTAAGTGCCAAAAGGAGTCTACACACGGGGATACGAGGAAGCAAGATACCTCTTCTGGAAGCCAAGTGTTGTGATACCAGTGTGGGAAGAGCAGTCATACGAGGCCACATTTCCCAAGAGACCCTATGGAGTGCTGATCTTGTGAAAAGATGGGCCATCTTCAGCATTTCTATCAGTTTTTTTCACCAGAAGCCGGTGACATGGGTTCCTCTATGACTCTTCATTCAGGAGTAGTAGCACCAATTTCTCATCAGTCTAGGAACTAGAGTTCTTCCGACCATTCAGGCCGAGGTGGAGGTCACGGTCGTGGTAGCCAATCGACAGGCTTTCAGTGACAACAGATTGGATCAGCTCAAGGTGGTCAGGTAGGGTCACAGGTCTATGGTATAGGCCAAAATTTTGCAATGGATTAGACCTAGTAGGAGCAGGATCCTAGATCCTCTACAGTTCAAGGTACGATCCTAGTTACCTCAGTTTTAGCTTATGCTCTTTTCGATACAGGATCTTCCCACAGTTTCATATATGTTGCTATTGTGGAGAGATTTGGGATCTATGTCTTTTCTTCTGCTGATGTCTTTGTGTTATATACTCTGTTGAGGAAAATAATGGCTAGTGTATGTCAGTTCAAATAGTTCCCTCTTGAGGTTGGTGGGTGTCACTTTTTATGGGACCTCAATGTCCAAGAGATGACAGACTATGATGTCATTCTCATAATGGACTGGTTAGTTTTCTTCCAGGATGTTGTCGACTTCTATCATCATAGGGTGAGTTTCACATCACTAGATGGAGGTTTTTTCTTACATAAGGGTGAATGGGATGTACAGGAAAGAAAAGAAGGACTCGGGCATCATGGGTTGGGAGGAGTTACAGCCTAGATTGTTAGTCTGTATCTGGATGATCAAGGGACTTCACAGTTAGACTTTAATCCAGTGGTTGATCATTTCAGGGATGTCTTTCCATAGGAATTATTAGGTTTTCCTCTGGAGTGAGAGGTATATTTTTCTATCGAGCTTATTCTAGGAGTGGAACCAGTGTCCATTCCACCTTATAGGATGGCTACACCAGAAATACAGAAGCTCAAGAAGTAGTTAGAGGAGTTACAGGCTAAGGGTTTCATCCGACCCAGTATTTCTCCTTGGGGTTTGCATGTCCTATTTGAAAAAAAGGCATACAGTGCCATTCGACTTTGTGTGGATTATCGGAAGCTGAACCAGTTGATGGTCAAGAACTGATACCCCTTGCTAAGTATTGATGATCTCTTTGATCAGCTTCGAGAAGCTCGGGTGTTCTCGAAGATTGAATTGATATTCGGTTATCATCAGTTGCGAATTAGACTATTTGATGTACCTATTACAACCTTTCGGATCAGGTATGGTCTATAAAAGTATGTAGTTATGCCATTCAGTCTCACAAATGCGCCTGCAGTTTTCATGGCACTGATGAACCGAGTGTTCCATCCATACTTGGATTATTTCGTGGTAGTCTTCATGGACAATATCTTGGTGTACTCTCATACTCGACATGACCATGCCACACATTTGAGATCGTTCTGAGTACACTAATAGAGCATCATTTACATGATAAGCTCTCAAAATTCCACTTTTGTATGGACTAGATACACTTCTTGGGTCATGTTATCTCAGAGATAGGAGTATCGGTAGACCTGGATAAAGTGAGAGCAGTAGTTTCCTGGGAGTATCTGAAGAACATCATTAAGGTATGGAGTTTTCTTGGGCTGGATGGTTCCTACAAAAATTTTATACAAGGATTTTCATGCTTAGCAATGCCACTGAAAGGCCTGACTAAAAATGGTGTGAAGTACTTATAGTCAGATTTTTGTGAGTCATCCTTTCAGGAGCTGAAGGGGAGGTTTACATTATCACAAATCATAATTTTTTCAGAGCTAGGAAAGATTTATATTGTATAATGTGATGCATCAGGTGTTGGGATAGTATTTGTGCTTATGCAGGGGAAAAAGTCGTTGTGTACGAGTCTCGGCAGTTAAGGCCACATGAGAGAAATTACCTGACACACGATCTTGAGTTGGCTATAGTTGTTCATGCTTTACGTTGTTGGAGACATTATCTTCTAGGAGAGCATTTTTTGGTTTTCATTGATCACAAAAGTCTCAAATATATCTTTACATAGCCTAATATGAATTTGAGATAGCGAAGGTGGGTTGAGTACCTTCAGTCCATTGATTTTAATCTTACCTACATGCCTGGGAAAGGCAACACAGTAGTTGATGCGTTGAGAAGAAGGACTTAGATATAAGAAGTTTAGGAGGCTAATAGTGAGTGGAATCTTATGGCTCTGTTCTCTAAGATGCATTTGAAGGTGCACGATAGACAGGGGCAGACGTTTCTTTCTCCTATGGTTGTTACCTCTACTCTACTTGATCAAGTATGAATGAAGAAGCTATCAGATTCTAAATGCCTAGTCCTATCGGAAGGTGTGTTCGGAGAGGACCCTATTCCTGGATGGATAGTAGGCGAGTATGAGATCTTGTGTTTTCATGGGCGCGTATGGGTGTCAGCAAACATATGTGAGGAGCTGATGTGAGACTTTCATTCCTCAGTTTGGGCAATTCATCCTAGTTTCACTAAGATGTATCGAGATCTGCACCATCATTATTGATGGCCATGTATGAAGAGAGATGTTGTTGGGTTTTTCATGATGTGTTCCACCTTTCAGTAGGTGAAGGTGGAGCATTAGTGACCAGTAGGTATTTTGCAGCAGTTAACTATTCCCGAGTGGAAGTGGAATGATGTCGCAATGGATTTCGTGACAGGTTTGTCGTGGTAACCTCGAGGGAATGATGTATAATGGGTTGTCATCGACAGACTCGTGAAGGTTGCTCACTTCTTTCTGATCAAGGAGACCTTCAGTGTTGAGGATCTGGGAAGGATGTACATCCGAGAGATTGTACATCTACATGGGGTCCCACACTCTATTTTTTTGTATAGGGATGCACATTTTACTTCTCGAGTCTGACAGGTATTACAGAGGGATTTGGGTACATAGGTACTTCTGATGACATCTTACCATCCCCATATAGATGACTAGTCTGAGCGTACGATTCAGGTGCTGGAAGACATGCTTCGAGCATGCCTCCTAGATTTTTGAGGTTCTTGGGAGAAGCACATACCTCTTGTGGAGTTTTCATACAATAATATTTTTCAAGAAACTATTCATATGGAACCTTATGAGGCTTTGTATGGTAGGTCATGCCGATCACCCCTATGTTGGATAGAAGCTGGAGAGGAAACTATGCTAGGACCATATCTTTTCTAGGAGACCACGGAACAGATAGAGTTGATTCGGAAGTGGATGGCTACTACACAGTCATGACAGAAGCCTTATGTTGATTGACGAAGACGAACTCTAGAGTTCGAGGTCGGAAATCAGGTTTTTCTAGGTTTCACGCCAAGGTTGGGACATAGGAGGATTAGGATACAGGGTAAGATTTCGCCAAGATATGTTGGACCGTTTGAAGTTTTGGAGAGAGTCAGTTTGGTTGCCTATCAGTTGCAGTTACCTCATAGGTACCGGGATATGCACAACATATTCCACATTTCTCAACTATAACATTACTTCTCAGACTCGTCTCATGTCTTTCAACCTGAAGAGGTTGAGATAGATTTGGACACATCATTCGAGGATTATCCTATCTTAATTGTTGATCACAGTACAAAGGTTCTTCATGGCCAGTCTGTTCCTCTGGTACAAGTGCTATGGCAGCACGGGTGAGTACAGGATAATACTTGGGAGAGGGAGGCTGATGTGGGATCACAGTGGCCGAAGCTGTTTGAGGATTTTTTTTCTACGCCACCTTGCTAGGGAAATTTGGGGATGCATTTCTTTAAGGGAGAGTTTGTAAGAACTTGGACCTTCTTTTCAGGTATGGGTTTTTCTTTTCTGGTGTTTTTGAGAAAAGAGTAGAATCTGGAAATTTAAGGAGTACACACCGTGTACTTAGAAGTACACGTTGTGTACTTGGTTGCTATGGGTGACCATGTACTAGCCATTTAACGGCCGAGTACATGGCCATGTAGGGTGACCTGGAGACCACCTAAATCAGAGGCCATTTAAGGAAAGTACACACCGTGTACTTTTAAAGAACATGTCGTGTACTTTTCTTTTTAATTGTTATGTCGGATTGGGGTCGCATCTAATTGACAGAAACCTCTTCTTCTAGGTTCGTCTCGTCCATGAGCAACAGATACCGAGGAATATTTTATGGTCCCTTGACTCGCCATCTGTTCTCTGAATTTAACTCCATTGGTTACATTGGAATCGCATCGGTGAGTTCTTCCTTCTTCAACAGCTTCATCTCTTGATTTCTTCTCTCTAGTGAGATATCCTTGGATGAAAATTTTTGACGTTTTTGTATATCTACCACATTCTAGATCGATTCAAGGTTTGAATTTGGCATATATCGATCGTAAAACACCAAGGTAGGTGGTTTTTACCTTTCTATAGTTAGTCTTTGAATTTTATGTGCAAAAGTTCCAATACCCTAGAATGGGGTAGTGTGTGTTTAGGGATTTTAGCCCTGTTATTTATTGTTATTCCTTATGTTCCTGAGTAGAGGTTGTTTGATTGTGAATAGGTTTATTTTTCATACTATGGATATTTTTCCCATGTTTTTTTTGGTATTAACTATTTGGTCTAGCTTTTCCATTAGGCTGATTACATTCCATGCCTAGTGTTCTTAGGATGGAGTGTTTTATCTGATGTTGTTATTTGCTTGTATTTGTTATCCAAGTAGTTCTTAAGGTTTAATTTGGTTGTTGAACATAATTGTGCACATTTGACTTACACAGGGTTGTGGGAACCTGGTTTAGTAGACCATAGGGAGAATGGACACTGAGGGCTTCTCCAGAGTGTTTGTTTACTTTTACATTACGAGACTATAGGGGGGATTGACATGAGTTCTACCCCAGAGTGTCTTTAGTTCCTCATTGCGAGATCACAGGGGGAATTGGACATTGAGTAATTCCCCATAGTTTCTATAGTTTACCGATGAAAGACCACAGAGGAATTGATGGTGAGTGCTTCCTCAGTGAGTATTTGTTTTCTTGAGACCAAATGGGTTAGACCGTGTGAGCTACCCAGGAGGTCGTTATATCCTTGTATAAGTTGAACCAGGGGGGTTAGGCCATGATAACTTCCCAGAGGGTTACTTGAGATTGTTTGGTTGAACCAGAGGGGATAGGTTGTGAGTAATTACTAGAGGGTTACTTGTTTTTGTTTAGTTGCTTACTTGATATATGAAAATGAATGCAATTGAAACTGTAGGATTGTTTACTTTTGAGTACTTCCTTGTTTACTATTTCATTTGGCTTATTGACTAACATATATATTCACTGACTATTAGGCATAGATCTTTGGGTGGTTTCTTACTAGGATTTGTCTCACACCTTACTTCAGGTACTTGATTGTTGTGGAGTTGGAGAGCATGGGATCAATATGAGGCTTGCGATGCTGTTGGAGTTTCTTAGTTTTCTTTCCACTTGGGTTTCGTACTGTATTCTAGCATTGTGACTTGTTTGGATACTTTTCTAGACATATGTGACATGTATAATTATATATGTTCTCCAGTTATTTATTGAATTTCATTCTCCCACAGTTTACTGTTGTATGGTATTATTATTTCTTCCGCTATTGTTATCTATTTATTTTTGTTGCATTACTCTGCCAATGAGGGCATAGTTTCCCCACTATCACACTCAAGGACCTCACTGATATTCAGTAGCCTCTAGAATTTGGGGAAATTTGGTTGAGGCTATGTGACCAATCGGGTACGGGGCACCTCTGGGCAGCACCCGAAACTAGGACGTTACAGTGCACTAATCTTTTGTCACCCCAAAAGATGGGTTTTGGGCTCTGAAACAGCTCCCTACACCCTCGATACATACAAAACATCAAATTTCATTCAAATTTGGCCATATTTAGATATTTAAACTGAAAATTGATGGAATGTAAAGGATATGTACCTCAAGGAAGAACCGAGTTCTTACATATATTGTTTTATTGAAATATTTTAAAATAAATAATAATTTATTAAATAATATAAAATTCCTGAAAATATTAAATTTGGAAAAATTGTTAGTATAATGTTTAAAATATCAACCATTATCTAGTTATTTTTCTTTTGTCGTTTTATAGTAACAATATTGTCCCTCAAAGAGTAAAAATAAATGTTGTCGTGGTAAGAGTTTAAGGGGTTAAATAATATGATAAGGGTACAAAAGTGACCTAAACTTGTTTAAAAATTATTTAATGAGAGTATTTAAAGCCCTTATAATCTTATATTTTAAATAACTCATTTTAGATCCATTTTTAATTAAAAATTAATTTAAATAATTCAATATTTTGGGAAATTCCAAGTGTGCCCCTCCCCTCTCCTATAAAAGGGAACCTCTTCTTATATTTTCAACACATTTAAAAACCTTTTTTTACATTATCTGACCAAATACCTTACTAGAATATATAACCTCATTTTAGAGGACTTAGTTTTTTCAAAACACTATCTTTAGTGGTTTTAAGGTGTTAATCAAAATAGATTTTCTAAAGAAGATGTATAGTTATATCCCCTTATTTTAGTTTTGTTTCTTCTTCCAAATACTTAAAATATTATTCAGCCTTTATAAAATAATAACACTATTTTCATAAATATTATTATATTTTATTATGTGTATAGAAAAACCTAAATCTATCTTCACTTCCATTAAATGGGAAATGAAGTCATCGTTCGTGTGTACAGTAGATTGTCACCTCGCAAATCAATGTGATTCATTTTCCATCATCATCTCTCGTGATTTATTATAATCATGGAATTAATTTTTATACATTATATTCATGAAATATTTATCATTATGAAAATATAATATATCATTTACCTTTTTACCATTCTATATACTAAAAAAAGATAACATCGTTCATGTGTACATGTGAACTATAACCTCCATGAAGCTATGTAATTTGTTTTTCATAACCACATAACATGGATGATATATATAAGTATAATTAAATAAATAATATTATATGTATGATATTATTATAATTATAGAAATATAAAATTATACTTACCTTATCTCCATAATGATCATTGAAAATGGAAATGTTACTTATGCGTACGTATGGTCTACCGTCTCCATGATTGTAACATAGTTCATTTTTCATAACCATATTAAATGGTATGATTTAAAAGTATAATTTATGTATAAAAATGATATTTATATCAAGAATATTATTCTGTAAATGATTTAATTATGACCTCTATGACTATAGTCAAATTACCAAATCTATTTTGTACTTAGGTGTCGAATATCATCAAAATGGCTGACGTGAACTTAAGTGATTATATAATTGTATATAACATAGAAATGAGTGATATAAAAGGAATAATAAACATAAAAAATTCTCTCAATAAAGTTTAAATTAATATATTTTTTATTCATGAAGATAAATAATGTATGTACTAAGTTGGACTTAAGGTAATGGACTCTTTAACTAAAAAAACTTTGATTTAAATGTTTTAATGATTTATTTTCTAAATATTTCTCTTTCATGTCCATAATTTTAAAATTATTTTTATTTATTTTTTACATGGAAATTAATTTTTAAAAAAGGTAATTTTATAATTTCTCTCAAAAAATTTCAAAAAGGAATATTTTATGGTTTTATGTAAGGGACTTTCTTTTAAAATAATTTTTTAAATTTCCTATTTCAACTCTTTTTACAAAAGGAAAAAGAATTTTTTACCTGATATGGAATGAGAAGATTTTCCTATCATCATTATGACTAAATGATTTAAATCTTCATTTATATATTTATAATTTTATTTTCAAACAAACGTTTTTCATTTTTAAGTGCACAGCTTTTTAAAAAGAAAATTTATTTCAAAATGGAAAGTTTATTTTCCTCAAGAATGTTTTTTGGATGATTTTTAATGTTAAGATTAGGTTATTATTCTTGGGAATTATTTATAAGGATGGTTGGTTTTTTTTAAAAACTAATTTTGGGTGAGCCCATTATATCTCTCCAATTCATTGGGAAATGGGACAGAGTTAACCGATGAGGTTTCTTATAAGAGACTATGGTAATATACTATGATGGTTATTCCAAATGTAATTGTAATTATTACTCCCTGTATAGTTGCGAGTGATACCGAATATCTAAGAGTTATTGAAAAAGTTACCATTATGATTTTTGTATGCATTATATGGATTTTATGGGAAACATGTGATTTTATAATTTAATCTAAAGAGCTTATATTTTATGGGTGAAAGTTATAATTTTGTGAAAAAAAATCATGAAACCATTATGAGTTTTTATTTCTCATTTAAGATTTATTATGAAATGTTTAATGAAAAACCTTGGGTAGAAAAAAATTGATTTATTGGGTAATAAAATTTTTATTTTGATCCCAATGTTCATTTTTTAAAAGAAACCCTTCTATAAGTCTTTACGGTTAATGATTTCTTTCTTTTTTTTATGTCCCAAACTGAGTTTTTTGTGATCATCCTAAGTTTTTAAAATGTTTTTCACAGGTTTTAATAATGGGTAACAAAAAAAGATTTAATGTTTAACTTCATAAATATTTTTCATGAAAATAAATCATTTTTTTCTTTAAAAGGTTTTATATTGTTAAAAAATGGATATTGAGTAGAAATGTATACTTTTTATATGATTTATTATGTAAGAGTTTTTCCTAATTCTATATAATTATAAACAAAAATGATATTTGTAAAAATTAAGTTATTTATAGTTTTAAAATTATAATAATATGTATTTTTTAAGTTTTAGTTTTTATATAAATCCAACCAAGGAAGGCCTTTGGTACAAACCAAAGGGGGATACCTAAAGAAGAGGTAACCTTCATCAATGAGAATTTTACTTTTATTTATTTCTCCACCCCCTTAAATTATTCTTATAACATGATGATATAATAAAATTAGAATATTACATATAATGAGATGTTTTTATATAAATTTTACAACCTAAAATCACACACACTTCCATCAAATGGGTTATGAAATCATTATTCATGTGGACAAAGGACTACTGCCTTGCAAAATGATGTCATTCGTTTTTCCATTAACACCTCTCATAGTTGCGTATGATGATGGATATAAAGTTTATATATAATATTAATAATATAATTATACCTCTAGAGTCTTTATATCATATATACCCTTTTCTCTCCATTCATTAAGTGATACGATAATGTCACTCGAGTGTATGGTGGACTTCTACCTCGTGAAGTGATGTGATTTATTTTTCACTATGAGTTACATGGAGAGTAATAAGGGTAAATATAATAAATATATGTGATATAAATGACATATTAATTATATTAATGAAATATTTATCACTATTTAAATATGATATATCATTTTTTATTTTACCTTTTCACTCACTAAAAAAATGATAATGTCATTCATGGACATGTGGACTACCGCCTCCTCAAAGTGATTTGATTCCTTTTTCACCACCACATCATAATAATGATATATATAAGTATATATAATTAAATAATTTGGTATTTATGATATAATTATAATTTTTTAATGATAAAATATTACTTACCTTTTTCCCATAATGATCATTAAAAAATAGAAATGTTACTCACGTATACGTATGGCCTACCATCTCCATGATCGTAACGTTAATTCATTTTTCATGACCATATTCCATGATTTGTTTTAAAATTATAATTGAGGTATAAATATCATAAAAATTTAATTATTATTATTATTATTATTATTATTATTATTATTATTATATATTTAAATAATGACCTCTTTGACCATAGTCATCCTACCATAGTCATTTTTGACACATAAACCGAGTATAGTCAAAACATCTAACTTAAATTTAATTGATCAAGTAATTGTATATAAATTTTTAATAAGTGAAATAAAATTAATAATATACTTTAAAATTTATTTTTACTAAATTAATTAATTAAAATTAGTTTATTATTTAAGAAAATAAAGACACATGTGACAAGTCAGACTCAAGGTAAGGGACTTTATCTCAGTTTCCTTTCATTGAGGCATATTTTGATGTTATACACCTATATTATTTTATAAAGTGTATATACATCCCACTTGAAATGATATATCATGAATTTATCTATTCTAATTATATTTAATGTTTTTTATAATGTTATTCTTTAAAGTGGATTATGATTCAATTGTTTCCCAAATCATAAGGGGCTTTTCTTTAATAAATCCTATTTTAATATTTTTCCTTCAAACACTTTTTCTCTTAAATGTCCATGTTTTTTTTTTAAATTATGAATTTTTTTATATGAAAAAAACGTATTTATAAAGAACATTTTTTCAATGTTTTTCAAAAATGAATCTTCTAATGTGTTTTATATGGAACGTTTTGACAAATGAGAAAATGAATGTTTTATTCTCAATGTAAATAGAAAAAATGAATTTTCCACCATCGTTACAATTATTTGATTTATATATTCCTTTTAAATCTATCATTTTTTATTGAATTAAAACCCTTTTCCAATTTTTTGGTAATTTTCGTTTTGAAAATGGTTTTTCAAAAGAAAGGGTATTTTTTGTATTGAAAATGGGTTTTAAAAAAAAGGTATTTTGATACCAAAAGGGATTTGTTTATGAGTTTAAAATATTTTTTCAAAAGTTAAATAATAAAAATATTTTATTCATTTTATGGTACTTTATAATTATACATGAGAAATGGGTGCACCTAGATATCGATGGGTGAGCCTGTTATAGCTTATACGATGTGGTGGTTCAAATAGCGTCAAGTGATCCTGTTACAGTTTATATGATGGGGTAGCCCAGATAGTGTTAGGTGATCCTATTACATATTATATGATGGGGAGGCGAATATATCATCTAGTTATCCTATTATAACTTAAATTTTGGGTGCTCCTAGATAGAACTCCAATTAATTGGGTAATGATTATATTGGAATTCAATTGTAGGGTTATTCCAATTGAAATGATTTTGAATGGGTTTTATGAATATGATACTCTAAGTCACCAAAAAGGGGTTTTAATTTCTTTTTATGGGTATTAAAGATTTTATTTTAGAAAAAAAAAATTATGCTTTTCATGTTAAAATATTTTATTTCATATACTCAAAAAACATTAAAGATAAAGGAAAATTTTATAAGAGTGTTCATGTTTTCACTGGATTAACAATTTCCTTTATTTTTATATCCCTTGGTGATATTTTTTTTCTCATCCCATGTTTTTAAATTTTTTCTTGTGATGGGTAATAGAAAGGATGAATTAAAGTTGAAAATCATAAATAGTTTTCATGAAAATAAATCATGTTTTGTTTTAAAAGCTTTATATTGTGAGAAAATGGATACTGTGTGGAATTTTCTGCTTTATATTTTATGGTTTTGTAATGTATGTGTTATAGCATAATTCTAAAAAAATATAAACCTGAAAATATTCTCAAAGTGAAAGAAAGTAAATTCTTGAAAAAAACTCAATATTATGTAATGTTTAAGGTTGGGTCCTTATAATGTGTTTAGAAGCCCAGGAAAACAAAGGTGGAGGAAGACCTGCTGCATCAATACTTTAACCAAGAAATGATTACATGAGGTATTATTTTTATAATAGATTCTTTATCAATAAAAACCTAAAAATTTGGAAATAAAATTCACAAATAATATTACTAATTATGAAAATTTTAATTCATCAATTTCATCAATTTAAAATGAAAGGATTTACATCAAATGAAAATTTATTAAAATTAAAAACCTATGTATCTCTATAGAGGATAACAAATTTCTAAAATAATGTTTCATCAAGTACCAATGATGAAGAAATAATAGTATTATTCATATAGGGAAATAAATAATATGTGGAAGTTTAAGATGGAAGTTTATCAAGTTGTGAGTAAAAAGGATGTGCATGTTAAGAATGACTAACAAAGGAAAATAAAATATTATGTTCCTCTATTGGAATTAATCATGGATAGACATGAGTATTTTCTTAGGGGGTTCATAAATCATACCACTAGAAAATAAGTTATGGTTATAGAATGGAACTCTCATTTTAAAAGGAAGTATTAGAAGAGACACATAAGTGTTTCATCAAAAAACATGAAAAAGTGGGGATTGTCTCATAATAGGGAAGGAAAACAAGCCAAGAAAGATAAAGAAACCGAAAATGAGCATTGAGAATGAAATATTTAGAAGTTTTATTGAAATAATCCATTATAATGTATTGGATAATAATGTTAATTTCTTGGATGATTTATAAATACCAACCACAATCCTCAACCTTATGATATCATAGGTACCCTTATCCCATTGTAACTAAATGTTTCAAATACTTGTTGAAAGTGGTATAGGAATAATGGGGAGAAACAATATATGGGGTTTATGCATTAAATGGATACTAATTTATTATGAGATGGTGTTTGTGCTGAAATGAGATCAATTGTAATAAGTGGAGTCGTAATTCTTGAAATTTTTTATTGATATTAGAACTAAACAAATCTCTTGAATTTCAATAAATAAAGGGTAGATAGAAACCAATTTTTTAAAATATAAAATCTATAATTTCATGTTAGAATGAAGGATAATAAAATATGAAGAAAAAATGTATATTTGAAGAGGTTTTGAAGTATAACATGAATTTTCTAGTGATATCAAGCCACTAATGGGTGTTCAATATATAATATCAAGTATTTTTTCAAATTATATTAAACCATCAAGAAGGAGATGGAAAAAATTAAGGATGAAATGCCATTATTAATGTATTTCATGATTATCTATATAATTATTTTCATATTGTATCATATAAATGTTTTCGAGATACAAATAAGCTACTGGGTGAAAGGGGCCTTAATAATGAGATGTTCCCCATTCTTAAATATATCTCAGAATATAATATCAAGAGATGAAGGAAATCAAGGTGAGATGGTGATGAGTACATTGAGTTTTCTTCGAATCGTATAGAAATGAAGTATCCATATGAATAATGTATTATTATCAATATCATGTGGTATCACATGTTTATCACAAACATGTTATATCAGAGAATTATGAATGTTTTATATTGCACAAATTTAATAATTTTTTATTATTCACCAAGGTTTTGTGTAAGACAGATTGGGATTATAGGATGTGCTAGATATTGAAAATATATCAATATTATTGGTATTTATTGATGTAAGTGTGTAATATTGATAACTTTAACAATGTTATCTTAGAATATTTTTTCTTTTGCTGAGTTATTACTCCTTAGGATTATAGGATTTTTTTATGACATAAATTCCATGTTGTATCCTCACTCAAAAAAATCATTAATGAAAGTAAATCTTAGATTAGAAAATGAATGACCAGGGGATATAACAATCTCTCCTAGTCTTGATTAATGATGTTGAGTGTGAACTAGTTTACCCAAATATATTCTCATAAAAGGATCATTGAAAATATTGTGTAATGAGATTAGGGGTCATAAACTTGAATGAAAATGGATATATTAATGAAGATCTAAATATGTAAAAGAAGAACCTTATATTTATCTATCAAAGGAAGAGTAAAAATTTTCAAAAACCCATTTGTATTCTAATGATAAATTTAGATTAAATATAATTTTAAGGACCTTTCATTTTGATATCAATGATATAGGACACCTAATGATCATAAAATCAAAATACTTTGAAAAAAATTATATTTTATTAAGGAAGGATTTATGATAGTATTGTCAAAAAAATACAAGGGGAGAATATTGTAACCAATGTATGATTAGGGTTGGATTTTTTTTTAATCATTTGATTTTTTGTTTAAACCAAATACTGGTGTTGGATCTCATTTTAAATACATAGTGATATTTTATGTGAATTCATGATTTATAGTTTAGGTACACATGGAAGGATAAGAATGTACTTGTAGAGGAATTAAAAGAGAATCCTCGATTGATATCACTATCAAGTTCCTTGAATGGTGTGAATTATTTTTAAATAGTGAAATATTTAAATCAAAAGGGTGAGTTTGAAAAAGAGACTAAATACATTTGGACAAGTCGATAGATATGTTTTTTGGAAATAATATGATAAAAAACATATAATAAAGAAAATGATAACAATATTAATGGCGTTCATGTCACAAACCAGACTGGGTCGACCATGGACTGATCACCCGAGCCGGCCCATAACATGGCCCAAGAAGAATTCCCGAACCCCACGGGCTAGCAACTTGTGTCAAGCATCAAAACTAAATAGGTGGGAATGATTTGGCCCATAAATAAAAAAAGTAAATAAATAAATACTGACATTAAAAATGAAAACTAGTAGAGGAAAGAAAATAAACTGCCCAAACCTTCGTGTGACCTCCTAGGCCACCAACAAACTCAAAACCAAGTTCCCTCCGAGAGCGATCTAGCACTAACGAAACCTAAAACTTAAATGATAAAGTAGGGGTGAGCACCAAAATGCTTAGTAGGAAACACCACAAAGTCCATGACATTCTTTCCAAAAACATTTCGATTGATACTAGTTTGAAATACATTTATAAAAAAATAGATTTCTATACCTACCTTGCATTTTAAATACAAACAAACAACATGGTCCTTTTCCCTCATATTTTAAAACAAGGCACAAGAAGGAAAATGGGGAATTGTTCTTTCTTTGTCAAACAAACACTTAGAAAACTTTTTAAACCAACCAAGCATTCAAAGTTTTCCAAATAAAAACCAAAACCAGGTACAAAGAATATGTATTCTAAATGATGAGGGCAACGACACTAGTAATACTCATAACAGGGGAAACACGGGAAATACTAGGAACTCAGAGGAAGACCAAAACGTACTATACATGTGACTCATCCTGAAGGCATGCCTACTCTCGATGACATCATAACGCCCTAACGCCCGACCATCGCCCTATCTGGCCTAGTTGAGGGGCCCAATCCCATAGTAATAATAACAAAACATCCATTTGTTATGGGCCACTAGCAGGTGTGTAATCTAAAATAGTGCAATAATCGTTCTCAGTAAGCCTATTTGCTATGTTATGTTCCCATGTATAGTTTTCAAGGGGGTGTGTCACACATCTAAACAACAATCCTCACACATATAACCAAACACATCACATGAACCGGCACCACCCCAACTGCCTCAAGGTTAGTCCCCTACTTTAAATAATAATTACTCATAGGAGGTCCCATACCGAGGACCCTCCCAACTCACGATCAACAAACTAGGTAGAATACTCAACCTAAGAGGGGTTTTCCAAATATTGATTTAAAATGATACCAAACAGTCCCTTAACTTCACAGCATTTAACCATTTCACAGAAACACTTAGAAACCATTTTCCAAAAACATTACCAAACATCATCTTTTTACTAATGTGGCCAAATGGACCTTAAATACCTTTCACAAAAAGGTTCACTTAAAAAATAATGGCATATAACCCACCTTTACAGCCTGAAATATATTTCAAAACTCATTTCATCAATCTTGTGCACCATTTAAATTAGAAACACACTTGCAATAGCCAAATAGGCATACACCATTAAGCACCTAATCTAAAAACACATTTACAGATTTAAAGAATCACTTTGAACTTCACAAACGTGTTTAAAAAAACTAAACCATGCCATGATAAATCACCAGTCATTTTAAAGAGTCAGTCGGTCTATTTAGAGAAGAAACTTAATGTGCACAACTATAAAAAAATGTAAAACACCTTAAAAATCCACTTTTAAAATCACACGCACCTCTAGAAATTTACAAAACATGATTCGTACCACTTGAATTATTTAACAAACCTTTTAAAATTTTATAAAACAATTTTAAAGAGGAATCCAAGGCTTTACACACACAAAACCCATCCAAAACCTTCGTTTATGAATAAACTCACACCCGCATCATATCAAAACAGAATGTGGACCAATCTAATTAATCACTAAACACGCCAAACAAATTATGAAACTTTTCACATAATTTTGAAACCACCCAATGTCATATAGTAAACCATGGAACCATTTTTCAAAGAGATAAGATAAGGTAAGAGTTCTTTTGGGAAAAATAAGGTTGGGGAAAAGAACCACTCCAAATTTTGTCCTCATTTGAAGGCCCATCCAGGGGTGCACTTCGTGCCTCCATAGATGTGCCCACATCCAACGCCAAAATGAGAGGTCATTTCCCAACCATTTTTCTTAAGGAACCCCACACACATACCATACACCAACACATCAAACCATTTCACTAAAACATCAAGTTCCATAAGCCATCCAGTTCAAATAAAATAATTTCCATAAAATATTTCCATAAGGCAACATCACTCAAAACATCCAACACAACCATTTCAAGGTAAGAAAATTTATTCCAACCAAATGAGATAAAAATATTCATGGGCATAATGAAAGAAACAATTTAAAACATATTTTTAATCAAAACTACAAACAAGAAAAATGGTTCCAAGAATGAACTATACTCATAATAGTGGTGAAAACATGTAGAAAATATTAATTAATAAAACTTCAAGCATCAAATGAATTGAAATTGAAACGAAAGTCATGGAACACCTATCTCAACCCATGCAAACGCAACGGAACATTGAAAAAAAGAACAATATCACTCTGTGGACCAATTGCATACCCTAGACACCAAACAAAATACACCCCACATGACCCAAAGCATTATTATTTAGCTAATTTCAAGAAAACACTCAAAAAGGAAATGAAGAAAACAAACCATAACAAGGGGTGTCGAAAGCAGGGGGTTTACTCCGGAAAGGTGTGAATGGGGTTCGGGCCATCGAAAAGGGCCACAGAAGGGGTTGTCCCTGCCAGGAGGTGCGGCCATTGGGAACCAGGCGAGCTGGTCGCCGATGGGAATCGGGCATGCAAGGTGGGTTTCTGGCCTGATGGCAAGGGGATGGGGCCACTGGCAGGATGGAAAGGGGGGAGGAGGAGATCTGGCATAGTGGGGGCGGCCTAAGAGGAGTCTGGCGGGGAGGAAGTTGAGTAGGAGAGGGCGGTGTCAAGTCACCGGCTTGTTGCAGGTCAAGGGAGTAGGGGGTCGCTACTGGGAATATTGGTTGCATGCCTGAAGACCGGCCGACCGGAGGGTGCGCACAGAAGCAGGGTCGGGCACAGCTCGCATGAGATAGGAGGGACCAGGGGGGCCGTCGCGTACAGCTAGCAAGGGGGGAATGTGGGGTCGCCGGGTATTTTAGGGTTTCATAAAAAATAAAAAGTTGTGATAATAATAATAATAATAATATGATAATAATAATAATAATAATAATAGGGAAATAATATTAATAAAAATTCCAATAATAATAATAATAATCATCATCATAATCATAATATTAATAATAACATAATTATAATAATAATAAAAGTAAGAAGAATAAAAATAATAATCTTGGTCATTTTATTTCCTTTTTTTAAAATATTAACAACATTAATAATAATAGTATAACATTAATAATTTTATTAATAATAATTTAATCATAAAAATATTAAAAACACATTTAACAACAAATTAATATTAAAAATATTAATGATAATAATAACACTTCCAATAATAATATTATTATTATTATATACACAATAATAATATTTTTATTATTATGGTGAAAAAATTTAACCAATTTTATTTTTATAAAATTTTATTTATTTTAAACATTAGATAACTGCATAGGTACATGGACCGACTACGCAACTACCACCGACTATGAGGTTCCCATGCACTAGTCTGAAACCCGACAAAAAACATTAAATAATAAAAATAGTAGACCCTCGCTCGCCCCGCGCCTTAGCAAGGCTAACAAAAACCTATAAATAATAAAATAAGATAATTTAAGGAGTCGGGGTGTAACAATTCTCCCCACCACATAACTTTCTACCCCCAGAAAGTCACCAAACCAACAGTTTACATATCTTGAGTCCACACCCAGACAAGTTCATAGAGAATAGAGAGCCTTAGAGAGACCATTCCCAACCAACGTCACACCCAACCAATTCAAGGAGGACCTCAAGTCGAGATTGAGGGGATAACACATGAGGGTTCTCCCCACCACGAGAATTCACTAATATAGAAACCCTTGAAACCTGAACACCCCCCCCCCAGGGGGGCAATGCGGGAACTCCCAAACTGAACTCATTCATCTTTCTCACATGGACCGAACAACACTCCTAAGACTCAGACGAAAATCTTGCTACGAAACAACACAGCAACTTGAGGATGATAAATTAACTCAACACCTCCCATAAATTTCACGAAACAAAAATCCCCCTAACAAACACATCTAAGACCAACTTAAAATTAGAACAGGTCCATTTATTAATGGTCCCATACCCTTCAAAGAAAGCGAAAAATTTAGAAACCACACTAAGAGAAGATAAGGCCACTTCTATTGAGGTAGAACAAGATCATCACACCACTACAAAAATGATGAGATTACGATAGAGATAAGAATAAAACAAGGGAACTTTAGATATTTCCATCCCCAAGCTGAAAGAATGATCTGGACTGAGGTTCCACACACCCTCGGCAACTCCTGACTGTGCAAAAGCTTCACCCTGAGACCTGTGGTAGGGACCCTGATGGCTAAAGCATCTCCTACCTCACAGTCAAAAACTTTCATCCTATGGTCCCCAACTCCTTCCTCTCGAATGAATCCCCTTTCAGAACTCTCCCTAGGGTCCCAAACTATTGTACGGTAGCAAGACTTTGGAGGGATGCGACAAGGTGGCTTAGAATGCTTGAACTGGCCACACTAGTGGCACATGAGAGAACATTCCAGCAAACTGGAAGTCGGTACAGATAAAGATATCTTCTTGGAGACAGGTTCCCCCAATATGAACTTATTTCCATATGGGGAACCTTCACAAGAGCCGACCCCCCACCAACTATACCCCAAGATCTAACGACGATGATACATCCCACCTTTACTAGTCCAGAACTGAACCCTCAAATAACTTTGGGATGGTACAAACCTTAAATACCATGGGATTTCCCAGAAACCTGAAGACACACTATCTTTCTGAACTATAAAACTTCCTCTAATGGACTTTGATTGCATTGATAAGCAGGAAACACATGAAAAGGATTGGAAATTTTTAATAACTCATTAACATCTTTTGGAGGAATTCTAGGAGGTATACTCATAACAACATGAAAAACACCATTTAAACTGGCACCAAGACAAATCTCAATCAAAGCAACATCACAATATAAGGGAAACAGGACCATAAGACAAACATATAAAAACACAAGAAAAAAACACTTTTCCAAAACCATTATTTCTTTAAAATTTTAAAACTTACCTACGGCACCTTATGAACCATCACATGTACGTTCATTCAATCTTGCTTAAATTATCCATGGAAAAGTGCCACCCATGAACTCTTCGTATATACCCACACACATGTGACCATCCATAAAAAATTCCAAGGTCCAAGCATCTATTTTCCTTATCAAATCTAAACACATACCAAACATTACAAATCAAAACACTTCCCCTTTTAAAAACCCACCTTACCCATTTAAACCCATTTTTGGAAAGCACTACCATTCCAAATACATTTTCACTTTAAAAGTCCACTTTCAATTTTAACACACACCCACATCAACTAAAATCAAAACAAAACACAACCAATGATAAACCATCAAAATGAGGAACTAGTGTCTATGCCTAACCCGGTGACATGGTGGTGAGCCATACCCCAAGTAATGCATAACACTAAGAGGACCTTGAACTAGGAAATTAGACTCCACATGGGTCACCACCCCACGTGGGGCCACAACATCACCCGATTCACCTCCATTGTCATCCCTTAATCTAAAACAACCCAAGACAAAAGACTCAAATCCCAGACTACCCATGGAAACTCAAGGATCAGTGCAACCAAGAGTTTGTGACGCTCTTCTCGTACCTACCTCCCGAGTCCCGATAGTCCCAATATTCTTCTACCAGACATCCCAAATTGAAAGGACCCCCCTTTGATACCATTTTTTCATGAAATAGCATGGTTTGACCACGGACCGGTCACCTAAGTCGGTCCACGACATGGCCCAAGGGGCATTCCTGATCCCCACAGGCTGGAAACTAGTGTCGGGCATCATCAAAACTAAATAGGTGGGAATGATTTGGCCCATAAATAAAACAAGTAAATAAATAAATACTGATAGTAAAAATGAAAACTAGCAGTGTAAAGAAAATAAACTGCACAAACCTTCGTGTGACCTCCTAGGCCACCAAACAACTCAGAACCAAGTTTGCTCTGAGAACAATCCAGCACTAACGGAACCTGAAACTGAAATGATAAAGTAGGGGCGAGCACTGAAATTCTCAGTAAGAAACACCAAAAAGTCCATTCCATTATTTCAAAAAACATTTCCATTGATACTAGTTTGAAATAAATTTATAAAAAAATATTTTTATATACCTACCTTTCATTTTAAATACAAACAAATAACATGGTCCATTGCCCTCATATTTTAAAATAAGGAACAATAAGGAAAACAGGGAATTGTTCTTTCTTTATCAAACATCCACTTAAAAAACTTTTTAAACCAACCAAGCATTCATAGTTTTACAAATAAAAACCAAAACTGGGTGCAAATAAAAGGTATTTTAAATGATGACGGCAATGACACTAGTAATACTCATAACTGGGAAAACACGGGAAATACTAGGAACTCAAAAGAGGACCAAAACGTATTATACATGTGACTCATCCCGAAGGCACACCTACTCTCGATGACGTCATAACACCCTAATGTATGACTGTCTCCCTACCTTTCCTTGTCAAGGGTCCAAATCCCATGGCAATAATAACAAAACATCCCTCTTCTATGGGCCACTAGCCAGTGCATAATCTAAACTAGTGCAACAATTTTTCTCAGTAAGCCTCTTTTCTATGCTAGGTTCCCATGTATAGTTTTCAAGGGGTTGTGCCACACATCTAAAAAATAAGCCTCACACATATAAACAAACACATCACACGAACCAGCACCACCCCAGCCGCCTCAAGGTTAGTCCCCCGCCTTAAATAATAACTACTCACATGAGGTCCCATACTAAGGACCCTCCCAACTCACGATCAACTAACTAGGCAGGAGAATCAACCTAATAGGGGTTTTCCAAATAGTGATTTAAAAAATTCTAAATGGGACCTTAACTTCACAACATTTAACCATTTTCTAGAAACACTTAGAAACCATTTTCCAAAAACATTACCGAACATCATCTTTTTTTTTAAATGGACAAATGGGCCTTAAAACCTTTTCAGAAAAATAGTTCACTTAATAAATAATGGCACACAACCCACCTTCGAAACCAAACATACATTTCAAAACTCATTTCATCAATCTCACACACCATTTAAATTAGGAACACACTTTCAACAACCAAATAGGCATACACTATTAAGCACCAAATCTGAAAAACCCATTTAAAGATTTAAAGCATCACTTTGAACTTCAAAAAAGTGTTTAAAAAAACTAAATCATGCCATGATAAATCACCAGTCATTTTAAAGAGTCAATTGATCCATTTAGAGAATAAACTTTATGTGCACAACTTGAAAAAAATGTGACACACCTTAAAAATCCACTTTTAAAATCACACACACCTCTAGACATTTCCAAAACATGATTCTCACCACTTTAATTATTTAAAAAACCTTTTAAAATTTTATAAAACAATTTTAAAGAGTAATACAAGGCTTTACACACACAAAACCCATCCAGAACCCTCGTTTATGAATAAATTCACACCCACAACGTCTCAAAATAGAATGCGCAATAATATAATTAATCATTAAACACCCCAAAAAAATTATGAAACTTTTAAAATAATTTTGAAACCAATCAATTTTCATATAGTAAACCATGGAACAACTTTTCAAAGAGTTAAGAGAAGGTAAGAGTTCTTTTTGGAAAACCAAGGTTGGGGAAAAGAACCACTCCAAATGTCGTCCTCGTTTGAAGGCTCATCCATGGGTGCACTTCGTGCCTCTATAGATGTACCCACATCCAATTGAAAAATGAGAGGTCATTTCCCAACAATTTTTCTTAAGGAACCCCACACACATTCCATCCACTAACACATCAAACCATTTCACTAAAACCTGAAGTTCCATAGGCCATCCAGTTTAATGAAAATAATTTCCATAAAATATTTCCACAAGGAAACATCACTCAAAACATCCAACACAACCATTTTATGGTAAGGACATTTATTCCAACCAAATCAGCTAAAAATATTCATGGTAATAAGCAAAGAATCAATTTAGAACATATTTTTAATCAAAACTACCAACAAGAAAAATGGTACCAAGAATGAACCATACTCATAATAGTGGTGAAAAAAAAATTTAAATATTAGTTAATAAAAATTCAAGCATAAAATTAATTTAAATTGAAACGAAGGGCATGGAACACCTACCTCAACTCGTACGAATGCAAAGGAACATTAAAAGAAGGAAGAATATCACTCCACAGACTAATCGTATACCCTAGACACCAAAAAAAATGCACCCAAAAAGACCTGAAGCATTAGTGTTTGGCTAATATGAAGAAAACACCAAAAATGAAAATTAAGAAAACAAAATGGTACAAAGGGGGGTCGAAAGAAGGGGGGTTTGTTGCGTAAAGGCATGCATAGGGTTTGGGCCATCAAAAAAGGCTGCAGTGGGGGTTGTCCCTGCTGGGAGGTATGGCCGTCAGGAACCAGGCGAGCTGGTCGCCACCGGGAACTGGGTGCACAAGGTGGGTTACTGACATGATGGCAATGGGATGGGGCTGCCAGTGGGATGGAAAGGGGGGAGGAGGAGGTCCGGCGTAGTGGGGGAGGCACAAAGAGGAGTCTGGCAGGGAGGAAGCCGAGGGGGAGAGGGAGGTGTCGAGCCGCCAGCTTGCTATAGGTCAAGGGAGCAGAGGCCCACTGTTGAGAATGTTCGTCGCGCGCCTGAAGACCGGCCGACTGGAGGGCACGCATAGGAGTAGGGTCGGGCACTGCTCGCATGGGAGAGGAGGGTCTGGGGGGGCACTGCGTTCAGATAGCAAAGGGGGATGGGGGGCCGCCGAGTATTCTAGGGGTACAAAAAAAAGAAAAAAAAGTTATACTGATAATAATAATAAAAATAATAATATGATAATAATAATAATAGGTAAATAATATTAATAAAAATTATAATAATAATAATAATAATCTTAATCTTAATATTAATAATAACATAATTATAATAATAATAAAAGTAAGAAGAATAAAAATAATAATCTTGTTCATTTTATTCCTTTTTTTTAATATTAACAACATTAATAATAATATAACATTAATATTTTTATTAATAATAATTTAATCATAAAAATATTAAAAACACTTTTAACAGCCAATAATTATTAAAAATATTAATGATAATAATAAAATTGCCAATAATATTATTATTATTATTATCTACACAATAATAATATTTTTATTATTATGGTGCAAACATTTAACCTATTTTATTTTTATAAAATTTTATTTATTTTAAACATTAGATAACTACATAGGTACATGGACCGACCGTGCAGCTACCACCGACCATGCGGTGCCTGTGCACTATTCTGAAACCCAATAAAAAACATTAAAAGATAAAAATATTAGACCTGTGCCTTCCACACACCTTGGAAAGGCTAATAAAAACCAATAAATAATAAAATAAAATAATTTAAGAAGATGGGTGTGACAATTATCTCCACCAAAAAACTTTATGCCAGCAGAAAGTCACCAAACCAACAGTTGACATGGCTTGAGTCCACACCCAGAAAAGTTCATAGAGAAGCGAGAGCCTCAGAGTGACCATTCCCAACCAACATCACACTCGACCAATTCAAGGAGGACCGCAAGCTGAGATTGAGGGGAGAACACAGGAGGTTTCTCCCCACCATGAGAATTAACTAATATAGAAACTCTAGAAACCAAAACACACCACCCCCCCCCCAGGGGGGGAAATGCAGGAACCCCCAAACCGAACTCATTCATCTACCTCACATGGACCGAACAACACTCCTGAGACTCAGAAGGAAAGCTTGCTATGAAAAAACCCAGCAAATTTAGGATAAGAAATTAACTCAACACCTCCCAACAATTTCACAAAACAAACATCCCCCTAATGAACATAGCTGAGACCAACTCAAAATCAAACCAAGTCTATTTATTCAAGGGCCCACACCCTTCAAAGAAATCGAACAATTTAGAAACCATACTAAGAGCAGATAAGGCCACTTCGATTGAGGTAGAACAAGATCATCACACCACTACAAAAAGGATGATCTTACGATAGAGATAAGAATAAAACAAGGGAACTTTAGATATTTCCATCCCTGAGCTGAAAGAATGATCTGGACTGAGGTTCCACACACCCTTGGTAACTTCTGACAGTGCACAAGATTCACCCAGAAACCTGTGGTTGGGGCCCTGATGGATGAAGCATCTCCTACCTCACAATCAGTCATTTTCATCATATGGTCCTCAACTCCTTCCTCCTGAATGAAGCCCCTTTCAAAACTCTCCCCAAGGGCTCGAACAGTCGTACGGTAGCAAGACTTTATAGGGATGCGACAAGGCGGCTTAGAATGCCTAAACTGGCCACACTGGTGGCATATGAGAGAACGGTCCAATAAACTGAAAGTTGGTACAGACAAAGATATCTTCTTGGAGACAGGTTCTCCTGAAATGAACTCCTTTCCATATGGGGAACCTTCATAAGAGTTGACCCCCCACCAACTACACACCAGGCTCTAACGACGATGATACATCTCACCTTTACTAGTCCAGAACTGAACCCTCAAATAACTCTAGGATGGTACAAACCTTAACTACCGTGGGAGTTCCCAACAACCTGAAGACACACTATCTTTCTGAACTATACAACTACCTCTAATAGACTTTGATTACCTTGATAAGCAGTCAAGACACGAAAAGGATTGGAAATTGGGAATAACTCATTAACAACTTTTGGAGGCTTTCTGTGTGGCATACTCATAACAACATGAAAAACACCATAGAAATCAGCATCAAGTCAAAACTCAATCAAACCAACATCACAAGCTAAGGGAAATAGGACAATAATACAAACATATACAAACACAAGAAAAAATCACTTTTCCAAAACCGTTATTTCTTTAAAATTTTAAAACTCACCTATGGAACCTTATGAACTATCACATGTGTGTTCATTAAATCTCTCTTACATCATCCATGGACAAGTTCACCCCACGCACTCTTCATACATACCCACGCACATGTGACCCTCCATAAATAATGCCAAGGTCCAAGCATCTCTTTTCCTTATAAAATCTAATCACATACCAAACCTTCCAAATCAAAACACTTCCCCTTTTAAAAACCCACCTTACCCATTTAAAACCATTTGAGGAAAGAACTCCCATTCCAAAGCCATTTTAACTTTAAAATCCCACTTTCAATTTCAACACACACCCACATCAACTAAAATCAAAACAAAACACAACCTAAGATAAAAAATCGAAATGAGGAACTAGTATATATGCCTAACCCGATGAGATGGTGGTGAGCCATGCCCCAAGTAATTCATAACACTAAGAGGACCTTAAACCAGGCACTTGGAATCCACATGGGTCACCACCCCATGTGAGGCCACAACATAACCCGATTCTCCTTCATTGTCATCCCTCAATTCAAAACAACCCAAGACAAAAGACTCAAATCCCGGACTACCCATGGCGACTCAAGGATCACTGTGAGAAAGAGTCACGATGCTCTTCTCATACCTACCTCTCGAGTCCCGACAGTCCTAATCTCCTTCTACTGGACATCCCAAATAGTAAGGTCCCCCTTTGATACCATTTTTTCACGAACCAGCCCAGGTCAACCATGGACCGATTACCCAAGTTGGTATGTGACATGGCCTGAGGGGCATTACCGATCCCCACGGGCTGGCAACTAGTGCTGGGTATCAAAACTAAATAGGTGGGAACTATTTGGCTCATAAATAAAACAAGTAAATTAAAAAATACAGATAGTAAAAATAAAAACTAGTAGCGGAAAGAAAATAAACTGAATAAACCTCTGTATGACCTCCTAGGACACCAACCAACTCAGAACCAAGTTCACTCCAAGAGCGATCCAGCACTAACGGAACCTGAAACTAAAATGATAAAGTGGGGATGAGCACCAAAATGATCAGTAGGAAGCACAAAAAATTCCATGCCATTCTTTCCAAAAACATTTCCATTGATACTAGTTTGAAATAGATTTATAAAAAAATATCTTTGTATACCTACCTTGAATTTTAAATACAAACAAACAACATGGTCCATTGCCCTCATATTTTAAAACAAGGAACAAAAAGGAAAACTGGGAATTGTTATTTCTTTGTCAAACATCCACATAGAAAACATTTTAAACCAATTAAGCATTCGCATTTTTTCAAATAAAAACCAAAACTAGGTACAAAGAATAGGTATTCTAAATAACGAGGGCAATGACACTAGTAATACTCATAACGGGGAAAACACGGAAAATACTAGGAACTCAGAGGAAGGTCAGAACATACTATACATGTGACTCATCCTAAAGACATGCCTACTCTCGATGATTTCATAACACCCTAATGCCCGACCATCGCCCAGCCTGGCCTGGTCAAGGGGCCCAATCCCATAGCAATAATAACAAAACATCCCTCGACTATGGGCCACTAGCCGGTGCGTAATCTAAACTAGTGCAGCAATTGTTCTCAGTAATCCTCTTTTCTATGATAGGTTCCCATGTATAGTTTTCAAGGGGGTGTGCCACACATCTAAACAACAATCCTCGCACATATAAACCAAACACATCACATGAACCAGCACCACCCCAGCCACCTTAAGGTCAGTCTCATGCCTTAAATAATAATTACTCACAGGAGGTCCCATACCGAGGACCCTCCCAACTCACGATCAACCAACTAGGTAGGAGACTCAACCTAAGAGGGGTTTTCTAAATAGTGATTTAAAATAATTCCAAACAGTCCCTTAACTTCACAGCATTTAACCATTTTCTAGAAACACTTAGAAACCATTTTCCAAAAACATTACCAAACATCATCTTTTTACTAATGTGGCCAAACGGGCCTTACAACCTTTTCACAAAAATAGTTCACTTAATAAATAATGGCACACAACCCACCTTCAAAACCATACATACATTTCAAAACTCATTTCATAAATCTCGTGAACCATTTAAATTAAGAACACACTTCCAACAGCCAAAGAGGCATACACCATTAAGCACCTAATCTAAAAAAACCCATTTAAAGATTTAAAGCATCAATTTTAACTTCAAAAACGTGTTTACAAAAACTAAACAGTGCCATGATAAATCACCAGTCATTTTAAAGAGCCAATCGGGCCATTTAGAGAAGAAACTTAATGTGCACAACTTGAAAAAATGCAACACACCTTATAGATCCACTTTTAAAATAACACGCACCTATAGACATTTCCGAAACATGATTCCCACCACTTTCATTATTTAACAAACCTTTAAAATTTTATAAAACAATTTTAAAGCATAATCCAAGGCTTTACACACACAAAACCCATCCTCATTTATGGATAAATGCACACCTGCAACGTATCAAAACAGAATGCGCACCAATCTAATTAATCATTAAACACACCAAACAAATTATGAAACTTTTCACATAATTTTGAAACCACCCAATGTCATATAGTAAACCATGGAACCACTTTTCAAAGAGAGAAGAGAAGGTAAGAGTTCTTTTTGGAAAACCAAGGTTGGGGAAAAGAACCACTCCAAATGTCGTCCTCATTTGAAGGCTCATCCATGGGTGCACTTCGTGCATCCATAGATGTTCCCACATCCAACGGAAAAACAAGAGGTCATTTCCCAACAATTTTTCTTAAGAAACCCCTCACATATACCATCCACCAACACATAAAACCATTTCACTAAAACCTAAAGTTCCATAAGCCAGCTAGTTCAAAGAAAATAATTTCCATAAAATATTTCCACAAGGCAACATTACTCAAAACATCCAACACAACCATTTCAAGGTAAGGAAATTTATTCCAACCAAATTAGCTAAAACAATTCATGGGAATAAGCAAATAAACAATTTAAAACATATTTTTAATCAAAACTTCCAACAAGAAAAATGGGTCCAAGAATGAACCATACTCATAATAGTGGTGAAAAATATGTTTTAAATATTAATTAATAAAAGTTCAAGCATCAAACGAATTGAAATTGAAACAAAAGGGATGGAACACCTACCTCAACTCATGAAAATGAAATGGAACATTGACCGAAGGATGAATATCACTCTGTGGACTAATCACATACCCTAGACACCAAAAAAAGGCAACCAATGTGACCTGAATCATTAGAGTTTGGATAATTTGAAGAAAACACCCAAAAAGGAAATTAAGAAAACAAACTGGAACAACGGGGGTTGAAAGAAGGGGGGTTTGAACTGGAAAGGCATGCATGGGGTTCGGGCTGTTAGAAAAGGCCGCAGTAGGGGTTGTCTCTACTAGGAGGTGCTGCCGTCGAGAACCAGGCGAGCTGGTCGCTGCCGGGAACCGAGCACGTAAGGTGGGTTGCTGGCGTGATGACAAGGGGACGGGACTGTCGGCGGGATGGAAAGAGGGAGGGGGAGGAGGTCCAGTGTAGTGGGGGTGGCGCAAAGAGGAGTCTGACATGGAGGAATCCGAGCAGGAGAGGGCAGTGTTGGGTCGCCGGCTTGCTGCAGGTCAAGGGAGCAGGGGGCCACTGTCAGAAATGCTGGTCGTGCGCCTGAAGACCGGACTACAGGAGGGCGCACACAGGAGCAGGGTTGGTCACCGCTCGCATGAGAGAGGAGGGACCGGGGGGCCGCCTTGCACAACTAGCAAGGGGGGAAGGGCGGTCATCGGGTATTCTAGGGTTTCAAAAAAAAGAAAAAAAATATCCTAATAATAATAATAATAATAATATGATAATAATAATAATATGGAAATAATATTAATAAAAATTCCAATAATAATAATAATAATAATAATAATCTTAATATTAATATTAATAATAACATAATTATAATAATAATAAAAGTAAAAAATAATAAAAATAATAATCTTGTTCAATTTATTTCCTTTTTTTAATATTAACAATATTAATAATAATAATAATAATAATATAATATTAATAATTTTATTAATAATAATTTAATCATAAAAATTTTAAAAGCACTTTTAACAACAAATTAATATTAAAAATATTAATGAAAATAATAATACTTCCAATAATATTATTATTATTATCTACACAATAATAATATTTTTATTATTATGGTGCAAACATCTAATATTAGAGTTACATTCCACAACATGTGTTATCTTACCAAAAATAGAGTTGATGTTTTAAAAAAGGGTCCAACACTAATAAAAAATCTAGATAGAAGATTTAGTGGTCAATATCAATGTAAGTGTGACTATAGAGGAACATAACCTCTATTGTGTTTAGTACAATGTGGATGGTAAAGCCAAAGTGTGGGGTGGTACCATGATGAAGTGGTCATAGTGTAGGGTGGAATCATGAGAGTTATTTGAAGACCAGATTCAACAAGACTTATAATATATTAGTGTCAATATTATAGAAAGTATTATGTGGTATTATGGTATATGTTGTACATATAGTAGTATTAGTATCCATGTCACATATGGTGAATAAATGAAAAAAAACTAAGGAATACATGGTTTCACGCTGTAGAATTGATGGAAACGTCATAGAGGTTATCAAATTAATATTTTTAGTGACCTCAAACCTAGTAGCCCAGAGCTGGTTCCTAATACCATTACATTTTCATAAGAAACAATGAATCACGTTCCAAATAACCAAATAGTTTAGTAGTCTTGTATAACTATATACATACATAAGTCTTATATTATATTTGAATTCAAAAATTACAACATAGTTTTTTTTAGAATATCATTATCCCCCCTAGAATATTCTTACATATATGTCATAGTAAACTTCATTGAATCCTTTGGAAAGGAAACAATATAAGGGTGATCTAAAATTCTCAGTAAAGGTTATGTATAGTGAAAGATATCATGAATCAATAAGCCTAATAAATATAGAAAGGTAAATAATTGAACACACATCCCATTTAAAAAATGTGACTATATGAATGGATAAGGCATGATCAATATGGAATGGTAGATAACTGAACACAAATTCCATTAAAATAACATGAATATCATTTTGAGATAAGTAAAAATCAATATATCAAGGTAAATAAATGAAGCACATGTCATTTAATCAATAAACTAATAATTAAATGTATCTATAGATAATTTCACAAAGAAAATCTCATGGATAATAATAACTAAATCTCAATGAAGGAAACTCTTATTTATCAGATTTCATGTTTCCCAGGTATATTATACCTTTATCATCAAGACCTTTCACAATATTGTTGAAAACATACTATTATTAAGACAAATCACAAGATAGTTTAAAACATACTTCTCACAGATGTATAGGGTTTGTGTCTAACTAATTTCGTCTCATGAGACTATTGATGCATCAAGGGTCTTGCATTAATTGTTCCCCAACCCATGTTATACATTTCTTAATAATTCCTTATATATCAAATAATATATTTAATTATTAAACAATATTTCTTATCATCAAGTATCTGTATTAAGTAAAGGACATAAATTTATCAATATTTTCCAAGTTAATCAAATCATTGAAAAGGTAAACATGATATAAAAAATTTTATATAGTTCAGGAAATAAAAGTATCCATGATAAATAATATTTAAATTTATTTAAAATTTAATTTCCACATGAAATTGGATAATTCAATGAAAATTTAATTACTACAAAAATGAATCAAGGAAGTGAATGTCAATACTTTCTTTGGTTAAAGTGTTCATAACCCATCTAGAGGAATATTAATGATGGTATCAATATAATATATACCCATTGGAGTAATAATAAATGGTTTTTTTAATTTATGAATATAAATACCATATTAGAAACATTCTTGGGGAAAATATCCATTCCATTTTGAAAATAATTTTGAAAACCCTTTTCTTTGAATATCACTTTTAAAAAAATTTATTTAAAAATATCTGGTACACTTTCCAAGGAAGAATCAAATAAATTATGTTCATTATTGAGGTTAGTTCCATAAATTCCTTAAACATTAAAATAACATTCCTTTTGAACTATAAAAAGGTTAATAAAGTTCCTTGTTCAGAAAACAACAAGAATATTCCTTTCACATTTTCGACAAAATCAATATGGGAATTATTTTGAAAAAGGCATAAGATTACTTTGAAAATATTTTATAAAAATTAAAAATGGGTGAAATTTAATTTTATAAATCATTTCTAAAAGGTTAAAAATATTCTTTTAAAAAAATTAAAAAACAAGGTTTTGGAAGAAAATGGATTTCTGACTAAAGAGAAAAATGAAGTCAGATTTTCTTAAAAACTTTTTATAAAACACTTTTTAAGTACTAAAGAGTGAAAAAATTGTAATATTACTTGAAAATATCATGAATAAAAATATTAGAATAAAATTAAATGGTTTTATTAGGAAATTTTCATGTAATTTCCTTTTACTGATGTTCAAGAATAAACAATCTCAATTAGAATGGGATTGTAAAATAAACCCTTAAATGATCATAACGTTGAAGTGAGAATTAATTAATGGATAAATTATGCGTAAAAACTATAAATACACATAAAAAAATTGAATAAAACATAATATAATAAAAATTCATTACACACATAATATTATCATGAAATAATCAATAAAGTAAAAGTTTAACCAAATGAGTGGAAATTGTGTTAAGAAATACCTTACCTAATGATTCCTTTAAGTTTAATGTTATTTAACCTACGATATAATGGTTTTTAAAATGTTATTAACTTATTAAAACCCCATATTAATATTTATAATATCATATATGATCCTTTTTATAAAATATTATTACCCATTAATAATATTTCATTATTTGTATTGTTTCGAGTGTTAATTGCCTTGTTTTCTAAAGCATGTTTTGTTATGAAAGTTCTGATTATTGAAAATGTTATATTGTTCTATAATATTCAAAATAATAATAATGAAATAATTATTATATTTTTATATAAATTATAATTTTTAAAACCAATCATAAATGATGGTTATGAAAAATGAAGTATGTTACGATCATAGAGACAGTAGGTTGTACGTACGCTTGAGTAATGTTTCCATTTTTCAATTATCATTATATAAAGATGGTAAGTAATATATTACCTTTAAATAATAATCATAATATCATATATATCATATTATATACATATATATATCATATTATATACATATATATATATCATACATGTGGTGTGGTGATGAAAAGAGAATCGCATCGCTTCATGAAGGTGGTAGTCCACGTGTACATGAATGATGTTATCATATTTATGTGAGTGAAAAGGAAAGAAATAAAATGATATATATTATGTTTATATAATGATAAATATGTAATTAATATCATAAATATTTCATGCATATCACATATAATAATTAAATTTATCTTTATCACCTTTCATGTGAAGCATTAGTGAAAGATGAATCACATTGCTTCGCAAGGCGGTAGTCTACCGTACACATGAGTGATATTATCATATCTCCAATAGAAATGAAGGTAAAAATATTTATATGATATAATGTCTCAATAAGTATAAATATTTTATAAATATCATATATATACTTTACATCCATCATCATACCCAACCTTGAGATAATTAAATGGAAAAAATGAACGTCATCAGTTCGTAAGGCGATAGTCCGTCGTACTCGCAAATGATGATTTCAAAACCCATTCGATGGAAGTGGAGATACTTTTATGTCATGAACTTATTTTAATAAACTATATTATATAGAATATATTTAGGATATTATATCATCATGGTTTAATAAAAAATTAAGGTTTTGGAGAAAGAAGTAAAATAAAGATGCTTATTGAACAACATTTCCCCTTCTTCGGGTGTCCTCGTTAGGTTTAAACTAAATCATTCAAAGGTTGGATTTATGACCAAAATAATGATTTTAGGATTAGTTTAGGGATTTTTGAAATTTATTTTTCAATGTATTTTCCAAATCCAATAGTTCTTAATGTGTGAAGAAGAGAGGAGAGGGGTGGCCTTTTATAAGTGGGGGAGAGGACACACTTGGTATTTTTTAAAAACTTGAGTGCTCCCACATTTTTAATATGTCAAAAGGATACAAAATGGACCATTATATATCCTTATATTTTTAATTATTTAAATATATCTATATAATATTTTTTATGTAATTTTATAGGTCATTTATACCTTTATATTTTTAGTTTGACTCTCTAGTAAATCAATTTTTACCTTAACCGTGATAATTTATTTTTACTAAATTAACTATTAATTTTGGAAAAAAAATTAGTTTAAATTATTATACATTATAAATTATTATGATTCCAAAATATTTAATCCATTTTTTCAAATTCAATTCACATAAGTGTCAAAATTTAATTTAAAATTAATCCTGCTCACGTAACGAGAAAGCAGGGTTTTAAAGTGAAAATTTTCAAAACTTTACAAGGTTTTTATATCTAAATTCAATATTAAAATGATTAAAATGAACTAAATTGGATTAATATATGTATTATTGAATTAATATTAATTTAAAACCAATTTAAAATATAATTTAATATTATAAATTATTTTTAAAAAAATAAATTTTTCAATTAAAATTCAGTATTTTTTACTATTCTTTAAAAAATAAAACTTCTCTGATAAATCCCATAAAAATCACCCTAATATAATTTTGGTATCATTATTTAAAAAATGAAGTTTATTTTTTCATATAAATTTTATAAAATTGAGGCAAATTAATTTTAAATTATGTGCGCCATACAAGACTAAACCATCTCTTAGGAAAATAAAGTTTTTTTAGAAAACATTTATTTTTATTTTAAATAGTTATTATTTTATTATGAATAAATATATATCTGATAAAAATATTAAAATTATATATTTTCATAATTTAATTAATCATATTTATTCCCTTCATTCCAATAGCTAGGTGATAACTGTCATATTAAATAATAATATTAATAGTATATTGTTATTTAGTTAAACTCAGTCTTGCATATAATGCAAGATATAAATGAAACTCGTCGTTGTGTGCATTAAAAGCTATATAATATATTGAATTTATTTAAAATATTAAATATATCATAAATTCATGGGATGGTATATTCCCTTCTACACATGGTTTTGCGTATCGTACATGCTATCAAATAAGATGTTTATATTTTAAAATTATAGGGTGTTACATTCTCCCCACCTTAAATAAATTGTTTCCTTGCAAATTAAAATTTGTATTGGAAATAAAGGGTTTGAAAATTTGAAATACCATTAATGAAAACACCACATATTAAAAATGGTTAATAAAATATCCTCTTAATAAGAGTGAAAGGGTAGTTTCAAGATCATATAGAATAACATATAACTAGGTTTCCAAGTAGGGTAACATTAGTAGAAATTGAATATATGCATGTGGATGAAAAGTGTATATAATTATAGAGAGTGATAGGGTATTTTATCACAATAAAGTGAGTGGTAAATGGAAAGTTAATGTCCTCAAAACCATAAATTTTAGATGATTTAAAATACCATCTGATTCATCAGGTATGAAGGTAATAAGATAACATTTTTGTTTCAAGATCCTTTTCCTAAAGTTGTTGAATTATTTTACTATCTAATAATATAAGTAAATATACTTACTTAATGTGTTTCTATTTCATAAGTTCGATTTAATCCTTTATTTTTTCTTCGATCAATTCTCAATTCATCATTTACTCTAAGAAATTAATATCCAAAAATGAATTTTTTTATGCCTGGAGTACTAAAATTCACTTTTAACATATCATAAGATCCATACAAGAGGATATGTATTTCAATATATCTATAACTGTTTTAAAAAAACCAATATAATTATCAAAATTTATATTAAATTAATCTCTAAACCTCAAAATTAACACCATTGGTTCATCAATATTATTTACTTTTCAAATAGTTTACTTAAAAACAGTGACATATTAACATGGACATCTCGTAGGACAATGGTAGGCACTAAGCCCTTATTATCCTTTAGTTATGGTTTGTCACCTGTCATATGAGTTTTTTTCATATTATATTAAGATTATTCTTATAACATTCCAAAAACATTATGATCAACATCCTTGAAATAAACATAATCATTAAATAACCTTTTTACTATGGTTATCAATAAAACCTATTTTTTTACAAATTATAATAATCTTATTTAACTATTGTTGAAATTTTATTAATGATCATATCAATCCTAAAGGTTATTAATACATTTAAACATATATATATAAAATTTAAAGGCATTATATCTCAAATAACTTTTTCACTAAAATATATAATAAAAAAATGGGTTGTATTTCCATAAATTTCTCCCAAAATATCATCAATCATATTATATTCCTACCACAAAAAAATATAAAGGGATATTTTAGATATTGAAAATATGATCAACCTTAAACTCATAACCCATTATGGTATCCAAAACTCTTAAGATAATAAAGACATATATTCTTCTAAAATTTTACATGATCCTTATATGTTTAATAATTCTTATAAAAAATATCATTGGTAAAATACTTCTACACAAATACTTCATCTATTTTATTTCAACATAGGTTCTTCCTTGGTCTAGGGTTTAACCTAGGTCATTCATTGTCATTATCTATTCAAATACTTCATGGTGGTTTATAACAAAAATTTAAATTATCCTAAGCATATCCCCCTGGAGTGGCAAATCATGTGCATAATAAGGCCTGTTTTCATATACTAGATAACACTAGAGTCAAGCGCAATGCGCCTTTTTTGAGTAATTACCCCTCGGTATATCTTTCAGAACCATATCTACTTTTAGTATCCAAATATGGATGTATTTATAAGAAAACACACATAATATCTACCTTACCAAAACTTTAGGATGTTCTTCTATAGTATTATATGGACCCAGCATTAAAACATTACATAATCTTGAATTAAATGGATAATTCACATTGAGGATATTTTCAGGTTTATAGTTTTAGAAAATTAGGCCATGATTATTACATTACATCTCAAAAATTACAATGTAGACACTTCTATTCAGTTTCCATTTTTTCATAAAATAAAAACTCTGAAAAAAAGAGTCATGTCTAGTTCCATGTTTTAGACAGCATGGATTTTCCTTGGTCCCATCCTTGACCCTATTCATCTTTAAGTCCTGTGAAAAACATTTCAAAACTTGGGATGAGAATAAAAAGATCAGTAAGGGTTATAAAATAAAGAAAGAAAACATTAGTTTATAAAAACATAATCTTTTTAACATACCTCATGAAATCATAAGATTTATGAATAACACATAGCAATCACAAATCATAAAGGTAACTTGTGGCATCCATAACATACTTATGTTGTATCTTTCACAGCCATGTAGGGAGTTACATTTGGAATACCCATCATAGTACATTCCCTAAATCTCTTAGGAGAAACATTCACATTTACCTCTTTCATGTTACCCAATGCATTGGAGAGCTATCTCAGGCTCACCGGACCTAGGTTTATCATGGAACCATCTATATACGTAAACAATGCCCAATAACCATAACATATTCATGGTACATAAAACAAACATAAAGGAAAGATAAAATTTCCACATTTCAGTAAAAATATATCATTTAAATATATTGACATAACAAATCCATTATCAAAACCATTTTCCATACCAAAATACGTAAAAGTGTATATGGTATTTATTTTCCTTTTAAAAACATTACGGTTTGTTAAGGAAGCCATAGATCAAATGATACTCGCGGTGGTGGAGAAGGTCGTTGTCACTGCTTATGTTAAAACAAACATTATTCTTTTTCATTTAGTAAAATGCCTCGTAGAAAAATATTCCCTTTGAATGAAATAAAAATTCAAAGGTGTTTATACACCGTATAAAAGAAAGTCATGTATAAAACAAAATATGCCTCAATGGAAGGAGATTGAGTTGAAGTCCCTTACCTCATATTCGACTTGAACCGTTCGTTCTTTAATCTCATTAATAATAAACTAAAGTTAATTTCTACTTTCTTAAGAACATTTTTCAAATTTATTATTCTTTTTATATCACTTATTTCCATGTTATAAATATTATGCAATCATTTAAGTTAATAATGGTCATTTTCTCGATATTTGGTACTTGAGTCAAAAATGAACTTTTAATATTTACAAGTTGTCCATGTGGTCAAAATTTTATTATATCTAAAATGATATTCATGATTTAGATATAATATATATCCAGTATATATATGTATTTATAAAAGTACATAACATTTGGAGGTAAGAAATAAAATACACCGTTCATGGAAACGGTAAGTCGTACGTACGCATGAACGCTACTTTCATTTCTATTTCGTATTTTTAATGAAATGAAAAATTAATGATAAATAGGTATATTATAATTATAGTATAATATCATATATAATTTCATTAAATCCATCCTTTATACATTTCATGTATGGCATGAACGAGCCATATCACTTTCAGGGGCGGTAGTCCGCCTTTCCTCAAATGAAATTATCGTGTTTACCAATTATGGAAACCATAAAGATATGATATAAATGAAAAATAAAAAAGAATATAGAAAATATAAATATAATATATATCACATATAAATATAGTTCCATCACAATGTCCACCATAAGAGGTGGTAGGAGAAGATTGAATAATCATCGTTTCGTGAGGCAGTAGTTCACCGTCCACAAAAACAGAATGTTCTTTACCAATTAAATGGAGGTGTGCGTAAGTGTAGTTAGAATAATTTTCATAACAATAACCTAGTATATTTATGATACTATTTTTGTTATAAAATAAAGGAATAAAAATATTTTAGGGGTTTGGAGACATAAAATAAAGAAAAGAACTTAAAAAAGATGTTACCTTTAAATCGGGTAACTCCCTTTGGTTTGAACCAAAAGGATTTCTTGAAGTGCCTTATGCCTAAGGTAAGGATTCTAGGTGGAATAGAGGGATCTTGGGAGATTATTTTGATATATTTTGGATGATCCAAGGGGCTTGAGAGGTGTGATTAATGGGTTAGAGGTGAGGGCTTTTTATAAGGGGGAGGAGGGGCTCTTGAGGAAAGTTTGAAAATATTATTTTATTAAATAATGATTTTCAGTTTCTAAAGGTCCAAAACTTATTAAAGTCAAAGATAAGATGAATCTTGTTCAAAATAAAATCATCCAATGATAATTGGAAGGGTTTTGGATATTGTTTTAATCTTTATAATCTTATTTATTTAAATCATTCATTAATGAGGTAAACACTGCATCATTATTGTGTCATAAATAATTTTATTTATTTGATTTCTAAAAATTATAAATAAAATACCATGATGTAGGAAATATTTCTAGATTTATAATGAATATTTATAGTCAAATATATCAATTATATAACCCCATGTTAAAATTGTTTTATCAAAACAATACATATTTATGATATTTTTATTTTTACTTTAAATAAAAAAGTTATTAATATCATTATCTTACCCAAGTGGCTTTCAAAGACCAAAAGTCTCACACAAGGATTTTTTTAGTTGGCCATTACTCATCCAATAAGGTTAGGACAAGTGTTAAGGTAATTTTATATTATTATAAATTTTTTTAACCTGAATTACTTTATTTACCTTTAACCGCTGTAAATAAAAGACAAACGTTACTATTCACTAAAAATTATTTTCATCTTATTGAACCAAATTTTACTCACTAATAGAAACCATGTATATCGTATTTTTGAAATTCAATTCACAAAAGCAGTAAAATTTCATTTAAATGAAGAAGTTATCTTTTTAACTACTACTCAGTGTTTTCACTATTCATCAAAAATTGACGTTTTTTCAGAAAAATACCAAAAAATCAGCCTAATCTATAATTGATATTCCGAATTCAAAAATGATGCCTATTTTACCAAATTAAAAACATAAAATTTAGATTAATTAATTTAAAATTAATTCATGTTGTCAAAATAGAAAGTGTGTTTTTAAAAAATAATAATTATCAAAAGATTGACACTTGTTTATGTCCAATTTCAAAGTGAAATTACTTACAATGACTAAAATTAGATTAAATAGTAAAAATATAATCTAATTACACTTTAAAACCAATTATAAAGATAATATATTCATATAAATAAATTATATTAAAATGAAATTTTGAATTAAAATACAGTATTTTTCACTATTCATTAAAAATGAATTTTATTAGAAAAAATACCAAAAATTTACTCAAACTAAATTTTTGTGTCCCGATTCTAAAGAATAATTTTGTTTTGTCAAATAGGACATATAAAAGTTACCAAAACTATATTTAAATAGGGTTCTCCATCAAAAGGCGGTAATTCGACCTTTTAAAGAATATTAGAGTATTTATGCTTAAAATTAGATTCATTCACATTTTAAGCCTCTAAATTTTATTGGATAAATGTAAAAAAACATTTAACAAATTTTTATAATCATATTTTAGTTAGTTCTATTCATTTTCGTCAATAAAATGTTTAGGCGTTAACTACCATTTAAAATAATATTGTATTATTATTTTTTATTTTGACTCAGCATTGTGTGTAACATTAAACTTCAAAGAAACCCATTGTTGCGTATCGGGTACGCCATAGAACATATAATCCCCTTTAAAATAACATTAATATTTAATTCAAAAATATTAATAAATATGAAAATGTATTATTCTTTATTTACTTGGGATGTTACATCCTTCCCCCTTTTGGAAATTGCATCATCGCAATTTTTATTCACTTATCAAATAAGTTGGGGTTTTTATCCCTCATAACATTTTTAGATTCCCACATTGCTTCTTCAACCATATAGTTTTTCCACAAAACTTTTTCCTGATGAATTAACTTATTCCACAACACTTTCTCTCTTCGGTCAAAAATCTGGACTAGTTGTTCCTCATAAGAGAGATTCTCTTCCAACTGAACTACCTCTGGGCTCAAAACATGAGATGGATCTGGAATATACTTTCTCGACATTGAAACATGAAAAACATTGTGTACCTAGGATAAACTTGGAGGTAAATCCACTCCGTAGGCAACTAATCCAACTTTCTCTAGGATTTCATAAGGTCCAATGAACCTCAGACTCAAATTTCCCTTCTTACCAAAACGCATCACACTTTTCCATAGAGAAACTTTGAGAAAGACATGATCACCTACCTTAAAAGAAATATCCTTCCTCCAATTATCCGCATAACTTTTCTACCTGCTCTGAGCTGTTCTCATGTGCTTCTAAATCAACTGAACCTTTTCTGCCATCTCTTCTACCAATTCTGATCTCATCAGCTTCCTTTCACCTACTTCATCCCAAAAAGCTGGAGTTCGACACTGCTTCCCATATAATTCCTCAAATAGAGAAATACGTATACTAGAATGAAAATTTTTATTATAAGAAAATTCAATGAAAGAAATATGTTGGTCCCAAATTCCCTAGTAATCCAATGAACAAGAACGTAGCATATCCTCCAAGGTCTGAATTGTTCATTCTGACTACCCATCTGATTAAGGATGAAAAGCTGTACTAAAATTTAATTCAGTACCCAACGACTTCCGAAGGCCTTTCTAAAAGTTTGAAGTAAACCTGGGATCACGATCAGATACAATGGAGAGGGGAACTCCATGCAACCTTACTATCTCTTTAACATACAACCAATAAAGTTGATCTAGAGACAAAGTATCTCGAATAGGAAGGAAATGAGAAGATTTAGTCAATCAATCAACAATAACCTAGATTGCATTATTACCTCAAGATGTCTTTGGTAATCCCACAATGAAGACCATGGATATATTTTTCCATTTCCACTCTGGCACTGGTAAAGACTGAAGCATCCCTTTAAATAATTGTTGCTCTTCTTTAACCTGTTGACAATTCAAACACTTCACAGTAAAGTCAGCAATATCTCTTTTCATTCCATCCCACCAGTAATTCTCCTGAATATATTTGTACATCTTAGTAATTCCAGGATGAACTAAAAATATAGAACTATGAGCTTTACATAATAACTCTTACTTAAACTTTGAATCACAAGGCACACATAATCTCTTCCCAAACCTCAAAACACAATCATTATCAATGTTAAAATTAGGTAACTTACCCCTTTGAACAAACTCTACCATTTTCTACAACTCATTGTCTTCCTTCTACGCTTTCTTAATTTTGTTTGATAGAGATGATTTCACTGACACCTGAAACAAAATAGAGGAATTTCCCACACCAACAACTTCTATGCCAAAGTTCATAAAATCAAAAACCAAAGGATCTCATTCCAAATGTAGCATGGTTAATGAAGTATTACTTTTTCGACTCAAAGCATCATCCACTTTATTTTCTTTTCCCGTATGGTAATGGATCGTGCAATCATAATCCTTGATTAATTCCAGCCATCTCCTCTGTATCGTGTTTAATTATTTATGAGTGAATATATACTTTAAAATTTTTTGGTCAATATATATTTCACATTTTACTCCATACAAATGATTCCTCCAAATTTTTAAAGCAAAAACAACAATAGATAATTCCAAATCATGTGAAGGGTAATTTAACTCATGTGGTTTCAACTGATGAAGCATCACTGTAGATAACAAACTCACCATTTCTGGAAGGTAATTCCAAAACAAGGGCATTCACCAATCTTCTTTTAAATTCCTGAAAACAATCATCACATTCTTTTGTCCAAATGAACTTAACACCTTTTCAAGTTAAGTTAGTAAGTGGGATAGATAAACATGCATACTTTTCAACAAAACCTCTGGTAATAACCTGCCAAACCAAGAAAATTATGGATTTCGGTTATATTTGTGGGTCATGGATATTCTTTAACAACTTTTGTTTTAGCAGGATCAATAGTTATGCCATTTTTTGAGACAATGTGCCCAAGGAATAAAATTTTTTGTAACCAAAACTCACATTTGCTGAATTTACCATACATTTTCTTTTCTTTTAAGGTTTACAAGACAACCCTTAAATGACTTTAATGTTTCTCTTTACTTTTAGAATAAACCAAAATATCATCAATGAACACAACCAAAAACTTATCCAAGAACTCTTGGAAAATTCTATTCATAAGATCTATGAATACAGCAGGTTCTTTGGTTAATCCAAAAGGAAAAACCAAAAATTCATAATGGCCATATCTAGTACGAAACATGGTCTTTATAATGTCTACTTCCTTTACTTTCAAATGATGGTACCCTGACCTCAAGTCAATCTTTGAAAAATACTGAGCTCCTTAGAGTTGATCAAACAAATCATTGATATGAGGTAAATGATACTTTTTCTTAATAGTGATATTATTCAAAGATCTATAATCAATGAAAAGTCTCATTTAATCATCTTTCTTTTTAACAAACAAGACAGGAGCACCCCATGGTGATGTGCTAGGTAAAATGAAACTTTTATCTAATAACTCCTACAATTGTTTCTTTAACTCTATAAGTTTAATTTGATCCATTTGATAAGGGGGTTTTGAAATTGGATTAGAATTAAGTCAATAGTAAAGTCAAATTCCCGATTAGGTATTATACTAGGAAAATCATTAGGAAAAACATCAAGATACTCATTTACCACTGGCACATCATTAATCTGGATAATTCCTTTGTTTTAAACAATATGTGCAAGGTAACATTCATTTCTATCTTTTACTAGTTTCTCAGCTTCCTAATATCTTATCAAAAGTAAGGGTTCATTCTTGTACACAAACTGAAAATATTTCTGAAAAGAAACCTATTTATATCTACATTCAATCTTATCATGATAAATAGAAAGCCAATCCATACCCAAAATAACAACAAACTCTACTAGAGGAAAAACAATAAGGTTAGTAGGTAGATTATTTCCGCACATAAGGACAGGAAGGTTCTTATAATTTCTTTTTATCTCGACATTTCCCCATAGTGTTTTTACTATAAGTTCAGGATTCATATCTTGATATAGAATTCTCAATTAACTAGCAACCTTCTCAGAAATGAATGAATGTGTAGACCCTGAATCAAACAACACATTGGCATAATCTAAAATAACAAACAGTGTACCTAATACTACTTCATTTGATGGTCCAACATCTACTGAAGTAGTTGAAAAGGATTTCACCGCCCCTTTCTACTTGTAGTCTAGATTCTTTCCCTCAGTTAAGTTTTTCGTTGGACACTCAATTGCATAATGACCCATTTCATTACACTTAAAACGTTTTACTGACTGTAAATCATATTTTTTTCTTACCATTAACCTGATATTTTTCAGTACAATTACAAGCCTTATGTCCCATTTTACCACATTGGTAGCACTTACCATAATTCAAAAGACATTCCCCAGCATGCTTTTTACCACAATTTTCACAAACTATAAACTTAAGTTTCTTACCATCAGACTTTTTTGAAGAGATATTCCCTTTTTTCTGCCACCTCTACCTTTTATTTTGTTGTTTTTTAAAGAATACCTAATCATCAGAAAACTCCATTTCTACCTTCTCCTCACATCGAACAGTTTTTTCATAACATTTAAACTCACAATAATATAAATCCCTTCGATACTTTGGCTTTAATTCTTAGTAAAAAATGGTTAATTTTACTATCAAGATCTTGTATGAAATTTGGAGCATACCTTACCAATCGAGTGAATTTTTCTTCATAAGCAGCCACTGAGTCATCCTCCTGCTTCAATTCTAGGAATTGTTTTTCTATCCTAAGATGAACCATGTTAGGAAAATATTTCTCAAGAAACATAACTTTGAATTCATCCTAATCAAGAGTATAAATCTCCTCACTATCCCTGATATTTTTCACCATCAACCACCACTGATCGGATTCACCTTCAAAACAGTAAATAGCAAGACTAACCTTTTGATGTTCTGAACACCCTATGACATCAAAAATCTTTTCCAGTGCTTTAATCCACTCTTTAGCTAGCACAGGGTTAGATAATCCTATAAATTATGGGGGATGTTGCCTCATGAAATTCTCCACTACTGACATGTTTCTCTATGGTTGATTTGGCTGATCTTGTGAATGGATACCACCACCATATATAGCCTGAGTCAATTGTGTCATCACTACAACAAACTATTCAGTTCTGATTCCGACCATCTCAAGTTTCTGATTTGGAAGTTTGTCTTCCTACTGATGTCGTCCAATCACAACTGCCCTGTTTCCTTTGGGGAAAACCATTCTAAACACATAAATATCTTAGGCAAAGCAACATGGTAATCTGTAAATGCTATATCATTTCAATATTAACATAAATTAATTTTATGGATAATAATTTACCAATATCCTAACTCCTAAAGTTATCTAAACAGACCTCTGATACCAACTATAGGGAACCAACCTTAAAACATTATATAATCTTGAATTAAATGGATAATTCACATTGAGGATATTTTCAGGTTTAGAGTTTTAGATAATTAGGGCATAACTGTTACATTACATATCAAAAATTACAAAGTAGACACTTATAATCAGTTTCCATTTTTTCATAAAATAAAAACTCTTGAAAAAAATAGTCATGTCTAATTCCATGTTTTAGATAGCATGACTTTTCCTTGATCCCATCCTTGACCCTATTCATCTTTAAGTCCTGTGAAAAATATTTTAAAACTTGGGATGAGCATAAAAATCTCAGTAAGGGTTATAAAATAAAGAAAGAAAACATTAGTTCATCAAAACATAAGCTTTTTAACATACCTCATGAAATCATAAGATGTATGAATAACACATAGTAATCACAAATCATAAATGTAACTTGTGGCATCCATAACATACTTATGTTGTAGCTTTCACAACAAGGTAGGGAGTTACATTTGGAATACACATCATAGTATATTCCCTAAATCTCTTAGGAGAAACTTTCACGTTTACCTCCATCACGTTTCCCAATGCATTAGAGAGCTATCTCAGGATCAATGGGCCTAGGTTTATCATGGAACCACCTGTATACATAAATAATTCCCAAGAACCATAACATATTCATATCACATAAAACAAACATAAAGGAAAGATAACATTTCCACATTCCAATCACAATATATCATTTAAATATATTGACATAACAAATCCATTATCAAAACCATTTTCAATACCAAAATACATAAAAGAGTATATGGTATTTATTTTCCTTTTAAAAACATTATGGCTTGTTAAGGAAGTCATAGATTAAATAATACTTGTGGCGGCGAAAAAGGTCATTATCACCGCTTATGTTAAAACAAACATTCTTTTTTTGTCGTTTAGTAAAATGCCTAGTAGAAAAAGATTCCCTTTGAATGAAATGAAAATTCATAGGTTTTTATACACCGTATAAAATAAAGTCATGTATAAAACAAAATATGCCTCAATGAAAGGAGATTGAGACGAAGTCCCTTACCTCGTGTCCGACTTGAACTGTTTGTTCTTTAATCTCTTGATTAATAAAATAAAGTTAATTTCTAATTGATTAATAACCTTTTTCAAGTTTATTATTCTTTTTATATCAATTATTTCCATGTTATAAATACTATGTAATCATTTAAGTTAATAATGGTCATTTTTTCGATATTTGGTACTTGATTCAAAAATGATCTTCTAATATTTACAAGTTGTCCATGTGGTCAAAAGTTCATTATCTCAAAAATGATATTCATGATTTATATATCATATATATCTATTATATATATGTATTTAAAATATTACATAACATTTGGAGGTAAGAAATGAAATTCACCATTCATGGAGACGGTAAGTCGTACGTACGCATGAACACTACTTTCATTTCTATTTCGTATTTTTAATGAAATGAAAAATTAATGATAAATAGGTATATTATAATTCCAGTATAATATAATATATAATTTTATTAGCTCCATCCTTTATATGTTCTATGTATGGCATGAACGAGTCATACACTTTGAGGGGGCGGTAGTCCGCACTTCCTCAAATGAAATTGTCGTGTTTACCCATTATGGAAACCATAAAGGTATAATATAAATGAAAAATACAGAAGTATAGAGACAATATAAATATAATATATATCATATATAAATACATTTCCATCCAATGGCCACCATAATAGGTGGTAGAAGAAGATTGAACAATCATCGTTTAGTGAGGCAGTAGTTCACCATCCACAGAAATAGTATGTTCTTTACCCATTAGATAGAGGTTTGTGTAAGTGTAGGTAGAATCCTTCTCATAAAAACAACCTAGTATATTGAGGATACTGTTGTTGTTATAAAATAAAGGAATAAAAATATTTTAGGGGTTTGGATAAGTAAAATAAAGAAAATAACTTAAAAGAAGTCGTTACCTTTAAATCGGGTAAATCCCTTTGGTTTGAACCAAAAGGATTTCTTGAAGTGACTTCGACCTAAGGTAAGGATTATAGGTGGAATAGAGGGACCTTAAGAGATTATTTGGGTATATTTTGGATGATACAAGGTTCTTGAGAGGTCTGAGTAATGGGTTAGAGGTGAGGGATTTTTATAAGTGGGAGGAGGGGCTCTTGAGGAAACTTTGAAAATATTATTTTATTAAATAATGATTTTCTATTTCTAAAGGTCCAAAACTTATTAAAGTATAAGATAAGATAACTCTTGTTCGAAATAAAATCATACAATTAGAATTGGAGGTTTTGAATATTGTTTTAATCGTTATAATCTTATTTATTTAAATAATTCATTAATGAGGTAAACATTGCATCATTATTGTGTCATAAATAATTTTATTTATTTTCTGTCTAAAAATTATAAATAAAATACCATGATGTAGGAAATATTTTTAGATTTTTAATTAATATTTATAATCAAATATATCAATTATATAACCCCACATTAAAATTTTTTAGCAAAACAATACATGTTTATGATATTTTTATTTTTACTTTAAATAAAAAGTTATTAATATCATTATCTTACCCAAGTGGATTTCAAAGGCCAAACGTTTCACCCAAGGATTGTCTTGTTTGGAAATTACTCATCCAATAAGGTTAGGAAAATTTTTAAGGTAATTTTATATTATTATAATATTGTTTTTACCTTGAATTACCATATTTACCTTTAACCGCGGTAAATAAAAGTAAAAAATTACTATTCACCAAAAATTATTTTCATCTTATTGAACCACATTTTACTTACTAATAACAACCATGTGTGTCGGATTTTTAAAATCAATTCAAAAAAGTGGTAAATTTTCATTTAAATGAATAAGTCATCTTTTTAACTACTACTCAATGTTTTCACTATTCATCAAAAATTGAAATTTTTTAGAAAAATACCAAAAAATCAGCCAAAGCTATATTTGATATTCTGAATTCAAAAATTATGTCTATTTTACCAAATTAAAAACATATAATTTTTATTAATTAATTTAAAATTAGTTCTAGTTGTCAAAACCAAAAGCATGTTTTTAAGAAATAATAACTATCAAAAGATTGACACTTGTTTATGTCCAATTTCAAAGTGAAATTACTTCCAATGACCAAAATTGTATTAAATGGTAAAAATATAATCTAATTACACTTTAAAACCAATTAAAAATATAATCTATTCATATAAATAAATTATATTAAAATTCAGTTTTGAATTAAAATATAGTATTTTTCACTATTCATTAAAAAATGAATTTTATCAGAAAAAATACCAAAAATTTACCCAAAGTAAATTTTGGTGTCCCGATACTAAATAATAATTTTATTTTGTCCAATAGAACATATAAAAGTGAAAAAAACTATATTTAAAGAGGGTTCTCCATCAAAAGGTGGTAAATCGGCCTTTTAAAGAATATTAGAGTATTTATACTTAAAATTAGATTCATTCACATTTTACGCCTCTAAATTTTATTGAATAAATGTAAAAACATTTAAGGAACATGTATAATAATATTTTAGTTATTTATATTTATTCCTTCCAATACAACGGCTAGGAATTAACTACCATTTAAAATAATATTATATTATTATTTTTCAGTATGACTCAGCATTGTGTGTAACATTAGACTTCAAAGAAACTCGTTGTTGCATATCGGGTACGCCATCGAACATAGAATCCCATTTAAAATAAAATTAATATTTAATTCAAAAAATATTAATAAATATGAAAATGTATTATTCTTTATTTACTTGGGATGTTACAAGTATCCTCAAATTCTATCATAGGGTTATGTTTTCTAATCTATGTTTTCATAAATCTAGTTCCCATGGTTTCTACAAAACATGATATGATGCTAACTATAGTGACCCTGACCCCAGCATCACATACCTGGTGCCTACTACCATTACATTAGAATAAGATACAATTAATTGAATCCCAAAGTACCGAATAGTTTTTTAGTATTCAAGAACTAGATATAGACATGAGTCTTACATTACATTTGAATACACAAATTACGGCATAATTTTTCTTTTGAGTTTATAATTATTACCTATAGAATATTATTTAAAATTTATCATAGTAAACATCATGGAATCTTAGGGAAGGTAAACAAATAAGGGTGAGTTAAAATTCTAAGTTAGGTTTAAGTACAGCGAAATATATCATGAATAAATAAGCATAATCAATATGGTAAGGTAAATAACTGAGCACACATGCTATTTAACTCGACTGTATTAATAGATAAGAAATGATCAATATGTAAAGGTAGATAACTAAACACAAATTCCATTTAAATAACTTTAATATCATGGTGAGATAAGGAAAATCAATATGGAAAGGTAAATAAATTAAAAACATGATATTTAATCAATAAACTTATATTGAAAAGCATTCATAGATCATGTCATAGAGAAAATATCATGGATAGTAATAACTGAATATGAATAAAGTAAATTATTATTTATTAGATGTTATACTTTCTAGGTACATGATACCATTACCTTCAATACCTTTCACAAGATGGTTTAAAACATACTACTATCAATACCTTTCACATGATAGTTTAAAATATACTAGTTACAAACATAGATGGTTTGTGTCCAACTAATTTTTCCTCATGATATTATTGATGCATCAAGGGTATTACATAAACTGGTTACCAACCTATTTCATACCTTTCCTAAAAATTCCTCATATATCAAAAAAATATTTAATTTTTAAACAATGTTCTTTATCATAATGTATCTTTATTGAGTAAGGGATACATATTTATCAATATTTCCCTAGTTAATCGAATAACTGACAAAGTAAAAACTATAAGTAAGAAGGGTATATGATTTGGAATATAAAAATATCCATGTAAAATAATATTTAAATTTAGGGGAAATTTAATTTCCACAAGAAATTGAATAATTTAAGGAAAAGTTAATGACTACAAAAAAATGAATCAAGGAAGTGAATGTAAATACTTTCCTGGGTCAAATTGATCATAAACCATACAGAGGAATATTAAGGATGGTATCAACACAATATATACCCATTGGATTAATAATAAAGTTTTTTTTCATTTATCAATATAAATACCATAAAAATATCATTAAAAAACATTCTTGATGAAAATATCTTTTTCATTTAAAAAAAATAAAGTTCATTTCCATGAAAATCACGTTTCAAAACATTTTATTTTAAAATATTCAGTAAATATTCAAAGAAATCATCAAAAAAATGATGTTCATGATGGAATTAAATTCAATGCATTATATAAAAGCTAAAATAAATTTCCTTTTTCACTATAAAAAGGTTAATAAAGTTCCTTATTTTTAAAATGGTAAGAAGATTCCTTTCACATTTTTGGTAAAATCTAAATGGAAATTTTTTTGAAAATGGCATAAGATTACTTTGAAAACATTTTATAAAGTGTAAAAATAGGTGAAATTACTTTGATAAATAATTTTTAAAATGTTAAAAACATTTTCTAAAAACATTTTTATAAAACATGGTTTTTGAAGAAAACAAATTTCTGATTAAAGAGAGAAATTAAGTTGTATTTTCTTAAAATAACTTTCCAAAACATTTTAAGCACCAAAGAGTAGTAAAATGGTTTATTACTTGAAAATATCATGAATAACCATATTAAAATAAAATTAAATAGTTTTATTAAAAAAATCATGTAATTTCCTTCAACTGATATTCAAGAATAAAAAATATCGATTAGAATAAGATTGTGAAATAAACCATTAAAATGATCATAACATTGAAGTGATAATTAAAAAAATGGATATATTAATTTTATCAACTATATATACACATAAAACAATATGAAATAGAAAATAATATAATAAAAATTCATTATACACATAATATAGTCATGAAATAATCAATGAAGTATAAGTCTAACCCAATGAGTGGAAATTGAGTTAAAAAATCCCACACCTTATGCTTCCTTTTGGTTGAACATGATTTAAATTTTTGTATAGTTGTTTTAAAAATGTTATTAAATTATTAAAAAATTATATTAATATTTATAATATAATATGTGATCCTTTTATAACATATTATTACTTTTTTTTAATAATATTTCATTGTTTTCATTGTTTTGGGTGTTACTTTTCTTATTTTCTCAAGTGTTTTTTGTTATGCAATTTCTAGATCATTTCCATATTATATAGTTATATAATATATAGAATAATAATAATTAAATAATTATCATATTTTTAAATCAATTTTACTTTTTAAATCCATTTATTGATGATGCTTATGAAAAATGAAGTATGTTATGATCATAGAGATGGTAAGATATACGTACACATGAGTGACGTTTCCATTTTTCAATGATCATTATGAAAAAAGGTAAGTATTATATTAACTTTAAATAATTATCATAATATCATATATACCATATTATATACTTATATATATCATCCATGTGGTTTGGTAATGAAAATAGAGTCATATCACTTCGTGATGGTGGTAGTCCACACGTACACAAACGATTTTATCATCTTTATGTGAATGAGAAGGAAATAAATAAAATGATATATATTACCTTTATAGAATTATAAATATTTTATTAATATCATAAATATTTCTTTTATATAACATATAATAATTAAATTTATCTTTATCACCTTCCGTGTAAAGCATTAATGAAAGATGAATCACATCGCTTCACAAGGTGGTAGTTCGTCGTACACACGAGTAGCATTATCGTATCTCCTACGAAATGGATGATAAATATATATATATATATATATATATATATATATATATTATAATGACATGAGGGTATAAATATGTTATAAATATCATATAAATACTTTATATCCATCATCATACCCAACCTTGAGAGGTGAAAATGGAAAAAAGAACTACATCGGTTCGCAAGGCGGTAGTCTGTCATACACACAAACTATGATTTTTTAACCCATTTGATGAAAGTGGAGATAGTTTTTGGTCAAACCATTATAATAATAATATCCTAGTATATTTAAGATGCTTATTTTATTATATATTAATGGTTTAATTAAAATTTAAGGATGTGGAGAAGGAATTAAAATAAAGACACTTGTTGAATAACATTACCTCTTCTTCGAGTATCCTCTGTAGGTTTGCACTAAAGCCTTCAAATGTTGGATTTATTCCAAAAATAAGGATTATAGTATAAGTTTAGGTAAGTTGGGAAGTTATTTGGGTATTTATTTTCACAACTAAATAGGTGTGAATGTGTGAAGAAGATAGAAGAGCGGTGGCCTTTTATAAGTGGGGGAGAGGACACACTTGGTATTTTTGAAAATAATTGAGTGCTTGAACATTTTTTGTATTTCAATAGCATAAAAATGGACCATTATAGAACCTTATATGTTTCATGGTCTAAATATGTCCATAAAATACTTTTTAGATAAGTTTATAGGTCATTTATACACTTATCTGTTTAGTTTAACCCCTAGTAAATCAATTTTTACTTTAACCATAGTAATTAATTTTTACTGAATTCACTATTAATTTTGGTCAAAAATTACGTTGAAATTATTAAAAATTATAAATTATTATGATTATAAATATGAAATCTATTTTTAAAAATTCAATTCACAAAAGTTTCAAAGTTTAATTTAAAATTAATTGCATATATGTGATGAGAAAGTGGGATTTTAAAGTGAAAATATTCAAAATTTTACAAACAATTTATATCTAAATTCAATATTAAAATAATTAAAATTCCATAAATTTTATTAATATATTTATAATTTTACTAATTTTACTTTAAAACCAATTCAAAATATAATTTAATATTATAAATTATTTTAAAGAAAAGGAATTTTCAATTAAAATTCAATATTTTTCACTATTTATGAAAAAATGAAACTTCTCAAGAAAATCCAAAAAATAAATTCTAAGATAATTTTAGTATATTTATCTCAAAAAAAAAGTTCATTTTTTTATATAAATATTTTAAAATTTTAAAAAAATAATTTTAAAATATGTGCCCCAAACGTGACTAAACCGTCTTTTAGGAAAATACAATTTTTTAGAAAACATTTATTTTTATTTGAAATGATTCTTATTTTATTAATAGTAAAATGATAACTTACAAATATTTTAAAAATATAAATTCTCATAATTTACTTATTCATATTTATTATCACCATTCTAATAGTTAGGCGATAACTGACATATTAAATAATAATATTAATAGTATATTATTATGTGGTAAAACACAGCCTTACATATAACTCAAGCTATCTATGAAACCTATAGTTGAGTGTATTAAAAGATATAGAATATATTTAATTTATTTAAAATAATAAATATATCATAAATTATTAGGATGTTATATTCCCTTTTATTCTTGGTGTTGTATATTATACACTCTGTTAAATATGATGTCCATATTTTAAAATTTTGAGGTGTGAAAATTTTAGTTCATCTAGAGTTTGGAGAGTACATGTGTCATTGAGAGCATGTTGTGCCACAATAGATCCAATTATATAATTCAATTGAAATTACCACATTATATGATGAAGACAGTTCCAACAATGTTATAAGAGTGAATTCCAATGGCATTGAAAATTTAAAGACCTTAACACTATTGATAAGGGTTGTTCCCTAACCTATGAAGATCATGAGAAGTACAATTTAGATTTATATTTTCTTCATCATTAATGGTGTTCATTTGGTATATAAATTGATGTATTTTTGTTGTTATTGTAATTCATTTATCCATAGTGTAATACGCCATGATAAAATAGTTTAGAATTTTTTAGGAGTTAATCTTTGATATATGAGAAATTATGAAGAAATAAGTTAGTATATGATTTTTTAATCCAAGTATCCACATGATTCATGTCATAGAGAGGAGGTACACACCACATAATTGAATAAATGGTTTGGAAAAATCTGCAAAGAATAATGACAAGTTATTTTCTATTGGTTTTAGAAAACCAAGATTATTAAATTTGGCATATTTTAATTACAACAATGGCTTGAGGATTCTTATAAAAATGTGAATTAAATTTTATTTAATGAACACACCAAATTTTGTGGTATTCCTATCAGGATCTCAAACTAATTAAGAAAAGAGAATCATTCCTATCCCTTAAAAAATGTTATTAGATGCTGGAAATTATTTAAAACATCTCATAATATTTCATTATAAAAATATATAATTTAGAATATTGAATATTTAAATTTTAAGGGAGAAAAATATAGAGTGATACTAATATAAATATATTGATATATCTATACCAATTTTTGGGTGAAGTCCCAAGATAAAATAATTATTATTACATTTAGATATTTGTATAGAAGAGGAACGTAACAATATAATTAAATATTTGATATATAATCATATGGAAGAATATGAAGATGAAAATGTGATTTTTAGAATATAATGACACAACCCACACATCAATCTTTTGATTCCATTAAGAGTTTAATAATAAAGAGTTCCCAAATATAGATCCTAATAGAGAATAAATTTAGATGAGGAATATGCATATTTTCCTAAAAAATATATATTGAATAAAGATAGAAAATTATGTATATAATCTATTGAGTAAGTTGGAAAGTTGATAATTTATCCATGAATTTTCAAAAATAGGTGTATTGGTTGAAAAAAATAGCATGACCCGGGATTGTAAATGTGTCATTTTGAATCCATTATAACACATACATTGAGATATATTATCTTCTGATACACTGGAACAATGTCATGTGTATTCTCTTATGATTATCCCTTAGTAGTGAAGCATGTAATTACTTATGTGTGTGTATTACGTACATTATTTATATTTTTTATTATTTATAGTAAGTGGCACAAGAATACATGAGTAAGATATTTAATGTGTTCCTACAAACATGGTAACATGATCAGTAAGGTTAAAGTACTAACAAAAATGATATTTTCAAATCTATTAACACCCTATTTCACCTTCCTATATAAGGATTTCTGGTTCAACATTTTCCAAATAGAAGAACATAATATAGAGGTTCAGTTACTTTCAGAAGTAAAAGATTCTAAAAAATAAAAAAGATTTGGTGTAACATAAGTTGAATCTTGAAATTTAAATAAAATAATATTTTATTTTTTGGATGGTCTTGAGAATAATTTATTTTTTTAGATAGATTTTTTATTATGGTAATAAAGTTTTTTTTATAAGGTATACAAGAATAATCAGGTGCATAAATGATAGAATATTTTTCACAATGGGAGAAATAACTAGTGGACACTTGTTTGAAATTAAAAAATCCAGGTGATACTTGTACTTTCGATCAATAGTTGAGAACACTCAAGGTAATTAAGGACATAAATATATTAGTTAAATAATTTTAAGAAATGTTTTAGGAGAATGTGTGATAATAGGAATTAATCAATTAATAATGAATTAGTTGATAATTTACAAATATTTTAAGATGTAAAGATTATATTATAATGTTAAAAGAGAGTGGAAATTCAGTCAACTAGTCCACTTGAATTGATTATCTTAGATTTATGTGGCCTAATGAGACATAAATCATAAAAAATTTATTATTATTTCATTACATTGGTTTATTATTTTAAAATAATTCCAAATATTATGTTTATAGATCACAAATAATAATTTGTGATGTTGTTTAAAATTTTTAGAAGAGATGTTGAGAAAGTGTTTGGAGTTTATATTATAAAGATTTTAAATAATAAGTTTACAGATTTTACTATAAATTCATTATAATTATATCTTAATAATCATTATATTAAGATTAATTATATTTCTATGTGTTCAACTTAGTAATATAGGGTTTAATTGAGGAAAAATTGATATTTGGTTTAGATAAGAAGAACCATACAAGGATAACTCAATATTTCAAAAAATTTCATGAGAAAAGATCTGAGTATAGTTATACACATTCTAGATATGTGAATCATGATACTTAAATCTTACATAAACATTGCTGATATTTTTTACAAAAATAATCCTACTGTGAACCACTAAATTTTTTTTGGATGTCTATGATTTATGAAGATCCAAAATTTAAAAATATTTAATTTTAATGAGAAAACTATGAAAGGAGTATTTATATATTATTTATATCATGAGAGAGGATACATGTGCTGCAAAAAAAAGTCTAAACAAGTTGATAGACTATTATAAAGTGAATATTATTAAAAATAAACCCAAATTTAGTGTAGAAAAAAACATATTTTGAAAAAACTAATGTGGATAGCAAGGAATTTTCTAGAAAAATTAATGGTGAATCTACTAAAAAGGAACAAAAAATGGTAATATTTATTTATATTAAAATATAAATTATAAAGGTACTATTAAAGATTATAAATTTAAATATATGAGGCCAAAGAAGTGTGTTTAACCATAAAATATATTTGGATATCAGAATACACCAATTTAGGCTAGAAGAATACTATAGTGTAGCTTCCAAATAGCCCTCATTTGATAAGTCAAGTGATAAATAGCTAATGAATCTATTGAAAAAAAATATTGATAAATAAAATGAATGGGGATATGGATCATATTGAATAGAATTTTACTTGGTATCTTGTTCCAATACCAAATGGTAGGAATTTCAATGAAAACATGTGGGTGTTATAAAACAAATTTAATAAAAAGTTAATGTTTTAAGAAACAAATCTATATTTTTTTAAAATACTACCATAAGGTTAAAGTATAAATTTTCTCTTGTTTCAAGACATAAATATTTAATAATTTTATTATTTGATTTACTTCAAAATCATTAAAACTATCAATTCGATGTAAAGTCTACTTCATGAATGGATAACTTGAAAAAAAACATTATATTAAACAACCATAATCTATTTTCATAAAAATAATGAAATCATGGTGTGATGATTGAATAAATACATATATGGTAAAATAGTCCTACATATACTAGGTTTTAATGTTATATGGCTTTCTATGAGTAATGAATTTCACTATGGGTAATGTTCATAATAATCCTTATAGAATATAGGTGATCACAGGTACTCTTATTATCATTATTTATATAGATAACATCATTTTTACAATTGAAAGGATCATGCTTTTGAATGTTTTTCATGGAAAATTGAAAAGAATTTTTTAATGTCTCCAATTAGAGGGATGAGTGTCTTCATAGGATTTGAATTTGTTCAATAAAAAATCTTTCTATCCTAAGAAAAAATATTCCTAGGAATTTTTGAATAATATTGGAATGGAATATTCCAAATTGGTGTCCATATCCATGATAGTAGGGGTGATTTTTAGAAATGATGATTCAAGGTATATTAATAATAAAAAACAATTCATGAATTTTATTAGATTATTTCAATATCTCACTTCATCTATCCCTTGAAATTTTTATATAGTACCATTGTGTGCTTAGTATAAAAGGGATCCCACAAAATCACACATGATGCTTATATAGTTAGTTCTAAAATATATTATAGGGACATTGAATTTAGGGATAATGTACAAAATAGGTGAGAACCTAAACCTACATATATACATTGATGATGGTTAGTATAGAGATATTTATAATATAAAATAAACCCTGATTGGTATATTTATTTATGTGGAATATTGTGTGAGATAGGATTACAAGGAGAACAAATTAGTGAATTTAAGTATTAAAGATGTTGTGTACATAGTTTCTACACATGAATGTAAATAAATTATTTTTATGAATGAGAAATGGGATGATATAAATATAAAAATTGAGAATCCATTGATAATTTCATGTGATAATCAAACAACAAATGATCTTTCTAGTAATCCATTTCATCACTTTGTATATAAACTCATTTACATCATATATAATTTTATCAAAGATAAGGCCACACATGCATATTTAAGGCTAGAATTTATACCCATATGGTATAAAATTAATGATATTTCCACAAATTCCATGTCAAAGGATAGAGTTAAATAATTGAGGTAGAATATTCATGTTCATCCTTTCACTCCAATGTGAGGAATTATTATCATTCCCTACATTTGTTTAAATTATTTTATTAATATGGTATAATTTTATAAAAAAATTTACCTAGTTTTTAATCCAAAGTTAGTTTTACTGGAAAAAGTAGGAGAAGTGAGTGAGTTTATTAAAGAGGAGTGCATTAGAATCACTAGTCAAAACTTTCTTATAACTAAGGGATTTAATTCACTAAAAAACATTTATTTATCTAGTATTATGGTTTTTATAAATTTATACTCATGAAAGGCTATGATTTGATGGTTTTTTTATTTTTAATCATTGTTTCATTTTTTCAATTATTAGTGAAAATCATTAAATGTTTTTGAGAATTTTTTTATTCTTTTAAACTTATTATTAATGTGATTTGAAATGAATTTGACTTACTAGGGTTATTTGGAGTTGTGTTGAAAATACTAGAGAAGAATTTTGGATTTAATTATTTTTTAAGAATTTGAAAATGTTCTTTATATTATTATAATACATAACATTTTCTACATGTTATGTAATATTTCCATGTTAATAAAAAAATATATTACAATATATACAGAAGATGTTTAAAGAATATGAAAGATATATTTTAAAATTAGGTAATGGAAAAACCACATTTAAATTCATAAAATATTTTGAGCTTACATGTGAATTTTACATCAATACATAATATTTCACAGGTGTTATATAATATCTTATAGATGATAAATTTCATTTAAAAGATGACATGGTAGATATTATAGAGTGAAATTTGGTAAAATATCATTTTTACTATGATATGTAATATATGTTGGGTGATATGGAAGATATTTTATAGAATATGTAATATTTATTTTATAATATAAAATATACTTTCGATGATATGGAATATATTTTTTGTAATTCATAATGTTTTCTAATAAAATTTATAGAATGTTTAAGTTCTATCTATTTGAAAAAAAATCTTATATTTTTTAATGAAGTTTATGGAATGTGAATTAAATCGATAATTAATTGATGATATTTTATTCATAAATATCATACATCATTTAAAAATATTGAGAATGTAAAAATAATGAGATTAAATTAATAATAACACTACCTTATTATTCTAGGATTTTAAATTATGAATATATAAAAAACATTTAATAAGGTCAAAGATAGAGAAATTAATATATGATTTTATTAACAAATATAAATTATAAAGTTCATAAATTTGAGGAAATTGAGCTAAGTATCATGGGAATTAACCCACATGATTAGTAAATGGTATAAGATAATGGGATATAATATTTGAAAAATCAATTAAGATATCATTTTATAATTCTTTAAGAACTTGATTTTCTAGAATATTAAAAATTATAGATTATTGAGTAAACTATGATGGTAAGTTAAAATAAAAAAGGATACTAATCAGTTGTGTTGATATATTGAATATATTGAAAAATTATGAGTGAGAATTATCAAATTAAGAAATATATCATGATTTAGTTTAGTACTAGTAATTTTTAATATCTAAATGAATAATCAATGAATCAATCTCTTAATGATGAGTACACATGAATGTTATTGTATATTCTAAATGATTAAAAATTATATTTTGTTATTTTTGAATAATCCTAGAGCATGATAGTGATCTTTTTTATTCTAGTTCATATTATTTTATTAAACTAGTGGGAGCCAATATAAATAATGTCTAGGGGACTGAGTTTTCAAGAGATATCTATTGAAATAAATTTTGATCATATTGATACAACTTATGTCTCATACCTAACTTGAACACGGGAAGGATATTTTCACCCATCTTGGGATAAAACCATAGAAAATCATGGGTGCTCTATTTATCTTTAATTTATTTCTATATATAACTGTAGATGTTTTTTATTTTTGTGGATATTGATCAAAATGGTCATATAGGATGATCTCTAATGGGTAAAAAAAATTAAAGGAATTTATAACTCATTCAACCCCAAATTATCTAGGTTATACAACTGAGTACCTAGTAATTTCATAATTATTTATTCTTAGATAAATAATAGTGTTTAAAGGGGGTACCTATGGTTATATTTATATTTTCATCATTGATTTATATACACTATCTTTTATATTATCTTGATAGGTTAGGTGGTAGTTTTGGGTGATTTTATCTATAGAAAATTTATATTTATTGGTGGAGGAAAATTTTATTATACCTTGAATTATTTATAATGAAGATGGTAGAAATCATGATTTTACTATTATATGGGTCTTATATTTGAATGATATAACACATATTGATATAAAATTTTCATATTTTTTCATTTGGAAATCCCATATATTATTTATAGTGATGGAGATTTTTCATTTTAAAAGGGTAATTTCTTCTAAATATAAGTTTGATTATACACTCTTTGTGCTAGTTACTAAATGATGGACTATTGATGGCAGGATAAAAATATAACACTACAACTCATTAACATCTCAGGTAGATTCCCAATGATGGTGTGTAATTATTATGCAATATTTTTTATAATGGTGTGAAATATTCAAGAATGTGTGATTTAAAAAATAAAAAAACTAATTTTCTACTCCTCTATTTTCCATATAAATTCTAATGAGTCTATATCACCTTCATCTACTCCTTCTATTTCTCTTTTCCCTAAGGTCCCTGACCTTCTCAACGGCTCACCCTAGCTCGTGCTTTCCACGAAGGAGTTCAATGAGGCCTCAGACCTTCACCGGTTGACGCTTTTACTCGGATTTAGGGGTCTTCGTCCCTCTGTCGATGCTTTTGATCGGTTCGTTTTTGAATCTTGGGATCTCCAGGAGCGCGTAGTGGTGGGTCTCTTCGATCGGCGACACCTGATGGTTTGCTTCTCCTCATAGGATGACCTGATAGTTTCCTGGTCCTGAGCCCCTCGTGCTATCAATGGATTCGGTTTCTCTCTTCTCCACTGGTCTACTGAACTCATCATGAATCGTGATGTGCCCTCAGCTGCTGTTTGGGTAATCTTTCTGAATTAACCTCTTCCTTTCTAGAACCCCTCAATTATTAGGATGTTGGGCAATATGGTAGGCAGATTTTTGTGTTCTGATAGTAGGACGGCGGTGGTATGTCATCTGATATCTCCTCGGGTATGCATCGAGGCTGACGTTTCAAAGACCCCCACGGAGTGGCTATGGATTTATATTGGGTAGGAGTTTCATTGGAGGCAAAGGGTTGTCTTCAAATCATGGCCTGGTTTCTTCCTGGGATGCCACAAAATAGGGAATTCGGTCTCTGTCTGTCTTCGCGGGCGTAGGGTTCACCAAGAGGTGATTGGAACAACTGAGGGGAATGTGGTGTTGGCTGAAGCTATTGAGAACCAAAGGGTGCGGACTTTTGATGGTAGGGATGAGCAAGAAGAGATGCACGGGGGTAATCCGGAGATGGTGAATTACTCAGGGGAAGCTGGGGTGCACAAACCAGACTTGGTACCTCCAGGTCCAAGTGTCGTGGTAGTCTTCGCGAGGCTAAGAGGTGACTTGGCTACTCCCCCCCCCCCCCCCCACACACACAATAGGACCATGGAGGGGGAGCTAGGGTCAGTGAAGCAGCTGAAGGTACTCAGGTCTCACCTGCTGCTCACACTCAGGCTCTGGGGGAGGTTACAGAACATGCTGAAGCAGATAGATCAGCTGCTGGGGCTGAGGCAAGCCAAATTCCCAGCTCTTATGCAATGGCAGTGAGGTATGGAAGTAACTTGGTCAATGTAAGGTTGTCTAATGGAAAGAATAAGTCAAAGGTAGTCCAGGAGTGGGAGAAGATTTCACTGGGGGATAGCAGGTCACTGGACTGTAGGAAGGACTTCAACATAAGGGGAGCTATTTCCTATATTCCCCTCAACAACCGGTTTGGGAACTTGATTAATGAGGGTGAGTCTGAGGGTCATTCCAAGGGCTCTTATGAGATTGATTCTAAGAGTGATGGTTGATCTTTTGAGGACAATGGATTGGGATGGGAGGGGAAAGACTTGCACAATCAAGGACAGAAGAAAAGGAACAAAGATAATAGGGACCCAGGGTGCTGCATTGTTTCTAGGAATCCGAAACCGAAGGGGCGCAAAGACTACTATTTTCTACCTAGACCGATGGAGACCCGGTCGGCTAAGAAATAGGGGAAACCCAAGGAGCTTGAGTCCCAATCAGTGGGGAGAGTGGATGGCCAACCAGTCTTGGTCACCGAGTCACATGAGAATGAACCCTCTCAGGAAGAAGATCAGCATGAGGAGGGTAAATTACATACATAGGAGGTGATAAAAAGGATGAAGGAGGATGCCTCTTGGGGTACACAGAGGGAGGTAGGAACCGGGCCAACTGACAAGTCAGGTGTAGTGGAAGAGGAGGTGCAAATGAGTGAATTGGCCTCACCTTCCAAGGTGGGAGTGAAAGAGACGTGTGGGAATCCGTAAGGGGAGTCAGTGAGCAGGGAAGATCCATGGGAGTTTCTTGTGCATTCAGAGGACAGGATGGCTGAGAATGAGGTAGACATCCATGCTTCTGCCGAGATGCCGGAACAGATGAAGGCAAGATCGATGCAAGTTGACATAACCAAGGAACAAAGTGAGTGGATTGACAAACAACACCAAATCCTAGTCATAGGTTTCAACAACAAGAAAATTGATGAGGAGGATTTATTGCGAGCTTGGGGGAAGTTGGCATCCCATTTCGAAGGAATCATCAGAGATGACCCTGGAAAAGAGGTAACTTCTCTCTTCTAGAAATTGTATAAGAATAGTAGGTCTACTGGTTTTAAGTTGGTCTTTAATAATTTTGTAATGTGCTATAGTTTTTTATGGCTAGGGTGTACTTTTTGGTTTCGCACTTTCTCCATAAAAGTTCTTTTGTTTATAATAAAAATATATATTTGGTCTGGTCTGGTCTGGTTAAGAAACCCAACTGGCATATAGTGTCCCATACTTTTCATACATAAAAATTACATCAGTGTAGATGAATATTCAATAAATTCCATAATAATATATGCTTATAATCTATATATATTTAGTGTTTATGTAAACTTGGATATGTAAAAAATTGGTTCATAGAATATCTAAATCATTTCCCATTTAGTTCCTCACAACTATCACCCTACTTAGACATAACATAATTAAAACCTTTCTATATAACCTGGGGATGTGAAACATAAGAAAGGGTGATATTTGATTATAAAAAATGGTAAACATAAGTGATGAAAATAAGTTAGAATAATATTATCATAATGGTATGAGAACATTATATAATCATTGTAAATCATACCCATAAATTCATGTATTATAATCATGAAACATGTCATAATGTTTTGTTAATCAAAAAATATAATACATAAGAGTGAGAAATCATTAATAATCAATCATGAAAAATGAAAACATATCTTAGGTGTTAGAAATTAGTTTTTTCCATACACATATTTAAAGAAAATAATTTCCACTTTCAAGGATAACTTTTAATAATATTGTAGTGGATTATTTTTACTCCTCATTCAATCATTTCCTTAGTCAATATTCACTCTAAAGACTACCTTATTTGAAAAATTCCCTTATTGAACTGGGTTCACTCCCAATTCCACTATTTAATATCTCATGAGATATATATATCTTTACAAAAGAAATTTTAGGGATATAACAGACCCACCAAACCTTGGTTTATAAGGTAACTACTCATCCATGGTTTATAATATAACCACTTATTACATAATGGAAAACATAGATATGTGTGCCACAAGATCATAAAATATCAATCATATCATCATGTCATAGCCCATAGAAATATTTGAGTTTTATAAACACTACATAATAATAATAATAATAATAAACCTTTCATAGAATCATTAAATAGGGTAAAATTGGATCATATCACCAGTAAATCATAAGAAAATCAAAGGATGTTATTATAGATAAAAATACCTATAAAAGATAACTAGAAAATATATTAACAAAAATAGCATTTTAATATATACATAATCTAAAAATTTCAACAAAAAAATGATAGAGACATTTTATTTGAATATAGAAATGGAATATTCAATAAAAATATTATTCATGTTGGTATGTAAGGTTATTCATGTTGTGTATGTTAAAACAAAAATTCCTTTCACAATTTCAATAAAAATTCCAAAGTAAAATATTTAAAACAATAAAATAAAATTATTTTAAAAGCATGTAAATAAAGTATAATAAAAATAAAAATTACAATAAATAATATTTTTATAATATTAAAAACATTCTTGAAAGTATTTTATAGAAAATATGGATGCAGAAGAAATGGTTCCCAAATGAAGATAGAAATGATGTCAGTTTTCTGTAAAAATGTCCATTCAATATTTTGATTACATAATGATAGGGAAATCAATGGGAAACATGAAATATCTTTATATTTATATTGGAGAAGAAAATACATAATAATTTTTTGATATATATCACATAATTTTATTATTATAAATTTAAGAATAAACAATCCAAATAAAAATGGAAATGTAACAAAAAACCCAATGGATTTAGTAATCATTGAATCAAAATTGATTGGATAAATAAAAATAATATGGATTAATAAATCTCATGAATTCAATCATTTATTATTCCAAAATATATTCTTGGACAATATATACACCATAGAGGTAATAAATTTGTTCATAACATTAAAACATGTCTCAATGAAGATAATTCAAGACAAAAACTCCTTTCCAATTTGGTATATTTTGATTCGAAGTCCATGTAAGGAATGAAAATGATATATATATTCAAATCCCATGAATTTATTTTATAAATAAAAATATATTCATTAGTTAGTAATCACATCACATAATGGAAATGATGATGTGGAATTTCAAACATGTCTCGTGAATTTGAAAATGAGATAATGAAACCATTACCATATATCTGACCTGATTCATAAGCGCTCAAACATTCTATATAATAATTTTAGATTTTTTATAATTGTATAAAAGAATCAAATTAATATTTATAAAATCATATAAGATCCACTTATACCATTTCAACACCCTGTTATTAACACTTCTCTATTAAATTTGTTATTTTTTGTGTTAATTGCATCGTTTTTCACGTATGTTTTTTCAGAAGTTATGGTTATTGCACTTTGATCATGGTTACTCCATATTCATAAGGTTTATAATGATATAATTATAATATATAATGAAAATATAAATATTTATAATCATTCAAATAATACGGTGATGACAATTTAATTATATCACTATGTGGAGACGGTAGTCCATAGAAACGCATGAGTAATATTTATATTTTTTTATGGATGGAATAAAAGAAAGATAAATATGAATTAACATTTAAAAAATAATTGTTATAAAATAAATATTTATATAAAAATTAAATCTACAATAATAAACAACCATGAATAATTGTGGTTGAAAATGAGTTATATCTCTATGTGGACATAGTATTTCACACATACACACAAGCGATACTTTCATCTCTCATTGAAATGAGAATAGTTTGTAAATGGTTTCTAAATAATAATAATAACATCTCAATATATTTATGATAATGTATTTATCAGGTTATTATGGATACTATAACTTTTTATTAAGTATATGAGGAAATAAAATTAAGAGTTCTTGGTAAAATCTATACCCCTTCTTTTAGAGATCTATTTTGGAATACTTCTCAATCCTTGAATTATTGGTATTAAAAGAATAATAGAAACACTATAATTGAAGGAAAGTATTCTAGGAATTATTTTAAGCAGGTTTTTGATGATAAATAAGGATCAATTGGTGTTAATAATGGAGTAGAAGAGTTTCCCTTTTATATGTGAGTGGAGGGACATAAATGGAATTTCTTAAAATATTTCATTGTTTTAATATCACATTTAATTGAAAGTAGATAAAATTGGTCAATTATTTGAATTTAGGATAATATAACGTTGATATATTTTCAAATGAAAATAATTTGACTAGTTTGGGTTTTAATCTTACCATTATCTCATGCTTTAACTCCCCAGTGAACCTGTTTTAACCTTAACTATAGTAACAAATATTTACTATTTTTACTTTTCACTATGAAAAAAATATATATTTAACATATTATATTATATTAATTATAATTATTAAAAATATGGAATCTATTTTACTAGATTCAATTTATATATTTTTAATAATTGAATATTAATTGATCATGAAAACCGCATTGAAAACCCATTTTTCAAAAATAAAATTTTAAGCTTAAAACTTAATTTCAATAAATTTCATGCCTTGTAAAAAACATAAAATGAATATTAAAATATTATATTTAATTTATAATATATAAAATTAATTAAAACTATTAATAAATATATATTAATTTAGTTTATTTAAAAAATACATTTTGTGCATAAAAATAGTTTTTTAGATATATGTGTTTTCAATCCAAAAAAAATTAATTTATACTAAAATCAAGTATAATGATAAAAAATATGTAATTAATTATATTATTTTTTAAATAAAGGATAAATATGTTACTTTAGGACTAATTCCAATAAATATTCAGACATTTACTTGTGAAAAAATTTGAAATTTTAAAAAAAAAATCTTTATTTTTTCACTATTCATTGAAAAATAAATCCTTTTAGAAATATCCTAAAAATTAACCATATGGTAATATTGAATTTTTTATTTAAAAATGATATTAATTTCCTCAAATAAAATTTCTAAAATTTTTATAAATTAATTATAATATTCATGTGCAAAAATACATTTAAGACCATTTTGGATGAAAATATATTTTTGAACCATAAAATGATTACTGAAAAATGAGCATTTATTTATTATTAATTAATCAATAAATTTTCATCAATAAAATAGTTTATAAATATTTTTAATAATTTTTATTATTATTATTCATATAATTAAATTTAACTGCTAGTTTATAATGTATTATAATATCTTGGTTCGTATAGACTTAGGGTTGCGTGTAAGGAAAGCTATGAAATACTTCAAGTTTTATTTCAAAAGAAAAGTTTTAAAATATTGAGGTGTTACATTATATCACACTACAAATTAATTTCTCCTTCAAAATTACATTACTCTTATATAAACAAATTAGGATATCTCTACATGATCAAATCTATAGGTTCACATATAGCTTCTTAAAATTTCTGATTCCTCCAAAGTACACTAACCAATTGACTAGTCCTGTTCCATATAACACTGTGTATATGATCAAATATTTATTCTAGTTTTTATCCATAAAAAAATATAATTCTTCAGTGGTATAAAATATGAGTTCAATACATGTGAAGGATTAGGTTTTTACTTCCTCATGAGAGATACATGGAATATATCATGAACATGAGAGAGGTTGGGAAAGAGTTCCAAGTGATAATCTATAGTCCTTACTCAATCAAGATTCTAGAAGTAACCAATATACCTAGGGCTCAAAATTCCATTCTTTTTTAATAACATAAAATTATTTCATATAGAAATTCATTGTAAAACCTTATCATAAACATCTAATTTCATATCTACCTGATGATTTCCAACAAAAGTATTTTGTATCCTCTAAGATTCATTGATATAATGTTGAATGTATTTAAAATTTTCAACATTCTCTCAACTAGCTCAGGTCCCAATAGATTTATTTCTCCATATTCATCCCATTATATAATATTTCTACACTTATTTACATAGAGGAATTTATAATGAGCCATATTAATGATGGAGTTAAAGTTATTGTGTTAAGAAAACTCTACTTGATGAAGGTTTTAATCCCAAAAACCTTTGAAATATAGAGAATATAATCTCAGCATATCCTACAACAATTAAATTTTCCTCTAAAACTAACTATCTAACAAAGGATAATACCCATCACTGAAACACAGCGCTATATCTGTATCATGATTAATACTTCTCTAGAGCTTCAAGGTAAATGTCACATCTCAATAAGATATAATAGAATGTGGTACCTCATATAACCTTACCACTTCCATAATTTATATTCTAGAATACATATCAATAGGGAAATCATATATTATATTAAGGAAGTGTTCTAACTTCAAAATCCAATCGGATACAACTAAAATAGCATTATGTCCTTTAGATATTTTTTGGATTCAAATAGAGAAATAGATTACGATGTTTCCCATGAGAATTCATAGAATGGGTAATGGTTATAAAATATCCTTATACTTCATTCTATCAACCTTAACATTCTGAAATTCCAAGCACTGAGAAACATATTTTGTAATGTCTCTCCTCGTGTTGTCCCACTAGAAATAATATTTTAGGTCTCTATGAATCTTCATACTACTAGTATGAATAAATAATAATGATTAATGAGATTATTTCAATAGTTACATATTATATTATGGTATTTATAGGACACATAATTGGTTCTTGAACCTTATCATTCCATAAAAATTAAGGTTAAACTCAAAAAAATCCACTCCTTTTACAACTCTGCTTCATCCTTTTTCACCTATTTTTTCTTTAAATTGATATTTATTTGAAAATTAATTTGATAAATATAATAATTCTACCCTTCCATCAATATTTCAAGGTCTATCCATTCTGAATCCATAAATATTGGATCTGTTTTTATCCTCATCATAGAAAAGCTAGCATGACCCTTTCAAATCAAAACATTATCCACTTTGTTCACTTTTCCTGTGTGGTACTGTATTGAGCATCATAATCATTAATCAACTCAATCCATATTCTTTAGATAATATTTAATTATTTCAGGGTTAATGCATTCTTTAAACATTTAATATTATTATATATATCACATATTTTTCTATAATGATAATGACTTCATATTAATAATACAAATATTACTACTGGTAACTCTAAATCGTGAGTTGGGTAATTTTTCTCATGAACCATAAATTAGTGTGAGAAATAAGTTTTCATTATATCACTTTACATAATAACACACCCCATCCCCTTTTTTGATGTATCACTATAAATCAAAAACCATTATCTATTGAATTGTAGTGTGAGAAAAAGTGCATATAAAAAATTCTCATCAATTATATGAAATTTTCTCTACAATCATTATCCCAATGTAACTTAAATTAATTCTAATATATCTTGATTGGTGGATTAGATATCCATGAAAAATCTATAACAAATTATTGATAATATCTAGCCAATCCAAAAATACTATGGATTTCAGTCATAGTGGTTAGTCTAGGCCAATGTTCAGTAACTTTTATATTTTATATATCTCCTCATATACCCTCAATTGATAATATATATCCTAAAAATGAAAAATTATATAGAAAAAAATCACACGTGGAATATTTTTCATACATATTATTCTTCATTAGGGTTTTAAGTAAAATCTAGATGTGATCTTGATAATCTTATTATATCTTAGAATATATAAGAATATTGTATATATAGACTAGAAAAAATTGATCAAGGTTATCATTAAATTATATTTTCATTAAATTAATAATGATAAAATGGGAATTAGTAAGACCAAATTACATCACTATAATTTCTTAGTGTCTATAAAATTGGTGGAAAGTTGTCTTCGGTATGTCTTTTCTTTTTACCCTTAACTAATAGTATCATGATCAATGATAAATCATGTAAAAATAATGTGATCCTTGTAATGGATCAAAAAAATCATCAATACATGTCAGATGATACATATTATTTATCATGATCTTATTGAGTTCCTGATAATCAATGCAGAGTCTCATTGATCTATATTTCTTCTTAAAAAAATTAATGGTGATGCCCATGGTAATGCACTTGGTCGAATGAATCCATTATCAATATTCTCCTAGAGTTTCTTATTCAATTATTACAACTCAATCTGGGTAATTCTATATGGATTTTTGGATATAGTTTTGGCATCAGGTATGAGTTTTAATCAAAAATCAACTACATTATTTAGAGGAAGACTAATAACTATTATGGGAATATATAAATTAACTCTATTATAATATGTATATCTAGGTTTTATAGTTTCTCCTAAGACATATGAGATATATAACCCCTTGGAATAGGAATCAATACCTTATGAGATGTAATTTTCATTGGAAGTTCATATTTATACACTCATATATATATAATTATAGGATAGACTATAATATAAAATGTGACTTCCCATACTCATAAATTGATATGGGATTCATATTAATAAATCTAATCCATTCCCTAAATTGTATCAAATTAAAATAGAGGAATAATAATAATATTTTTAGGAAGCACATTCCCACAAACTTCAATTGGGAACGAATCATAGACTTAAGATGTGATAATCATACTATTTCGTGTCTTTTTTTCTAATTTAACATATAATAATTAAGGACATGAATAAAATTTCTTTGATAATTTTCATGATATAAATTATTTCATATAACTAAGATCAAATAATATACTACAATATCTAAGTGTTATCATCACCACATCAACTTCATCTTTCTATCTTAAATACCTTAATAAAATAAAAATATTTATCATGACCATCAAGGATCATTAATCAGAGTAATTAATCATGAAAAATAATTCACATGATGTATAAATCCTAACACTTTCATTTCAATCTATGAAACGTTATAATTAACCAAGGTCATCCTTGGTCAATAAATTATTCAAATCATTCATAATGGATCCTAAATAAAATTATAATTAACCATAAAATATACCCCAAGAGTTTCAAACTATGTGTTTATTAAGGGATCAATCCCCATGTACTAGAATTATGGTTGAGATATAATCAAACAACTCTTTTTTGGGTTATCACCCATTAATAAATCTATTAGAAAACCACATCTACATCTAGTATACTAGTAGGGATTTATTTTCTTAGGGGAACTACATTACTTTTTTAAAATTAACATGGGATATTCTCCTTTACTTAGTATTCCCCTAAGTTCTCTCACTAAATTTTCCTTGACACAGTTTCCAAAAGTTAGAAAACCTTTCTTCTGATACCAAATATTGAGACCCATAATTTTTATAGATAAATATTAAATTATTTTAGATAAATATTATATATATTTCATAATAATACATGCCTAAGGAATATATATGTTTAGTGTCTTTGTAAATATGTAAACATAAAAAAATTATATAAAGATATACATTATTTAACATTTATTTATTAACTAATAACACCATTCATATAAATTACATACATAAAACCCTTCTCCATAACCTAGGTAAGGGAAACATAATAATTGGTGAACTCATATGCTTAGTAAGGGTAAATATAATTGAAGTTCATTTGTGATCATATGATAAGAATAAGTGTATAATAACATGAGTTAAGCATTAGAAAATTAAATCCTTAAATTCATATATCATAATTAAGAAACATTGAACAAAGTTTTATAAATTAAAATACATAATACATAAGAGATTAAATAGTCAATCAGAATCCAAGAAAACAAATCATGAGCCTAAGACATAAGTTTATGGCATACACATGAGTATAGAAAATAATTTCATTATTCAAGGCTCAATACCAAGACTATCATTGTGGATTGGGTTCACTTCTCATTCCATCTTTTCCTAAGTCAAAGTTCACTCCCAATACTATCTTATTAGACAAATTCCCTCACTGAGCTGGGTATAATCCCCATTCTAGTCCTTATTATATCATGAGATATCCTTATTTATCAATTTAATTTGAGTAATATAACAAAACTACTAGGATTTGTTATATAATGTAACCACATGTCTTTAAATTATAATCAAACCACCCATTACATAATGAAAACCATAAAAATTTGTGCCACAATATTTAAAATAATCCATCATATAATCATGTCATAACATGTTAAAAGAAAATAGGTTTCATTAAAATTCTATGACAATAATCATTAACTATAATGTGAATGAATAACAATGGTAACATTGGATCATATCCTAATAAAATAATATGAAACGTCAAATTATGTTGTTATAGATAAAAATAACTTTAAAATATCACTAGAATAATTATTTAGGTAAATAAATTTTTCATTTTAAATAACTTATCTAGAATTTAAAAATTATAAAAAGTATAGGGGAAAATTTTTTCTTAGAAAATATAAAAGGAAACATATAATTGACTATTTAAATAATAGAATATTCATGATGATGTGAAATTTTGTAAGAACCCAACCTTAAATATTAAATAATATTGACTTTTATGTCCAAAATTCATCCTCTTACATTTTTTGGATCATTACAATTTAGATATTTAGAGAATTTGTACATCACTATTATATAAATAAGTATCCTATTATAAAGTTTACACTTCTACTTAATATCCATTTTTTCAACAAAATAAAACATTTAAGAGATAATATTTTATCTTTTTTATGGAATATCTTCAAAAAATTTACATTGACGTTATCTTTATCCCTATTCATCATTGAAACCTTGTGAAAACATTTTAAAATATTGGATGTGCACAAAATGATTAATATTGGACATAAAGGAAGAAGAAAACCTGTTAGTCCATGAATACTCAATTTTTTTCCTTTTTAAAATTAAACTTTGATCTCAAAATAAACATTTTTTACCCCGGAAATCAACTTATCTGCATAAATATTTTCATGAAAATTTTTATAAGAAATAATAATGGAAAAAATAATAAAGGTTTCTTTAAAATCATTATAACTAAGGAAAATAATTTCAAAAAGGATATATATTTCACCCTTAAGAAGTATCATATATTTTCTATTAAAAATAATATCTTTACTTACCTTTTTAAAATCATAATATTTCTTTAAAAACACATATAAAGCATAGTCAAATCATATGGGTAACATGAGGCGTCATTTTCATGTCACTCATACAATAATTATTAAAATGTAATAACCTTCATGGTTAAAAAATGGAATGTCCTTCAAAATAATTTCTAATAATCTCTTAGGAGAAACCTAATTGGTTAACTCTATCCCTTTAACTAATGAATTAGAGAGTTATAATAAGATCAATTATCCTCATTTTATAATGGAACCACTCATCCTTGGATTATAACATAACAACCCACCATCATAAATAATGACCATGAACCTTTACATAATAATACCTCATTAAATCATGTATAACAGTATTCTTTTAACCCATAATAAAAAATTTCTAGATATTGAAATATTTATTACATTTTAACCCCTTTTTCAAAATATGGGGAACAAAACAAAGGATGGATTTTCTTTGAAGAAATCATTAAATATTATAAAAGATATAATTATCAAATAAATATTATGGTTTCAATAAAACCATTTATTCCATGTATGTTAAAATAGAACATTATCATTTCCTTTTATAAGGATTTTCAAAACATTCTGTATAAAATACCAAAAAATGTTCATTTTGAAAACAATTAAAAGAATGTAAAAAGAGATATAAAATGGCCATTATAATTCATTTATGTACTTATAAATACATAAAAAAATTATTTTTATGAATATGGACATGGAATAAAATGATTTAAAAAATAAATATTCATAACATTTTAAAATGGGGGTTTTAATGTAAAGTATCCCTTATATTTAGTCTGACTCATCACATACTCTCATTATCTTCATAATTAAAAAAAATATGTTAATTATTTGATTTCATAATAAAAAATTTCATGTTAATTATTTCTTTTTTTTTAATACCCTATTATACTCAATTACTTAATCAATATGTTCATGTCGGACTTTTTGATAATATTCTGTTCATTTTTTCAAAATACATCATTGGATTTATAATAATAAAGAATATAATTAATATATCATCTATATAATAATAATAATAATGAAATATTTATCATTTTTATAAGTCAATAATAATTATAAAATTAATAATTAATTATGGATATGAAATATGAATTGTGTTACAATCATAGAGATGGTGGGTTGTATATACGCATGTGTAATGTCTCCATTTTACAATTATCATGATGGAAATAAGGATGGTATTATTTTAACATTATAGAATAATAATTGTATCATAAATAACATATTATATCTTTAGATAAACTTATATATTCCATATAAGTGATTTGATGATGAAAATTGAGCCACATCCATTTATGGAGGTGGTAATCCAGAAGTGTGCACAAAAAATGTTATTAATTTGAAATGAATTAAATGGTAAGAAAATAAATGATTTATTACTTTTTAAAAATTATAAATATGTCATGAATATAAAATATATACATTAAAACCAATAGTAAAGATATATATAATAGGAAGTGATGGAAAATTAATTGCATTGGTTCACGAGAGCGTAGTCTTCTGTACACATGAATGATAGTTTTGTTTCCCATTTTTTAAAAGAGGAGATTAATATAGGTTATCTCCTTAAAATTTTAACATTGTAGTATATTAAAGATACTAATTTTATTATCTAATCATGGATGGTGAATATTTTAATGAGGGATAAGATGAAATAAAACTAAAATGTTTAGTTAAAAGATATAATTATACTTTGGACAACCATTTTTTTAACCATAAGCACTTTCAGGTTGGTATTATGCCCATAATAAGACCTCTAGAATGTGAGGATAGATTTTAGGAAGTTATTTGGATAGGTATTGGCCTAAAAATGGATTTTTATGTGTGAATAAAAGTGGAGAGTTTGTTTCATTTTCAAAGTGAGAGGGGTACTCTTGGAATTAATTTAAATATTAAATTAATATAAAATGATTATCTTGTAAAAATGGAAAAAAAATTAAATAATTATATTATATGATAATTATGGGTATAAATACTCACATATGATAAATTTTTGAAAATTTTTAGATATTTTCTTCACTGTAATATTTTGGTTTTAACCCCCCATTAACACCTTTGTATGTTACCATAATAACAAAGTTTTTAACTCTTTAAGTGTCAAGATAGTTACTATAAAATGTAAATTGGTCCCTAAATGGACCATTTTTATTATTTTCATCCATATACCAATACTTAGGTCAAGTATAGGATTTATATGAATTTTTAATCATTTAAAAAATATTATTTATTATTAAATATCATTATTTTAATTTTTGGAACAGTTTATTTAGTTTGACTTTGAAAACATCATGACAACAAAGGAATTCAAATAAAATCAAATAAAGAATCCCTATCATGTTATAATTACCTTAAAATTTTATGGAACAAAATAATTCATTCAAATTATAATACTTTAAATATTTTTAGTCATTTACATTATTTTTATATTATGGAAATAAATATTGTGTCAGCATTGCGTAAGAATTTAAAGTGATTATTTCATCCATACAAATTATAAATAAATTAATATGATAAAAAAATTATTTTAAATAAAAAAATTAACTAAAAATAATTTTTTTATCCCTATAACTAAATATTATATATATTAAATACAAAAAAGATACATTTTTAACATTATCTTTTACTTTAATATTATAAAGATCAAAATGATTGAAATATGGAAACAATTTTCCATATTTTAGAAAAATGGATGCACATGGCCTAACTTCACTCACCAAATATGATATATGGAAGTATTAGGGTCATTTTACAGTCTTTATCAGATTATTTTTAACCTTAATTACCTGATTTACCCTTACCATGGTGATACTTAGTAATTATTGTTACTATTCATAATGACTAAAAATAAAAGAGGCCTATTTGAAAAATTTGTATCTAATTATTTCAGAGATTGAATACATTTTTTATGATTAAACTTATATAGGATTCATAAATTAATTTAATATTAAAATGCAAAACACAATGAAAAATAATTTTTCAAAAAAAATACCTTTTTAAGTAAAAATAAGTTTTTATACTAATTTCAACTATAAAATTTATTACAATGAACATAATTTTATTTTTTATAATATAATCGACCTAATTTTACTTTTAAACCATAAAAAAATATAACCTTTTAAATTATTTAAACAAAATATAATTTTTAATAAAAATGTAATTTTTTATTATTCACTGGAAAATCCATAAAATCAGAAAAATATCAAAAAAAATCACACCAAGTTAATTTTTATATGATGATTCCAAAAATTATATAATTTTTATCAAATAAAATTTATAAAATTTCAATAGATAATTATAATAATTTCTTATAAAAAGATATATAGACCATTTTTTATGAATAAAAAAACTTTAATAAAAATTGATTGATTGTTTACTAAGAATTTAATAATGAATTAATATTGAGCCAGATATTTATATAAATTTCATAAAAAAATATCATATGAATACCTTTAAAATTAACAACTAGGTTATAACATCCATATTTAAATAATAAAATTCAAGGTTCATTTAGGCTCGGTGTTGTGTATCATTAACACAATATTCTTATATTTAAAATCTATGGATGTAACATTTATCACCCTTTAATAAATTTCAACTTTAAAATTTTAACATTATCTCAGTAATCATGGGTTTGACATCTAAAATTTTTTTTTGAAATCCCACATCATAAAAATTGTGCATAATAAATCCTCTTGATAAGAGGGAAAAGGAAATTTGAATGTCATCTATAATAATATATAACTAGGTATCCAAATATGATAACATTAGTGGGATGTGAAAATATAGAATAAAGAAGAAACGTAATGTATAAATAATGATGGAGATTGATATAGATCATTGATCATGAGAATGTTAATGGTTAAGAGAAAGTTAATGAAATCAAAATAATACATCAATGTGGTGTGAAAAAAGCTATTGATTCATCCGAAATGAATGTGATGGGGTAACATTTGTGCTTCAGGATCCTTTTCCTAGATTTGAGGAATTCCTTTACCATATAATATGAGGAAATAAATAACTATAACTAATTTACAAAAATAATTTCATCCTTTAATAAATTTCCATAACAATCTAATATTTTCCTCCAAATAATGATTATTCAAGATGAATTTTTCATATCTAGAACACTAAAATCAACATCTAATGAATCACATAATCCATAAAAGGATAAAAAGTTATTCATATTTTATTTAGAAATTAACCAAAACCAAAAAAAATCCATAAGGTATGATAATTCTATAAAATAATAAACCTTCATAATAAGAAATAAAACATTAGTCTTAAAAGGCTCAACAATAACACTCAAAGTTTCACATAGATCATTTGATAAATAAATAAGATAAAAAATTACAATATATTCACGAATTATTTCAACAGCAAAAAATAAGAAGGATTTGGTCACATATTTTTTTGGGATTAATTTAAAAATTATCTCCAATCAACATTAGTCACTCATAGAGTCACATACCCAAAAATGAATATTCCATAATCATATAATCTCCAAAATATGCTATTCAGTTCCATAAATAACTTGTATCACCATAAAGCTGCATTAAAATCATATATGTTTCAAAAATATATTTTAATTATTATTAATTAAAAAAATACATAGTTTTTTTTCTAACTTAATCATATAAGGTTCCAAAAATAGTGAACATATTATAATGTAATATTAATCACATAATCACTATGTAATCCCACCTTTTTATTACATAAATTTTCATTACATGGTACAAACATAGGATCTTTTAAACTTTAGCTTCTTGGAAATAAGGTATATAGTACATGAAAAATTAAAAAAAAAATCAACTTGAATACATATTAATGGGTTCAGCCTAAGTTAATTTTAATACATCTTATATCATGGGGACATACATCAAAGGAAATGTATAAGAATTAATCCCAGTAAGGGAATAAGTAAGGGAGGAAAAAAACATGTGATCTTGAGACCTCTCAATAAAAACATGAGGCATAACAAGAAGGAATTAATGGGAGGTATAAAAAATAATAATAACATGAATAATAACATGGAAATGTTTCTATAGTATTTAAATGATATATTCATAATCATATCACCAAGTTTTATCACTAAGGTGTCATAAATGAAAATTACCAAGGTTATTCACCAAGGTATCGTAAAACATGTCATCTATAGTGATTAAATTATTTACCCAATGCATTGGATCACTTTAATGGTGAACCCTTCAGATGTATTAATTTCATGTGAGCCAAATATATCATAATAAATCATTTCAATAATAACCCATGGAGATTAAATAAAGGGTTTCTTATCAAAATCTTGGCATACAAAAGAGATTAAAGACATGATCATTATGTCATTTTTAACCCATGAAAGGAAATTGGGGTTTCATATATGTAAATAACCAAATAAAAATTAATTTTTAAATCTAGTTGAATACTCATTGAAAATGAAAGAGTTTTGGGTATTCAAATAAAAAGGAGAAGAGAATTTCTCATGTAAAAGAGGGAAATTTGAGAAGTAAATTCTGCAGTATGATGGGTATAAAATAGGGTTTTATAAATGGGTAAAATGAGTGGTGAAAAGAGTCTAGAATTAATAAAATACTATTATTATAGTAATGGTATAATATAAAGTGGACAAAATAAACTTAGTTTTGAAATTAGAATACATACCACATGAAAAAGGGAACTTGAATGGAAAAGAGAAATGGAGATTTTCTTTACCTTGAAGAGTTGTTTCTATAAATTGAGGATGGAACATTAGGGAATTTTAGACACCTTGGGGAACTCCTTGTGAGGAAAAATCACCAAAAAATCTTTGAGGATGGATTTATAATGAAGGGGAATGGTTAAATGGGTAGGTATTTATAGCAAAAATGAAAGAATTGTTTAATAATTTCCAAATATAGGTCTTGCAAATCTAGGTTGTGGAAAATGAAAAACCATTGGCTTACACATGGATTTTTCTCATGGTTTTGGAAATTTAGTCAAATAGTATGATATTTTAATCCACCAGAACCGAACACCATTTTTTAATACTTATTTTGGCATGAAAATTAAAGATTCTGCAAAGTAATGTTTTTAAAAATCAAATTTTTCTTTTTAGAATTTAGAAAGTCACTTATAGTTTTAGAAATTGATTAAAATATGTTAAAATAATTCATATTAATAAAATAAAATTTTTTAGTTATTGAATTGTGTTTAATTAATTATTACAACATCATGACATAAATATGAATTCATAAAATATACTGAAAACCTAAAACTGTATTTTTTTACTATTCATAAAAAAATATATTTTAGAAAATTATCATAAGTTCACTCTAACTTAATTTTAATGTGATGATTTAAAATATAATGTTTATTTTTTCATAATAATTCTCTAAATATGATAATTTTAACTTTTAAATAAAAAAAACCTTATTTACTTAAATATATCAGTTTTTAAGGCACGGTCAAATTTATGACATTTATCAAAACTTTCCTTGGATAATATAAAATTATTTTATCATTTATATTTAGGTTAGAGTGTTTTAAAATACTATTTTATTAAAAAAATATTATTCACAATACTTTAGTTTATTGTGAAATTGTATATATTTTCTAAAAAATACAATTATGTTTCATTTGCATCCAAAAATCAATTTATCAAATTCATCTCGATTAAACATATATTTTATTAAGTAAAAATATTATTAAAATGAAATTAATGGAATAAAAATTTTATTTATACAAATTAAATTATACTTTATGAAATTGTAGCCTAGAAATATAATCCCTTGTTGCTCCCACTTATTCTCTAAGGGTAAGGTGTGCAATGGTCATGGTTTCATGCGGCGGCTCGGTTAACATCGACCGAGTGGTAATCTCCACTAACAAGAAATTATATCATAGGTGATTTCATTCAAGATTCACTTATTTAATAATGGATAGGGCTTGGTCAAGGGAAAACCCCAGTGACTCTACTTACCTCCCAAGTTCAGACAAATGGGCTTCAAATGACACGACTCTACTGGTTGAGGCCATTGATTTTCCTTTTTGTATTAATTATCCACTATCATTAATACTTATAAAAACAAATTATAATGGTAATATTATCAAGCAAGGTTATAGTTTATAATATTCATATTGACCAATGGTTATATTTGACCAATAGTCATATAATAGTCGAATCCCAACAGTCACATTTCCCTTTATACCCTATAAATACCACTTCATAATTTCATTTAAAATTCACTAAAATTTCTTCCAAAGTTTATATTTTCATTTATTAAGATATTGATGCTTTAATAATATTTTGTTTCATTTCTATATAATTTTCTGTGGGGGTTATTATTCTAGCAGACTGGGGTGATCCATACTTTCCCATTTTAGCTATTCTATTTTATATTTTTTTTGTCCAGTTGTAATGTTTAGTATTTTAATTGGTTTTATAGATGACTAATGTAATGATCATTGTTAATGAGATAAAGTTTTTTTGGTTTCTCTTTATTTTTTATCTGTATAATATTATATAATATGTAACAAACATTTATTTAGGAAACATATATCATTTAAAAAGTCTGGGTCATTATATTCTTCCCCCTTAAGAAATTTCATCCCTGAAATTTTAACTCATTATCTCAGTTGAGAAAAGGTGGGGGTTCTTATGTCTCATTGTCTCTTTGAGTTCCCACGTTGCTTCCTTATATTTATGGTTCCTCTACAACACTTTGATGAGGTGGTTAGTCTTTTTTTGTAGAATGTTGTCTCTATGGTCCAAGATCTCCATTAGCTTATCCTCATAAGAGAGGTCATGTTCCAATTGTACCTCCTCAGAATTTAGTGAATTTGAGGGATCGGGTATGTAATTCCTCAAGAGAGATATTTGGAATACATCATGAAATTTAGAAAGATTTTTTGTAAGCTCTGGTTGATCTCTACTGCTCCTATGTGATCAAGGATTTCAAAGGGTCCAATGTACCTAGGGCTAAGATTCCCTTTATTTCCAAATTACATGACTCTCTTCCATGGTGATATATGATGGAAAAAAATTTCACCAACATCAAAATCGAAGTTCCTTATACGTTTCTTAGCATAGATCTTCTACCGACTATGTGTATCCTTTATATGTTGTTGGATGGCATGAACCTTTTCTGTCATCTCTTGCAAAAGATCAAGACCAATTAGATTTTTCTCACCAAATCCATCCCAACATGTTGGAGTTCTACATTTCTTCCTATATATAGATTCATATGGTTCCATTTGAATACTCGAGTGGAAGATTTTGTTGTATGAGTAATCAACTAATGGGAGGTGTTGATCCCATCCACCTTTAAATTCCATTGAGCATATTCACAGCATGCCCTCAAGTTTTTGAATAGTCCTTTCAAATTAGATATCAGTTTGGGGGTGATAGGTCATACTAAAATTTAATTTATTATTCAAATAATGTTGAATACTTCTATAGAATTTAGATGTTAAACTTGGATCATGATCATAAATTATAGAAAGTGGCACCCCATGCAACCTCAGCAATTTTTTTACGTATATCTTAGAAATTTGGTCAAGAGGGAAATATTCCTGAATAACGATGAAATGGGTATTCTTGGTTATTTGATCCACAATAAGCCATATTTCATTATTTAATTTAGATATTATTAAGATACTAGTGATAAAGACCATATTGATATTGTCTCACTTCCATTTTTGGTATGGGTAGTGGTTTCTGTAAAAACCTTAACCCTAGTAGCCCAGAGTCGGTGATTATTTTATTACAATGGACTATATACAAGAGATAAAATCACCAAGGTTAAATAATTTTAGTAGTCTTGAATAACTATATATATAAATGGATCCCTTATTACACTTTTAATTTAACATAGAATATAACAAAGTAAAATAAACTACTTCCTTGACACTTATTCAAATATTTCATCTTCATAACTTGGGGGAGGAAAAAAATAAAAGGGTAAGCCCAAATGATTAGTAAGGGTTTCATATAGAATAAAAATGAATCAATGATAAGTGAATCATAATCAATAATGTATAATAAATATAGGAAGGTAAATAGCTGAAAAACACATTCCATTTAATCAATAAATTGAGAATGAAAATGCATCCGTAGATTTTTTTTTCATAGTGAAAATCTCATAGATAGGAATAGATGAATAATTAATGAAGGAAATGCTTAATTATTAGATTACATGTATATATAACAAGAACCACTATTATCAATGCCTTATATAAGATGGTTTAACTCTATAGGTAGAAACTTTTCTGATTCTTCTTGGAAACAAACGTGAAGGGTTTATAGCCAACAGTTTTATCTCATAAGACTTGTCGATACATCGAGGGTATATATAATGTTGGTCCACACCCATAAATATAAGTCCAAATCATTTTTAATATATATATTTAATTCATTAACAATATTCCTTATCAAAATATTCATATTGAGTAGAGGATACAGATTTATCAATTTTTTCCCAGTTAAAATAACATTCAAAGTAAATACTGTATGTAAAAACGGAATACGACTAAGAAAATAATCATAAACCTGATAAAATAAATATATATATATATATAATGAAATATTAAATTATTTTAGATCATAAATAAAAGGGTCAGTATATACACCATGGAAAAGAAAATAGGTGCATAACATCAAAAATATGCCTTAATGAAAGAAATTTGAGATGAATTGCCATACAAGGGTCGTATTATTAATAAAATGAATGGATTGTGTGTAATAACAATAAATACACATAAAAAAGTGTAAATAAACATAAAAAAATAAAAAATCATTTTACCCATAACCTTATCATTACATAATCGATGAAATAGAAGTTTAACCCAAAGAATGAAAATTGAGTTAAGAAATATCTTACCACTTTGTAATTAGTCGAATCGTATGACTCATAAAATTAATGATTATCAAATGAAAAAATTAATACCATAAATATAAATATATTCATGATAATATATATTAATAGGTAATTATACATACACCACACATAATAAATAAGTTGTGAATAATACATATCTCATAGAAATAAAAGTGAGATGAGAAACCCCTTAACACTTGTAATAAATCAAATCATATGCCCCGTAAAATTAAAGATCATCAAATGAAACATTTAATACCATGAATATAAATATATTCATGATATTATATGTCAAATTTAAGTATATATACACCAAAAATAAGAAATAATTGGTGAATAAGGCATATCTCACAGAAATAAAAATGAGATGATAAAATTATTAACATTTATAATCAATCGAATCATATGCCCCATAAAATTAATGATCATCAAATGAAACATTTAATACCATGAAGATAAAGAGATTCATGGTATGATATATCAAATTTCAATAAACATACACCACACACAATAAATGAGTAGTGAATAAGGCATATCTCACAGAAATAATAGTGAGATGAGAAACTCCTTACCTCATGTCCAAAAGCATTCTTCACTTGTACTTAATTTTCTATATAAGAAAATTAGATTAATTAATTAATTAATTAATAACATATTAAACATAAATTTTATTTATAATAATTTTATTAAGTTCTTTTATGTCCATTCTGATGAGTTATAATGTTTAATTTTATTGTTCTAGGAGCGTTCGTTGCATGGTTTTATGGTCGGTTCCCTTGAGTATAAATATGGGAGTTCTTTTCAAATGGAATAAAAACTATAGAAGTAGAATAAAATGATATTAATATAATTATATGATTTTAAATTGTCCCATATATCATTTTTTCTAATACAAGGATGATTCATTATATAAAACATTAATGATAAATGTTTGGTTTATTTTTGGCGGTTTTCTGACCATCATGAACTAGTTTTGTTTTATTATTTAGTATTATGTATATATGCCAGTTATAGAACATAAAAAAGTTATAATTTATATATTATAATATAATTTATCCATAATAATGGTTTTATAACCACCCTTTAAGGAGTTAAAGTAAAACCAAAACTCGACATACACAAAGGTGGTGAATCGACACGTCGCAGACAATGTTTTATCCACAATCAATATTTTTGTATTTTAAAATAAAAAATTTAAAGGGTAAGTGTGAACCTTAAAAAAATTTCCAACCAGATAAAAATTTAAAGTGATTAAAACCACCAAATCCCACCTACTTCAAAATCCAAAAATCCGTGTTATTAAACAAAAAAATTCCAATTTCAAAATTCAAAAAACAAACTCCGTTCATATACAATCCACATCACACTCCCACTTAAGCTGGTCACGATGATTCCAGCAACCTTACACAGTCTCATAATCATCACTATCCTTGACTCTAGAATGTCTTCAATGAAACTAAATAACCATTTCAAATTTTGAAATTCAAAAAATAGTCAGACCGTCTTCATGCCTCAGTCTCCAAATCACCTCGAGACAAACACTCTGACACCAAATATATTGGCCATCAGATCCCTATCTAGATCCGTCCACTAAAAATACCCATTGTTTTTGTGATCACTATCATCATCACCATATAGAACCACCAGAAACTTTCATCGGTTCTAGTAAGAACACCAACATTACCATTGATAGACACCATCGAAAACCATCATCGGTGTTAGAGAGGTCATCATCATCACCACTGAGACATAGAAACTCATCATCTTCACCATTTTCTATGTTCTCGAGCCACCAAAGACATTAGAATCAGAAGCATGAACTATGAGTCACCACAGGCAGAACACCCTGAAGTGTGAGTTGCCTTAGTACCAAACCAAAAAAATGCCTACGATGTCCAAAATGTCCACCAGAACCCACCATCATAGTCGTGAAATGACCAAGAACAGTGATCCACTCGAGGAACCTATCACCATATTCCTCAAACTCATGCCACCAATGACCACCAAGAAACACTGAAACAATGCTGAAGAGAACAACAATGCCTGAAAATAACCATAAGTAGAAACACATCATAACCCCAAATTGTATAGAAGAAGAAATCCATAGAGGAAAAACTAAACTGAGGAAGAAAATTTAAAGGGAACCAGGAACAAAAGGGGATGAAACCCAAAAGGAAAATGGGGATAAAGGCCTAACATAAACCATAACCAAGAAGGAGGGGAAACTAGGGGATGAAACCCTAATAACTTGAAAATAAATATGGAACCCAAAATAAGAACAAAATGAAACAAGGGAGGGGAAATGGGACTGAAAGCCTAAAAATAATCTAGGATTGAACCCTAATAATAACCCCAATAAGATCGAGATAACCAAGGGAAGAAGCCACTGAAATGGAGAATATTGCATTGCCTCATCCCCCACTTCCACAGTCCCAAACCCATCTAAAAAACCAACACACCTACTCAAGATAGAGATGAGTGTGTTAGACTAGATCAGTAGATCAGGGGAGGTAGAGGAGAATGGGTGGTGAGGGTGGTATTTATAGGAAGAGGAGAGGGATATTTTTTATTGTTTTATTCATTTGTTTCTTATTTTGGCTCAAAACTATCAATAGTGTTGATTACCATGAATATATATAGTAAGTAGAGCATATGAGTTCGAAATAATGAGTTATTAACTCATCCATACATCATACATGACTCAATAATTCTTTTATTTACTTATAATGTTAAATACCATAAATTATCATATTTCACTATTCACTAAAAATTCAAAAAATTTAGAAAAATCCCAAAAATTCACCCTTATCATTTTTCAACATGTAGATTTTAAAACTGGACTCCATTTTATGAAAATAATTTTCTAAATATGAAAATTTTATTTTTTAATTAAAATCATCATTTATTCAAAAAAATGTCGATTTTAATATTATAACTGATTTTACTACACTTTGAAAAATTAATTATGGTCTCATAAAATTATATTATAATTATAATACAACAAAATATTTATTTATAAATATATTTTATGAAAATAATTTTTCTTTTAAATCATTATACTAATTATAAAATTGTAAATAAACATTTACGTTTCAAAAAAAATACCAACATTTAATTTATCATTTTTAAAACATTTATTTACTTATTCCATGATATAAATATATCATATTTTCATTTATGAGATACCTAATTTTTTTATACTTTGATAGATGATTTTATTATTCTGATGGTCATATTATTATTCCTAACAGTCACATTACCATTTTAATGGTCATGTTAATATTTAATATTATATCATGGTTTGTTTAAGTTCGGTGTTGTGTACAATGTAAGCAATCGAGTAAATTGAATTTTTATAAGAAAATACATATCAAAAAATATTGGGGTTTTATATTCTTATCTCCTTCAAAAATTTCATCCTCAAAATTTTTCATGAATATTGCCTTATAAACAGATGATGGTGGTTCTTATTCCTAACATCCTTAGGTTCCCACATTTCTTCTTCCATTTTATGCTTTATCTAAAGAAATTTTACTAGTAGAGTCATCTGATTTTTCAATAATTTCTATCTAATGTCAAGAATATCGATAGGCTCTTCGCAATAAGACAAATCAGGTTCCAGTTCTATTTCTTTATAGGTGAGTACATGTGTTAGGTCTAGCATGTACTTCTTTAACAATGATATGTGGAACACATCATGAAATTTGGAGAGACTTGGTTGCATTGATAATTAGTAATATACAACTCTAATTATTTATAAAATTTCAAATGGTCTGATGTACCTAGAGCTTAGTTTCCCTTTATTATCAAACCTTATGACACCCTTCAATGGATACTTTCATAAATATATGATCTCCCACTTTAAATTCTAAATCATTTCTCCAGTTTTCATCATAACGCTTGTGCCTACTTTGAGATGATTTAATATGAGCCTAAATAGACTTTACCTTTTTCGTTGTCTCTTCAATAAGTTCTATTTCTATAAGTTTCCTCTCACCAACTTCATCCCAACAAGTTGGAGTATGACATCTCTTGCCATATAATGCTTCATATGGCACTATTTGAATACTATAATGGAAATTATTATTGTAGGTAAAATATACCAAAGTTAAATACTGATCCCACATACCTTGAAATTCAAGTTAACATTATCTCAACATTTCTTCCAATGTTTGAATAGTCCTTTCAGACTATCCATCAGTTTGAGGGTGATAAGAAGTACTCAAATGAGGCTCAGTATCCAAATCTTTCTTAATACTCTTCCAGAATTTTGATGTAAAATGGGGGTTTTGATCGAATGCAATCGATAGAGGTATACCATGAAGTCTTGCAACTTCATCAATATAGAGTATTTGTGGGCGATCAAGAGGTAAATCTTATCTTGTAGCAAGAAAATGTGTCGATTTTGTAAGGTGATCAAAAATAACCCATATCATATCATTCTTTCTAGATGGATTTGGTAATACAATGATGAATTCCATAGTAATTTTTTCCCACTTACACATAGAAATAGGTAGATTTTGCATGAATCCTATAGGATGTTGTATCTCATCCTTCACTTGTTAAAAAACTAGACATATTAACACATAGTCATTAATTTCATACTTCATATTATCTCACCAGAAATGTTCTTTCATATCTATATATATCTTGTTACTACCATGGTGTATAGAGAAATTTAAGATATGAGAATCATCTAATAGTCCCCTTTTTAGCTCAGGTATTGATAGAACATAAAAACTCTTCCCAAATTTTAGAATTTCATCCTCATACATGAAGTTTGGAAATATTCCACCCTTAACATATTTAATTTTCTTTTGAAAATTCTCATCATCTTATTAAGAGATTTTTATATTTTCTAATAAATATGGTTTAACAATCATTTGAAAATGGAGTGATGCTTCCCCTTCCTTAACAATTCCCATATCCATCTTTACTAAACCCATGAACATAGGATCTTTCTTAATCCTTATTTGGGTTAGGAGTCTATGACCTTTCCTACTTAATGTATCTGTTATCTTATTTTCTTTTCCTAGGTGGTAGTTTATTGATAAATCATAATCTTTGAGCAACTTGAGCCATCTTTATTGCCTCGTGTTGAGTTCTTTTTTTATAAAAAATGTATTTTAAACTCTTATGATCCATATATATCTGACATATTTCACCATAGAGATATTTCCTCCATATCTTCATAGAAAATATTACGGTTGTGAACTCAAGATTATGAGTTGTATAATTTTTTTCATGAATATTCAACTTCCTTGGTGAATATGCAATAAATTTATCATTTTTTGTAAGGAAACAACTCATTCCTTTCTTTGATGCATCACTATATATCATAAACCCATCATTTCCTAATGGTAGAGTCAAAATTGGATCATTGACTAATATTATCTTCAGTTATTCAAAACATTCTATGCATTCTTTTTTCTATAGAAACTTAATCAATTTACATGTGAGCTTGGTTAACATGTTATCCAATCAAGGATATTTTGATTGAAACACTGATATTAACCTACTAAACTAATGAAACTACATACCTTGGTTATTCACATTAGAGTAGTTCATTCTTGGATTGTATTTGTATTTATAGGATCAAATGAGATTCCATCCTTAGTGATAATATGTCTAAGAAAAGAAATTTATTGAAGATAGAATTCACATTTTCTAAATTTACCATATAACTCTTTCCTTTTGAGAGTATCAAGAATGATCCTTAAGTGATTATTATGGTCTTCATATGTTTTAGAATATACCTTAATATCATCAATGAATACCACAAAAAATCATCAATATATTCCTTGAATATTCTATTCATAATATCCATAAAAAAGGGTAAATTATTCAATCCAAATGGAATTACTATAAACTCATAATGTTCATACCTCATCTAAAAAGATGTCTTCAAAATATCTTTCTTCTTTACTCGCAATTTATGATACCAAGAATGAATGTCAATATTCGAAAAATATTGAGCTTCATGAAGTTGAGAAAATAAATCATCAATGTGAGTAAGAGGATACTTATTCTTTATTTTAATAGCAGTTATTTCTCTATAGTCAATGAAAAACCTCATGGATCCATCTTTATTCTTAACAAAGAGAATAGGGGCTCCCAATAGAGAAACACTATGGTGAATAAATTCATTATTACTCAACTTATCTAGTTGTTTCTTTAGCTCCACTAATTCCACAGTGTTTATTCTATAATGATTCTTTGATATTGGTCTTGTTTCAAGGATTAAATCAATGGTAAATTCAACTTCACACTCTGGGGTTGTCTAAGTAATTCCTCGGGAAATAAATCAATATATTCCTATAAAATTGTTACAAACTAAATTTGAATATTGTTTTCCTTATATCTAGATTTTTTTCCCTTCCTCCCCAATAATTTCATTAATTAGAGCTGTTGGGGTAGATCTAGATAAGAATCAAATGATGAAGTTTCTACTCTAAAGATAAGTAATTCTATAACTTACTTGAAAATAATAATTTCCTTATTCTTATAATAAATTTTTGCATCATATTTTGAAAGTTAGTCTATTGCAAGGATTATATAAAATTCAACCATAGGTATGATAATAATGTTAGCAAATAAAGCATGTTTATGTGTCATAATGGGGACTGCCCGACATATTTTTGTTGCAATGAGACTTCCCTTAGGATTTTTGACTAACACAATTCCTTATTAAATCGAAAGGAAAGTGTATAATTTTCTTAAAAAATTAGTTTTAAAAGAGTGTGATGATCTTGGATCAAATAAATCATTGGATAAATTTAAATATAGTATTAATGTACCTTCCACCACATCATTGGGTACTTCTACTTCAGCTGTGGTGATTTCATAAGTTTGGCCATCTACCCTTGTGTAAAGACCCGTAATTTCTATATAATTTTTTTTAATTGAATGGGAATTTTACGAGTCCTCAAAAATTGACGGCACATGATTCTGAGGCTCGGTGTGCCTGGAATCAATTTCTGAAATTCTGTTCGGCTTTTATAACTTTTGAACCAGTGCTTAGAATTGAAATCTGAGAGCACCATTGAACTCGCAGAGCCAGTTTTCTCTTATAGAGACTTTCACCTCTATGGAAGATGGACGAGGGAAAAAGTTAGTTTTTGGGTTTTTTGTGGAAATAATAAAATAAAATAAACTTCATTTTATTTTATTTTGAGATTCCATGTGGATATTTCAGGTGGGGTCCACCGGAACTAAACCTCCATGTGGGAGTTAGAAGTGGGGACCACCAGACCTTAACCTCCCATGAGAGGTTAAGATGGTGGGGACCACCCAAACCATAACCTCCATGAGAGGTTATGGTGGTGGGGACCACCCAGGATTAAACCCCCTTGAACCCCCCCCCCCCCTTAATTGGGAGAAACCCTCAACTCCCATAATTAATGAGAGAGAACCTCTTGACCTCCTCCACCTTAATTGTGCCAACGCGCATACCATTAATCTTGCCAACGCACTACTTAATTGAGCCAATTTAATTTAATCCAATTTAAATTGTGCCTACGATTAAATTGGGGAAACACTTTTTATTATTGGGTATCTCTTTTATTTGGTGGAATTGGGGAGAGGAGGAGATCTTGGGAGAAAGCTTCTCCAATGAATAACGCTTCCTTCATGAAGAACATCGATGACTTCGACCTTCTTCCTCGAATTTTCCTTCAAGGTAGGACGTGTTCGTATACAATGAATCGACGTCCACCTTCTCATTCCAACGTCAACCAACATCGAACAAGGTAGGGTTTTTAATTAAGTATGATTTTATTCCCTTGATTCTTCCCTTATAAAAACAAATAGTGTGGATCAACTTATTATCAAGTTGATCTGCGGATGTTTTCTTTGCGGGTTGGGAATAAATTGTTGCGGGGAGTTGTAGGGGTTATTTCTTTATTTGATTTACACTCCCCATGTTCTCCCCTCTTCTCCTTTGTAGAGTTGGGAATAGAAATTATCGAGGGATTATGGGAGTTTATGTTTTAAAAAAAATCTTCCATGCTCGTTCTTTGTTTATGTTCTTGAATACCACTTGCTACCACTCTAAACGTAGAGGGTACGGGCCAAACAAACATGGCCCGACCCCCCCCCCCCCGCCATTCTTCTTTGTGGTGTTCTTCAAAATGGAGGAAGGTGACAATGGTGTCGAAGGTGACGAAGGGAACATTCGCGCCACCCGTGGCCTCCGCGACCGGCGCCGCCCCCGCGACGCTCTGGCGCCTAGGCCGAACCGGCTCCGCCGCCCCGGGCCGAACCGCGTCGCCCGCCAGCCGCGCCACCTTCCGGACTCCCGAGCCACCCTGGCCGCACCAACCCACCGTCCTCCCAAGCTGCCCTGGCCGCGCCAGCCCGCCGGCCTTCCGAGCCACACCCTCGTGGTGCCCCGGCCGAACTGTGCCCTCGCAACGCCCCGACCAAACCGCACCCTCACGGCGCCCCGGCCGAACCGGCCCTCTCCCTCGCAGCACCCTGGCCGAACCAGCCCATGCCCTCACAGCGCCCTGTCCAAACCACGCCCTCGAGGCATCCAGGCCAAACCAGCTCGCGCCCTCGCGGCGCCCCGGCCGAACCAGCCCGCGCCCTCACGGCGCCCCGGCCGAACCGACCCCGCGCTCCGGGTCCAGCCACCCACGCGGTGCCCTTTGGGCCAAACCAAATGGGTTGGCCCACCCAACGGGCCGGTTCGACCCGAACCGGGTCGGCCCAAACTGGGTCGGGCCAGGTCGGACCGGACCCGGGCCCACTACGACCCTATACTTTCTTTTGGTCATATCTTTGGCACCGGACGTCCGTTTGATGAACTATCAGTGGGGCTGGTAACCTTGGAGAATGACACTCCCTTTGAGTATACCCCATTGGAGTTTGGGGTATAGTTGAGTTACAGTTAGGTTGGTTCGTGCACGAATCTAACCGGGCCCCCGGGACTAAAAGGCTAATAACTCACAGATCGGGCATCCGATTGACGCACCGTCTGTTGCGTTGAGACCCCTATGACATGGAGAACCTTTGAGATACCTCTTCGTAGGAATTCGTCACAGTTGGAGTATCGACCAGTAGCCCTTGGAGCAGATCCTCCCAGAGACGAGCGAGAATAATGCGAAGACCTAGTAGCTGGCTGAGACCTGACGACTAATGACCGTTTGACTCGAAGTGACTCTACTAGCCCAGTGGGGAGCGCCTTGGTGTCGCGGCAGACCCATGGTGGAGGAGTTCTCTTGGTGACGCGGCAGACCGATAGTACTCGACAGGAGGAGTACCTCTGCAAGCTACGAGGGGGAGCGCGCTTGGTGACACGCCAGACCCACGGTGGGGAGCGCCTCTGTGTGACGCGGCAGACCCACTATACTCGACAGGAGGAGTACCTCAGTAGTACAAGGTTAGTGGGAAGTGCACTTGGTGTCACGGAAGGCCCACTGTACTCGATTGAGCAGGATTTCTCTAGCAGCCGAGGTTTTGATAATGTGACTGGGGATGTTACTTGATACTACCCCTAAAATAAAATCCTAGTTGAGTTGAGTCAGTACTTTTGTGTTTTCCTCATGATTGAGATGGATTACTTAATAACTTAGGTATATGTATGGGAATATACCTAAGTGGGGTTATCTGTTGTTTTCATACTTTGTGGTTTATCCTTGTTCGATTTTGTGAGACCTTGAGGGTCTCAGGGTCCCTACTGAGTATCGTTATACTCACCCCTGCATGGGCTATGCCCGCACCTTGTTGTGTTGGATGCAGACAACGGATAGCACTGACTGAGGCTGAGAGTACCAGGACTGGACGGTACCCGAAGGTAGACCATACGGCTTGTCGGTACACGGAGGAGACCGATGGATATGGAGTGCTGAGGAGATGATCTGTACCTACCCTTTAGGTAGGAACCTCGGAGGACGATCCAGTAGTTGTATTTTCTTTTTCTTCAGTTTTTTTTCATTTCATTTGTACTTGTACTTTCCAGTTGGGCTTGTATTCTGGCCCCTTTTACTTTCACCACTCTTTTGTTATACAGTTTACTTGGTGTTTCATCTAGTTGTGTGTTTTCTTGTGTGTGTGTGTTACGGGTTATAAAGGCAATGTCTTCCCAGTTTTAGGGAATTACGCCTTTGTTTCTAGTCTCCATCCTCTAGCCTATGGAAGGCGGGCTTGGGGTAGTCACGGCACGAGCCCCGGGGGACGGGTTGTGAAAAATTGGTATCAAAGGAGACAGTTCTATAGTAGAACTTAAGACTTTGATCTTTCTTTTCTATAAAGTAATAGTTCTAAGGGTAGTGAGTTTGGTTCTCAGTTCAGGGAGTCCAGTATTGGTGCAGCGACCGACATATCCATACACCAGGACCCTGACTTCTGATTTCCGACTCAGTGCACAAAAACACTGATTGCATGTGTGTTTTCAAAATTTTTCTTTAAGTCAGCTCAACCAAGTCAGCTCACCAGGTATAAATTTTAACCGTATCACACCTATTTCTTTTCAGGATGCCTCCACGCAGACAACCGGCTAGAGTTCCAAGAGTTGTACGCACAGATAGCCCACAGAGCGATGAGGTCTTAGTGCAGGGCCCTTTTCCAGTGGAGGCACCAGCAGTACCACTCCTCGTTGGGCCACTGATGCCACCGACCCCAGTAGCAGACGGTGTATGCCGCTTGAGCGCGTTGCATGTGTTCCAGCACCAGAGGCCACCCAGGTTCAGGGGAGATATGGGCCCACAGGCGGCTGAGGATTGTCTAGAGGTTGTGGTAAGAGTTTTCCGACTGCTAGGGACACCAGCCGAACTCATAGTGATTATTGCTGCCATCCTTCTACAGGAATCAGTGGGAAGATGGTGGATCATGATGCTCCAGGTTCATGACGAGATGACGCTTCTTTGGGAAGACTTTGAGAGCCTGTTTTGGGCAGAGTTTGTCCCAGTGACTCTTTGCGCAGTGCGCATACAGGAGCTACTTCATCTACAGCAGGGCAGCATGACTGTAGCTCAGTACTCAGCGAGGTTCCCAAACCTATCATGCTACTCCACTGATATGGTGTGGGACCCATTATTCAGGGCCCGGACCTTCGATCAGGGACTCAGGCGGGAGATCAGGGCTTCAGTGATCTCACTCAGTATCCCGACGCAGGCAGGGGTGTTAGAGAGAGCCCTCCTAGTGGAGAGTTTCCTTACTGAGCAGTCTCCAGCAGCGAGGTCCACCACCAGTCGACACGTAGCAGAGTCTTCTACAGCTGGTAGAAAACAGATGTCAAGAGGTCTAAGAGGACCAGACCTACAGGTGGATGATTGTATGGCTCAGTATCGGTTGTGCGGGGCACCCGAAGCAGAGACAGACATGCCAGGAGCGGGCAGTGTTACTCATGCGGCGGGTAGGTTCACATGGCTCGTGACTATCCGACCCGCCATATGGATGATCATAAGATGGTCGAAGGACCGCCCAGGTAGAGATAAAGATTCGATCGAGGTGGTCTGCAGGGCGCAGGCAGACGTGGTAGAGGAGCTGGTCGTGTAGCTGGTGGTGGGAGACGTTTTGAGGTGTTACTGCCACCACCACCAAGAGGTCCACCCCGACCGCAGGGAGTAGGTGGACAGGGGAGAGCTCAGCTCCAGGTAGCTGAGGCCTATGATCAAGGTGTTCTGAAGATGATATGAGGTACGATCTATGTCTACTCCACCTTATTTGAAGTAATTATAGACACAGGTGTCAGTCATTCTTTCATTTACACTACCCTCGTTTAGAGCTCGGAGATTCCAATGGAGCCTTTGGCTTGATCCTTATGGGTAGAGACTCTTATAGGATCATATTCGATGATTACGCACTGGTTCTGGTAGTGTGGGATTACTCTAGGAGGCAAGAGCTTCGGATGGGATCTCCTAGTAACGGCGTCGAGGCCTTAGGACATCATCTTGGGTATGGACTAGTTATCTACAATCCATGCTCAGATTTACTGTATTAGGCGCAAAGTGTGGTGTGTCTACACGGATGGTACCAGGTTTACCTTCACTGGTGAGAAGGGAGCCTTTGCAGTATAGGATGGACTTACCTGGAGGAGGGTGCAGCCGATCACTCATCAGTTGGCTTGCCTTACCCTCGGAGCAGTTGATGTGGAGAGTCTGAGCTATCTTGTAGTGGTGGACCAGTACGCATATATCTTTCCTAATGATTTCCCAGGTCTACCTCCTTGCATAGAGGTGGACTTTTACATTGACTTGTACCCCAGGATGACACCGATATCTACACCAACTTATCGGATGGCTCCCTTGGAGCTTCGTGAGATGCAGGTATAGCTGGAGGACTTGTAGGGGAAGGGATTCATCTGGCCCAGTGTTTCACCTTGGACAACCCTGATTTTGTTCGCTAAGAAGGCGGATGGGAGTTTGAGGCTTTGTGTAGACTACCGGCACCTGAAACAGGTGACCTTGAAGAATAAGTACCCACTCTCGAGGATTTATAACCTATTTGATCAGCTGAAGGTAGGACGGTGGTTCTTGGAGATAGACCTCAGATCAGGCTATCACCAACTCGGAATTCGAGACAGGGATGTGCAGAAGACAGCTTTCAGATGTCGGTACGGCCACTGTGATCTCTTGTTTATGCCTTCGGTGTAACCAACACTCCAGTAGTGTTCATGGGACTCATGAATAGGATCTTCCAGCCATACCTTGATTGCTTTTTCATAGTCTTCATCGACGAAATTCTGATCTACTCAACTACTGAGGAGGAGCATGCCTATCATTTGCAGGTAGTACTTGACACACTCTGTGAGCACCAGATTTATGGTAATCTATCGAAGTGCCAGTTCTAGATCTGATAGGTTCACTTTCTAGGACATGTCATATCGAGGGCTGGAGTTGCAGTGGATCTAGAAAAGATTGAGGCGGTACTTGCTTGGGAGCCACCTAGGATTGTGACGAAGGTACAGAGTTTCCTGGGTATAGCTGGATACTACCGAAGATTTGTGTCAGACTTCTCCAGAGTTGTAGCACCACTATCAGCCTTGACAAAAAAGGGGAAACCCTTTATGTGGTTAGAGAGATGCTAGAAGATATTTCAAGAGTTGAGGCAGAGGCTGACTAGTGCCCCCATCTTGAGGCTTCTAGATGAATGTGTAGGGTACGTAGTCTATTGTGAAGCATCAGGGACCGGACTTGGATGTGTCTTGATGCAGGAGTGAGCAGTGATCACATATGGCTCTCGATAATTAAGATATCATGAGTAGAACTACGCTACCCATGACCTGGAGTTAACAGTGGTGGTATTCGCCTTGAAGATGTGGTGACACTATCTGATGGGCGAGCATTTTACCATGTACTCTGATCACAAGAGTCTCAGGTATATCTTCTCTCAGAAGGACCTGAACCTGAGACAGCGTCGTTGGCTTGAGTTCCTCCAGTACTATGACTTCAAGATAGTCTATACTCCTAGGAAGGGGAACGTTGTTGCGGATGCACTCAGTAGAAGATCTGGTATACAGCTGCTAGGTGAAGCGACGGAGCAGTTAACCACTTTGCAGATATCCTTTGTGGATAGAGATGGAGCATCTTTTCTTCAGTCTCGTACAGTCACTCCCCCACTTCTTCAGCAAGTCAGGGAGGCGCAACATGTGGACGCTGACTGCAAGACACGACGTGCTCAGATATCCATAGGGAAGGCACCTGATGGATTTTCTGAAGGTGGGGAGCACGTCATCCTCTTTAGAGGACGTACCATGGTACCAGTGTCACTTTAGGAGGAAGTGTTGAGGGAGTTCCACACATCCCCTTTAGAGATACATCTAGGAGTGGTGAAGATATACCAGGATCTCCGATGACAGCACTGGTGGCCGGAAATGAAGAAAGCAGTTGCATATTTTTTCTCTCGATACCTCAATTGTCAGCAAGTGAAGGCGGAGCATCAGGTACCAGTAGGCTTGGTTCAACCTTTAGAGGTTATAGAGTGGAATTGGGATGATATGTCCATGTACTTTATGACAGGACTTCCACGTACATCCAAGGTACATGAATTGGTTTGGGTGATCATCAATCGACTCACCAAGTCGTCCCACTTACTACTGATTAGAGAGCAGGGTTCATTAGAGAGCTTGGGACGCCTCTATGTGTAGGAGATTGTGCGGCTACATGGAGTAACTTCGATGATTATCTCCTATCGTAACGCACGATTTACTTCCCGTCTATGGAAGGGGTTGTAAGAGGCTTTCGGAATGCATCTTTGTTTGAGCACCGCCTTCCATCCTCAGACGGATGGTCAGACTGAGCGGACCATTCAGACGCTCGAGGACATGTTACGTGATTGTTTCCTCGACTTTGGTCATAGATGGGAGGATCACTTTCCTTCGGTGGAGTTTGTGTATAATAACATCTATCACTCTGCCATAGGGATGGCACCTTTCAAGGCATTATATGGGAGACCTTGCATATCACCTTTGTGATGGAATGACCCAGGGGAGTTAGCACTAGTGGGACCATAGATGGTATGGGCTACCACAGAGAAGGTGCAGATTATCCAAGAGTGGGTGAAGACTGCACAGAGCAGGCATAAGTCGTATGCTGACAGGAGACGGAGACCTCTAGAGTTCGAGGATGGTGACCACATCTTTTTATGGGTATCAACTCAATGAGGTTTGCGGAGATTTGGCCGAGGCAGAAAGTTATCTTTGAGGTTCATAGGAACTTTTCAGGTCCTCAGCAGAGTTGGAAAGGTGGCATACCGCTTAGATCTTCCACCTCTGTTACACCAGGTGCATGACATCTTCCACGTATCCCAACTGAGGAGATACGTGCACGACCCTTCTCACATCATCGGCCATGGAGAGCTGGACGTCGATGATGGGGTGACTTTTATGGAGGTTCCAGTAGAGATTGAGGATCGACAGGAGTGGGTCCTTCGTGGACGGTCGACACCTCTGGTGCGTGTTTGCTGGCAACACGGGAACCTCCAGGAGAGCACATGGGAGCAGGAGGCTCAGATGTGTGATTAGTACACCCACTTGTTTACCTAGTTGAGTTGTGGCTTATGGGGACATAGATCCCTGAGGTGGGGATAATTTAAAGACTCAGAATTTCCATATAATTTTTTTTAATTAAATGGGAATTTTACGAGTCCGCAAAAATTGACAGCACGTGATTCCGAGGCCCGGTGTGCTCGAAATCAATTTCTAAAGTTTTGTTCGGGTAAGTTCAGTAAACGTACAAATGAGTTTTTATAACTTTTGAACTGGTGCTCAGAATTGAAATCTGAGGGCACCGTTGAACTCACAGCGCCGGTTTTTTATTAAGGATACTTTCACCTCGATGGCAGATGAATGAGGGCGAAGGTTATTTTTTGGGTTTTTTGTGGAAATAATAAAATAAAATAAACTTCATTTTATTTTATTTTGAGCTTCCATATGGATATTTCATGTGGGTTCCACCGGAACTAAACCTCTATGTGGGAGTTGTAAGTGGGGACCACCAGACCTTAACCTCCCATGAGAGGTTAAGGTGGTGGGGACCACTCGAAAAATAACCTCCCATGAGAGGTTATGGTGGTGGGGACTACCTGGGATTAAACCCCCTTGAACCCCCCTCCCCCCTTTAATTGGGAGAAACCTTCAACTCCCACAATTAATGAGGGAGAGCCTCTTGACCTCCTCCACCTTAATTGTGCCAACGCACATACCATTAATCTTACCAACACACCACTTAATTGAGCCAATTTAATTTAATCCAATTTGAATTGTTCCTATGATTAAATTGGGGAAACACTTTTTATTATTAGCTATCTCTTTTATTTGGTTGAAATGGGGAGAGGAGGAGCTCTTGGGAGAAAGCTTCTCCAATGAAGAATGCTTACTTCACGAAGAACATCGATGACTTCAACCTTCTTATTCAGATTTTCCTTCGACGTAGGACATGTTCATCTACAACGAATCGACGTCCGCCTTCTCTCACTAACGTCAACCAACATCGAACAAGGTAGGGTTTTTAATTAAGTATGATTTTATTCCCTTGATTCTTTCCTTCTAAAAACAAAGAATGTGGATCAACTTATTATCAAGTTGATCCACAGATGTTTTCCTTGCAGGTTGGGAATAAATTGTTGCGGTAAGTTGTAGGAGTTATTTATTTATTTGATTTACACTTCCCATGTTCTCCCCTCTTTTCCTTTGAGGGGTTGGGAATAGAAATTATTGAGGGATTATGGGAGTTGATGTTTTAAAAAAATCTTCCATGCTCTTTCTTTGTTTATGTTCTTGAAGACCGCTTGCTACCACTCTAAACGCGGAGGGTACGGGCCAAACAAACATGGCCCGACCCCCCCCCCCCCCCACTATTCTTCTTTGTGGTGTTCTTCGAAGAGGAGGAAGGTGATAACGGCATCGAATACAACGAAGGAAACGGCCGCGCCACCCGCGGCCTCCGTGACCCGCGCCGCCCCCATGACGCTCCGGCGCCCCAGTCGAACCGGCTCTGCCGCCCCGGGCTGAACCGCGCTGCCCGCCATCCTTGCCACCTGCTGGCTCGCGCCTCCCGCCGGCCTTTTGAGCCGCCCCGGCTGCACCAGCCCGCAGGCCTCCCAAGCCACCCCGGCCACGCCAGCCCGCCGGCCTTCCGAGCTGCGCCCTCATGGCACCCCGGCCGAACCAGCCCACACCCTCGCGGTGCCCCGGTCGACCCGGCCCGCACCCTCACGGTGCCCTGGCTGAGCCGGACCACGCCCTCACTGTGCCCCGGCCGTAACGCACCCTCAAGGTGCCCCGGCTGAACCGGCCCGCGCCCTTGCGGCGCCCCAGCCGAACCACCCCGCGCCCTCTCAGCACCCCGGCCGAACCAGCCCCGTGCTCTGAGCCGATCCGCCCACGCGGCGCCCTTCGGGCCGAACCCAACAGGATGGCCCGCCCAACGACCTGGGTCAGACCCAACGGGTCAGGCCGGGTCAACCCGAATTGGGTCGGCCCAGACTGGGTCGGGCTGGGTTGGTCCTACTGGGTCGGACCGGACCCGGGTCCACTATGACCCTATACTTTCTTTTGGCCATATCTTTGGCACCGGACGTCCGTTTGATGAACCGTCAGCAGCACTAGTAACCTTGGATCATGACGGTCCCTTTGAGTATACCCCACTGGATTTTGGGGTATAGTTGATTTACGGTATGGTTGGTTCATGCATGAATCCAACCGGTCCCCTGGTACTAAAAGAATAATAAGTCACAGACCGAGCATCCAATTGACGCGTCGTCTATTGCATTGAAACCCCTATGACATAGAGGACCTTTGAGATACTTCTTAGTGGGACTTCATGACAGTTGGATTATTGACCAGTAGCTCATGGAGTGGATCCTCCTGGAGACGAGTGAGCGTAGTGCGGAGACCTAGTAGCTGACTGAGACTTGACGATTGCTGACCGTTTGACTCAGAGTGACTCTACTAGCCCAGTGGGGAGTGACTTGGTGTCGCAGAGGACCCACCATGTAGGAGCGTGCTTACTGACGCAGAAGACCCACGATACTCGACAGGAGGAGTACCTCTACAGGCTACGAGGGGGAGCGCACTTGGTGACGCGGCAGACCCACGGTGGGGAGCGCCTCTGTGTGACGCAGCAGACCCATGGTACTCGACAGGAGGATTACCTCAATCCTCTAAGGTTAGTGGGAAGCGTGCTTCATGTCGTGGCAGGCCCACTGTACTCGATTGAGCATGAGTTCTCCAACAGCTAAGGTTTTGATAATGTGACTGGGAATGTTACTTGATACTACCCCTAAAATAAAATCATGGTTGGGATGAGTCAGTACTTTTGTGTTTTCCCCATGATTGAGATGGATTACTTAATAACTTAGGTATATGTGTGGTCATATACCTAATTAGGGTTATCTGTTGTTTTCATACTTTGTGGTTTATACTTGTTGGATTTTGTGAGACCTTGAGGGTCTCGGGGTCCCTACTGAGTATCGTTATACTCACCCATGTACGGGCTATGCCCACACCTTGTTGTGTTAGATGCAGACGACGGACAGCACTGACTGAGGCTGAGAGTACCAAGACTGGACGGTACCCGAAGGTGGACCATACGGCTTGTCGGTACATGAAGGAGATGGATGAACATGGAGTGCTAAGGAGATGATATGTACCTACCCTTCATGCAGGAACCTCGGAGGATGATCCAGTAGTTGACTTTTCTTTTTCTTCAGTTGTATTGCATTTCAGTTGTACTTATACTTTCCAGTTGGGCTTGTATTCTGGCCCCTTTTACTTTTAGCACTCTTTTGTTATACAGTTTACCTTTTGTTTCGTCCAACTGTGTGTTTGCTTGTGTGTGTGTTACAGATTATAAAGGCAATTCCTTCCCAGCTTTAGGGAATTATTCCTTTGGTGCTAGTCTCTAGCCCCTGGCCTATGGAAGGTGGGATTGGGGTAGTCACAGCACGGGCCCCGGGGGACGGTTTGTGACACCTTGGCCTCTTCTAAGGTATATTCCCATAACACTTGTGACATTGATTTTTATAATTCCCCATTTATTTTCATTTTAATAATTTAACATCATTTATTTTTTTCCCCTTTCATTCATTGTCTTAATGACTCTTTTCTCCACACTTATAACAAACTCCCATGCCTTGAAAGTATTTCCCAGGATGATTCTTTCCACAATTTTTGCATAATGGGAATTTATTTGTTCCAATATTCTACTTTTATGATTTACCTTTTTATGGTTATAAAAATAACTCTTCTTATCTTGATTTACCTTGAACAAATAGTATATAGAAAATTACTTCTCAATTTTTATGGCACTTAATACAATTTCATCATATGATGAAAATGTTTTGAGAATCCCTTTACCTTCATAGAATTGGATTAATACCTTCAAATAAATGATAAATCTTGTTTTATGAATCATATATGTAATTTGTAGCATACCTGACTAATCTTGTGAAGGTAGCATCATACTTTCCAACACTCCATTTCTCATTTTTCTTTAACTTAAGTAATTTTCTCTTCATTTTCATTCATTTCTCATGAGGGAAATATTTTTCAAGGAATATTTATTTAAAAGCTTTATATTCCATGTGTTTTATTTCATCTTCCTCCTTAGTATTATGGATCAATGACCACCATTGATAAGAATCTTCCTTGAAACAATATACCACTAGTACTACCTTTTCCCTTTTATCACATCCCAATGACATAAATTTCTTTTCAAGGGACTTTATCCAATGCTCAGATACCAATGGATTAGTACTCCCATTAAAAGATGGGGACTTATTCCACATGAAACAATACAACATAGGTGTAGTGTAGTTATTCATCATAACTAGAGTATGTTTTCCTAATATGGTCATGATCTATTCAACTACCAATTGTGTTTACTTTCTCAGTAAAAAAATCCCTACATTGTATTTGGGTATGGATTCTATTTCTTTCATTAGGCGTCATCACTAAATAATGGCACACACTGAGTTATCTCATAATCATCATGAGTATTGAGAAAAAATCACTATAAAGAATATTATAATTCTGATGTTCACTTAACATCTAGTTCTCAAGGTTTATAATAAACCTCCTCTAATACCAACTATAATAACCCTGGCCCCAATAGCGTAGAGTTGATGTTTATTTTATTACAATGGAATAGATACATAAGATTTCATCACCAAGGATTCATCAGTTTAGTAGTATTGAAGAACAAGATGCATACATGGTTCCATTATTAAATTGGTAAATAAACATAGAACATAACAAAGGAAAATAAATTGCTTCCTTGACACTTATTCAAAGATTTCATCTTCATAACATAGGGAGGGAAAAAATAAAAGGGTAATATTAAATGCTCAGTAAGGGTTACATACATAATAAATAAGAATCAATGATAATTGAAACATAATGAATAAGTCATAATCAATATGGTAAGGTTAATAGCTGAAAATTACATGTCATTTAATCAATAAACTGAGAATGAAAATGCATCCATAGATTTTGTCATAGTAAAAATATCATAGATAGTAATAACTGAATACTGAATGAAAGAAATGATTAATTATTGGACATCTTGTATCAAGAACATGAACCACTACTATCAAGACCTTTCCCAAGATGGTTTAAGTCTGTGGTTGGAAACCCATCTCATTCTTCTTGGAAACAAACGCAAAGGGTTTATCACAAACTTTTTTGTCTCATGAGACCAGGTGATGTATCGAGGGGGTATATAATGTTGGGCCCAACACATAACTTCAAGTCCAAAGTATTATTCATACATAGATTTAATTCATGAACAATATTCCTTGTCAAAATATTCATATTGGGTAGACGATGTGGATTTATCAATGTTTCCCCATTTAAAATAACATTCAAAGTAAACACCATATATAAAAATGGTGTGTGGATTAGACAATAATCATAACCATAATACAATAAATATGGATATTTAATGAAATGTTCAATGATTTATGATCATAAATAAAGGGTCAGTATATACACTCTAGAAAATAAAATAGGTTCATAACATCAAAAATATGTCTTAACGAAAAAAAATTGAGATGTAGTCCCATACAATGATCATATCATTAATAAAATGAATAGAATATGAGTATTGAATGTAAATCCACATAAAAAGTGTAAATAAAAAATAATATAATCAAAATTCATTTTACACATAACCATATCATGACATAATCAATGAAATAGAAGTTTAACCCAAAGAATAAAAATTGAGTTAAGAAATCCCTTACCACTTTGTAATCAGTAAAATCGTATGCCCCATAAAATTAATGATTATAAAATGAAAAATTTAATACCATTAATATAAAGAGATTTATGATAATATATATCAAAATGGAATTATACATACACCACACACAAGAAATAATTTGTGAGTGAGGCATATCTCACGGAAATAATAGTGAGATGAGAAACCCCTTACCACTTGTAATCAATAGAATTGTAGGCCCCATAAAATTAATGATCATCAAATGAAAAGTTAAATACCATGAGGATAAGTTGATTCATGATATGATATATCAAATGGTAGTATACATATACCACACACAATAAATAATTGGTGAATAAGGCATATCTTACAAAAATAAAAGTGGGATGAGAAACCCATTACCTTATGTCTGAAAGCATTCTGCACTTATACTTAATATCCTAGATAAGAAAATTAGATTAATTAATTACTTAATTAAGAACCTATTAAACATATATTTGATTTATAATAATTTTATTAAGTTAATTTACATCCATTCTGATGAGTTGTAATGTTTGATTTTTTTGTTCTAGGAGCATTTGTTTCATGGTTTTATGGTCGGATCCCTTGAGTATAAATATGAGAGTTCTTGTCAAATGGAAGAAAAACTCCATAAGTGGAATGAAATGATATTAATATAATTAAATTGTTTTAAATGGTCCCATATATCATTTTGTTTTATTATATGAGGATGATTCATTAGATAAAATATTAATGATAAATGTTTGGTTTATTTTTAGAAGTTTTTCTGACCATCATGAATTAGTTTTGTTTTCTTATTTTATATTATGTATATATATCAGTTATAGAGCATAAAAAAGTTATAATTTATATATTATAATATTATTTATACATAATAATGTTTTTATTATCATACTTGAAGGAGTTAAAGTAAAACAAAAACTCATCATCCACAATGGCGGTGAATCGACATGTCATGGACGATGTTTTCATTTTTAGAATAAAAGAATAAGAGAAGAAATTTGATGATGGATATTCCATTAAAACAATAAAATTAAATTATATATATATATATGATATTGGAGTTATAATATCACTTTGGATAATGGGAGGTTAGTATATAATAATAAAAGAAAATAAAATAAAAGAGAAAGAAGGAGGATTTTACCTCTTGAATATCGTCTCCTAGGGAACCTCCTTAAGACGCTTGGATTTGGTATTTTGGTAAGACCAGAAGATCTCAAACATGGAGAATATTATTGGGAAGGGAATTGGGTATAATTTAAATAAGCTTAAATTATTATAATGTGTGATTAGAATGGGTGATGAGGGGTGGTATTTATTGGGAGAGGATAGGGGTGTTTTTGATTATTTTATTCATTTGTTTATTATTTGGCTCAAGACTATCAATAGTGCTGATTCCCATGACTAAATATAGTAACTAGAGTATGTTAGTTATAAATAATGAGTCCTTACTTAATAAATATATCATCCATGACATAATAATTTATTTATTTACTTATAATGTTAAATACCATAAATTACCATATTTCACTATTCACAAAAAAAATCAAATATTTTAGAAAAATCCAAAAAATTAACCCTAACCATTTTTCAATATTTAGATTTAAAAAATGAAATACATTTTATGAAAATAATTATATAAATATGAGAAATTTAATTTTTAATTAAAATCATCATTTATTCAAAAAAATATTGATTTTAATATTATAACTGATTTTACAACGCTTTAAAAAAATAATTGTGGTATTGTAAAATTATATTATAATTATAATACAAAAAAATATTTATTTATGAATACATTTTATGAAAATAAAATTTCTTTTGAATCATTATATTAATTATTAAATTGTAAATAAACATTTACATTTCACAAAAATACCAACATTTAGTTTATCATTTTTAAAACATTTATTTACTTATTACATGATATAAATATATCATATTTTCATTTATGAGATACCTAAATTTTATTTATACTTACATGGGTGAGGTTATTATTCTAATAGACACATTACTATTCCTAATGGTCACATTACTATTTCAATGGTCATATTAATATTTAATAGTATATCATGGTTCATTTAAGTTCGGTTTTCTGTGCAACATAAGCTATCAAATAAATTGAATTTCTTTAAGAATATACTTACTAAAAAATCTTTGGATGTTATAGTTTCAATACCCCTTTAGAAATTTATCACTCTACTTTAACTTTTTGACGCCCCAATAACCCTGCAGTGTAGTCTAAAATCTCCCTTTTCATATTATCCCACCAATAATGATCACAAAGGTCCCTATATATTTTAGTGATTCTAAGACGTATAGAGAATTTAGAGTTATTAGCTTCATCCATCATAAACTTTTTTATCTTTGGGATAAATGACACACATAGCCTTGTATGAAATTTAAATACACCTTCTTGATCAATATTAATCTCAGGAAACTTCCCATTATTCACCTCCTCTATCTTCTTTTGTAAAAAAGGATCTTCTCATTGAGATTTCTTGATCTTATATAGTAATGATGGTTGATAAATCATTTAGGATATGATTTATGATTTCTCCTCCCTTATGATTCCCATGTCCAATTTTACTAGGTCCATATTCAATGGATCTCCTTGAATCATTGTCATTTCCAGCACAATAGGGTCTTTCCTACATAATGTGTTAGCAGCTTTATTTTCTATTTCGGGGTGAAAATGAATTGAATAGTCAGTCATTAATAAGTTCCAACCATATCCTTTGTCTCATGTTCAATTCCTTTTTCATAAAAATATACTTCAAACTTTGGTGGTCTATGTATATATCACATTTCTCCCCATAAAGATAGTGCCTCCATATTTTTAGAGAAAAAATAATTTTAGCTAATTCCTGGTCATGCATAGGATAATTATTCTCATGAGGCTTTAACTATTGAGATGAATAATCAATCACCTTGTCATTTTAAATGATTACTCACCCAATCCATTTCAGAGATTCATCACTATAAATAATGAATCCTTCTCCGATAGAGGGTAAAGTTAACACAAATGTAGTAACCAGTCTCTTTTTTAGTTCTTGGAAAATTTCTTCACACTCCTTTGTCTAGATGAACTTATCCCCTTTTTAAGTTAACTTGGTTAGTGGATTATAAAGTTGTGAAATTTTTTTACAAACCTATTATAATATCCTATTAAACCAAGGAAACTAAGAATCTTAGTTATCATTATAGGATGAGGCCACTCCTCTATAGCCTTTGTCTTCGTAGGGTCAATTGAGATTCCTTTATTAGTTATAATGTTCCCAAATAATGCAACTTTTTGTAACCAGAATTCAAATTTTCTAAATTTTAAAAATAGATTATCCATACTCAGAGTTCCCAATATAACCTTTAGATTATCCTTATGCTCCTCAAAACTTTTAGAATATATCATAATATCATCAATAAAAAAACTACCATGAATTTATCAGGTATTCCTTAAAGACTCTATTCATAAAATCCATAAATATAGTAGGGGTATTAGTCAAGACGAAGGGTATAACAACAAACTCTTAATTTCTATATCTTGTTCAAAAGGTAGTCTTTGGAATATCTTATTTCTTCACTCACAATTGATGATACCTAGATCAGAGATCAATATTGGAGAATAATTAATCCCTATGAAGCAGGTCAAATAAATCTTCAATCATTGGGAGAGGTTACTTATTCTCCATCATGATCCCATTAATTTATTTATAATCAATGCATAACTGCATTGATCCATCCTTCTTTTTTACAAAGAAAATAGGTGCTCCCCAAGGAGACACACTTGGTTGGATAAATTCCTTCTCCAAAATATCTTTAAGTTGTTACTTTAATTCCTCTAAATACATATTTTTCATTCTATACAGGGTCTTTGATATCGCCTTGGATCTAGTTATGATTTCAATTGAGAACTATACCTCTCTTTCTAGGGGAGGTCTGGGTAACTCTTTAGGAAATATGTCAATGTATTTTTAAATTATGGGGACATTTTCTATCTTTATACTTTTATTTCCTTCTCCTTCTTTACTGATCATCTCCATAAAGAAGGCTATGGTAGGTTCTTCTAGAAAAAATTTAGGTCGGGATATATCTCCTTTGAAAATGACTAGTTTTTCTCTTCAATACTAATAAAATTTCCTTGCTTCTATAGTTGGTATTAGCATTATACTTTGAGAGACATCCCATCCCTAGTATAGTGTCGAATTCCACCATGGGAATGACTGCTATATTTTTTATAAGGTTGTGCTCTCTAAAGTTAATACTAGAGTTTATATACACTATTGATGCTAGGATTGTCCATCCATGAGTCTTGACTGATAACACTACTTCTATCAGTTCAAGGGTTGATTCTATATTATTTTCAAACTTAGATGGAATAAAATAATACATATAACCATAATAAAACAAAGTACATTCTAGTTTTGAGAGTACAATGAGTATCCCTACCACCACATCATTTGGAGCCTTTACTTCATCCGACATGATAGAAAATGATTAACCTTTATCCCTTAACCTATGCTGAGGTTGATGGTGGTTCCCCTCTATTATATTTTAATTTGGAATTTGATTATAAAATTTCCCAATTTGTACAAACTTGAAGCATTGAACTTCAAATTGGGCCTGCACCATTTCCATTTTTGTTAGTGTTGAGAAGTTGAGGCTTCACCTCACCATGATAGTTACAAGTTATATGATTGTATCTTCCACATTTTTAGCACTTTACACTCCCATGAAATCAGTTCCATAAATGCTTCTTTCTAAAATTTTTTCATATGGGAAGTTGAACTTTATTTCCTCTTATTCCATGATCAAAATTCTTCCCTAAGTTTGGATCCATTATTTTATTCTTTTTATTAAATATATGTGACCACTAAATATCTCTAAACTCTAATTCAACCTTCACAGCACTACGTGCAATCTCCTCATAGCTTTCATTGTCTTTATTTTATATATTCCTCTGCAGATGAGGTCTCAGTCCACCAAAGATTCTATCAACCTTTCCCTTAGGATCCATAAAAAATCTAGATGTGTATTGAGAAAGTCTTGTAAAGTTCATATCATAGATTCTCACTGATTAATTTTCCTTCTTCTTCAATTCTAGGAATTCCTTCTCCATTTTCATTCGCATCAGACTAAGGAAATATTTATTGAAAAATATTCCCCCAAACTCTTCTCACTCCATAGCATCAATCTCCCTTATTTTCTTCATGTTTTTAATCAGCGTCTGCCACTGATCTTCTTCTTCTTATAAGCAGTATACTATCAAGGTGAATTTCTCTTGCTCCAAGAAACATAGTACATAAAATATATTTTCTATATAGATTATCCATTTTTAATCAATCAATGGGTTGGTAGATCCACTAAAATAATGTGTTTTTTAATGTGTAAAGGAATCAATAGAAATTTATTCTCTTCGAGGTGAATTCGGTCTCTCGACTTTATTCAAGTTATTATTCACAACTTGGGTTAGTTGATTCATAATCCTCATGAATTTTTCTATTCCATATTCCATCGAAACTTCAACACTACATCATCTGTTTCACTCATCATTTACACATTTCCTCCTATTTCCCACTATTTTTTTATAAAATAATAAAACCTTAGTGAGAAACGTGTTACTTTTAAGAATATTATAATTATAAAGGAATTTTATGTCTTAACAAATCATGCTTAAATATATTATTAATTTCCTCTAATGACAATTAAATTTTCTATGTATCCTTTATAATGGTTTATAAAAATATTTTTATTAACCAAACATATCCCCCTAGAGTGTCAAACCAGGTGTGCATCAAGGCCTATTTTCATGCACTAATTCCTGATCGAGTCTAGCTCAATGCGGTATTTTTGGGTGTTACCCATAGGGTTATTCCTAAAGTTTTTAAGTATTAATTTCCAGAAATAATGAAACCTTAATTTGATACCAACTATGAAATCCCCCTTTTTATTACATAACTTTTCATTACATGGTACAAACAGAGGATCTTTTAAAGTTTAGTTTCTTATAAATAAGGTACATAATGTATGAAAACTTAAAATATTCTTCTAACTCCACTTGAGGACATCTTCATGGGTTCACCCTAAGTTGATTTTACTAAATCTCATATCCTGGAGACATACATCAAAGGAAATATATGAGTATGAATCCCAATAAGGGAATAATAAAGGAAGACAAAAAACATGTGATCATGAGACATATCAATAAGAACATGAGGCATAATAATAAGGAATGAAAAAGAGGAATAAAATAATTATAATAACATGGAAATGTGGATACAAAATTTAAATGATACATTCATAATCATATCATCAAGGTTTATCACTAGGGATTCATAAATGAAAATTACTGAGGTTATTCACTAAGGTATCATAAAATATGTCATCTCCAAAGATTACATTATTTACCCAATGCATTGGAGTGATATAAGGGCACAACCTTAATATTTCTTAATTTTATGTGATCCACATAGATCATAATAAACCATTTCATTAATAACCCATGGAGAATAACTAATGGGCTTCTTATCAAAATCTTGGTATACAAAAGAGCTTAAAGATATGATCATTACGTTGTTTTTAACCCACGAAAGGAAATGTGGATTTCATATATGTAAATGACAAAATATAAAATTAATTTTTAAAACTATTTTAATACTCATTGAAAATAAAAGAGGTTTGGGTATTTAAATAAAAAGGAAAAGAGAATTTCTGATTTAAAAGAAGGAAATTTAAGAAGTAAATTTGGCAGTATAACGGGTATAAAACATGGTTTTAAAAAGGGGTAAAATGAGAGAGGAAAAGGGTATCCCATTAATAAAATATTATTCCTATAGTAATGGGATAATATAAATTGTAAAAAAGAACTTAATTTTGAAATTAGAAGACATGCCGCATGAAAAGGGAACTTGAATGGAAAAGAGAAGTGGAGATTTCTCTCACCTTAAAGAGTTGTTCTTAAAACTTGAGGACAGAACCTTGGGGGCTTAAGAACACCTTAGGGAGAATCATTGGGATGAAAAATAACCATAAATTCATAGATCATGGATTTTTAGTGAATGGGAATGGTGAAATGGGTGGGTATTTATAGAAAAAGTGGAGAAAGTATTTAATAATTTCCAAATATAGTTCTTGGAAATCTAGGTGGTGGAAAATGAAAAAACATCGACTTACCCATGGTTTTTTATCATGGTTTTGAAAATTTGGGTCAAATTTTATGGTATTTTAATCCTCAATTACCTAACACAATTTTTTAATACTTATTATGGCCTGGAAAAGTAAATATTCCACAAAGTATTTTTTTTAAATTAAATTATTCTTTTTAGACTTTGGAAAGTCGCTTATAGTTTTAGATATTGATTAAAATATATTAAAATACTTAATATTAATAAAATAAAATTTTTTAGGTCTTTTATTGTGTTTAATTAATTATTAAATCATTATTACAAAAATATGAAGTCATAAAAAATATTGAAAACCCAAAACTGTATTTTTTACTATTCACAAACAAAATAATGTATTTTAAAAAATTCTCATAAATTCTCCCTAACTTAATTTAGATGTGATTATTTAAAATATAATTTTTATTTTTTTATAAAAACTCTATAAATATGATAATTTTAAATTGTAAATATAAAAATTCATATTTATTTAAAAATAGTAGTTTTTAAGGTACAGTCAAATTTATAACATTTATAAAAAAAATTAAGCCATTATAAAATTATTTTATCATTTATATTTAGGTGAGAGTGTTTTAAAATAATATTTGATTAAAACAAATGTTATTCATAATACTTTATTTTATTATAAAATTGCATATATTTTCTAGAAAAATTCAATTATGTTTCATTAGCATCCAAAAATCAATTTATCAAATTCATCTTAATTAAACATATATTTTATTAAGAAAAACTATTCTTAAAATAGAATTTATGGAATAACCATTTTATTTATACAAATAAAATTAAACTTTATGAAACTAAAGCCTTAACACATAACCCCTTATTACTATTGTGTATTCCCTAAGGGTAAGGTGTGTGATGGTAATAGTTTCATGGGGTGGCTTGGCTAATAATGACCGAGTGGTAATCTCCACAAACTTTAACTTCTCCCATAGAAAATTTCATTCAATCTTCACTTGTTGGAGCTTGGATTGGTCTTGGTCAATATTGAACCCCAATGACACTACCATCCTCCCATTTTTTGACAAATGGGCTTCAAACAGTATGACTCTATAGGTTAAGGCCATCGATTCTTCTTTCTATAACAATTATACTTTTTCATTACTACTTATGAACACTAATTATAATTGTAAAATTATAAACCAAGGGTATAGTTTCCAATATTCATATTGACCAATGTTTATATTGGCCAACTATTATAGAATGGTAGAATCCCAATGGTCACATTTCCCTTTATACCTTATAAATATCATGTCATTATTTCATTCAAAATTCGCTATAATTTCTCCCTAAGATTATATTTTAATTTATTAATATTTTGATTGGTTTACTAATATTTTATTTCATTTCTATAGAATTTTATGTGGGAGAGATGATTCTAACAAACTAGGGTGATCCATAATTTCCCATTTTAGCTATTCTATTTTATACTTTTTGTCCAGTTGTATTATTTGGAATTTTAATTGGTTTCATAACTGACTAATGTAATGATAATTGTTAATGAGATAAAATTTTGTTATTTTATCCTTATTTTGTACATTTATAATATTATATAATATATAAAAAACATTTCTTCAAGAAATAAATATCATTTAAAAAGTATAGGTCATTGAAATCACCAAATCACTTTTCAATCCCATGGTTATCTACACGATAAAATATATGTTCCCAAAATCAACTTAATCATTAAATGTAAAATAGTTTATAAAGAAAAAATTATACTAAATATTAAATCATGTAATCTAGTGGTAGGCGTTACTCCCCTACCACCCTTAGGTTTTTAGTTCAATCCCTATGGACTTCCCGGATATAATGGTTTGTCGTTTGGCCTATGGGTTGTTCTTTTTAATAAAACAAAATTAATATAATTCCTATACAATTCTAAAAAAATTATGAACATCCTAAAAAAGTAATATAATTCCATAGAAATAATCTTTCATGTTAAACCTAAGGGTTAAAAATACCTCAACTTAATAAATCATCTCCCAAAATATCATTAATCATCATAAAATCCCCTCACATAAAACCATGAAATGGGTATCCATGACTTTAAAATTATGATAAACATTAATCTTATAAACCCATTATGGTATCCATAACTATTAATTTTACCTCATATGATAATATATTAATCTCTAAACAAATATAAATCTTTCCTCTAATATCAACCATAATGAAACATCATTAATGATTACATTATGTTGATTTTTAAGAAAATAATTCATTCTATTACATTAGAGGATCACTAATATTTATATTTTTATAGAATTATACCATCACCATTAAATAAATAATTATAACATCACAATGTGGACACTTCCACTTAGTGTCTTTTTTTTCACAAAATAATATTTTTATGATATAAATTTTCATCCTAACCTCATCCTTGTCCCTATTAATTTATAAAACCAAGTGAAGACATTTTAAAATGTTTAATGCAAAACAAATATCAGTAAGGGACATATAAGAAGAAAGAAACATGTTAGTCTATGAATACTCATAAAAATTTTCCTTTTCAACGTAAAATTTGGTATCAAAATAAACATTTTCATATCCATGAAATCAACTTCTCTGAAAAAATATTTTCATAAAAAAAATCATAATAAATATTAAGGGAAAAACCAAAACTCATAATGGTTTCAAATAAATCATGAAAATCATAAAAACTACTTAAAAAGGGATATATATTTCACTCTTTTGAAGTATCATATACTTTCCTTTAAAAGTATACGCATTTATTACCTTTTTGAAATAATAATAATTCCATAAAAACTAATAGAAAAGGTAGATAAATCTTATAGTTAATTTGAGGAATAATTTTCATATAACTATTATAATCACTCTTACAAATGGAATAAAATTCATAGTTAACAAATAGAATAACCTTCATGGTAAATTCCAATAATCTCTTAGGAGAAACTCAATTATTTAACTTCATCCCTTTACCCAGTGCATTGGAGAGATATAATAAGATAACCCATCCTAAGTTTATAATATAACCACCCTTCCTTGGTCTATAAAAGAACCACACTTCATCATAAAAAAATCCAAATAACTATAACATAATCATAACACATTAAATCATGCATAAAAAATATTTTCACCCACAAGAAAAAATTTCTAGATATTGAAATATCCATTCCATTTAAAAATATTCATGGAAATACCTATAACAAAAGGAATGGAATTTTTTCTTTGATTAAAATATGATATATTACACATGAATACATAAATAAAATGATGGTTCTAATGAAAGGAAAAACTATTGAATCAGTATGTGTTAAAATAGAACATTCGTTTTTTTCCTTTTGTATAGAAAGTCAAAACATTCTGTATAAAACATGTTAAAATATTTATTTTTAAATCATTTTAAAGATTGTAAAAAGATTTATAAAATTTACTTTATAATTAATTTCTATTAATATAAATACAAATAAATAGTTTTTTAAGAATATGTGCATTTAATAAAAATATTTATAAAATAAATTGTTATAACATTTTAAAATGAGTGTTTTGAAGTAAAGTATCACTATTCTCGAGTCTGACACATCACATACATTATCTATATTCTTCAATTATAAAATAATTTTAATTATTAAATTTCCTAATAATAATTTTAAAGTTCATTATTCATTTTTTATTATTTAATACCATGTTATAATCAATTACATTATCAACTATGTTCACATCATACTTTTTGATGATATCTGGTTCATATGTCCAAAATGACTTTGTCAGGATGAAAATGGTTAATGAGGTCAATAATAAATAATATTAAGAATAATTATCATAACATAATTATCATTATATAAATAAATTATAATTTTAAAACCATCCATGAAATATTTTTATGAAAAAGGAATTATGTTACAATCACGAAGACAGTAAGTCATAGTATGTAGGCTTTAATAACATTTCTATTTGTCAAATATCATGATGAAAATAAGGTTATTATTATATTATCATTCCAAAAAGATCAATATATCATAAATAAATTATTATTTATTTAAATATTTTTACATATTCCATAAATATGATGTGGTGATCAAAAAAGAATCGCATCGCTTCGTGGAGGTGGTAATCCACACATATGCACGAATGAAATTCTCATTTTTCAAGGATAAAGGTAATAAAAAATATGATTTATTACATTTAATTAATTATAAATATGTAATTAATATCATATATATATATACATTAAATCCGTCATTACAACTATCTATAAGAGGTAGTGATGGAAAATGAATTACATCGATTCGTGAGGTCATAGTTTGTTGTACGCACGAACAACAGTTTGGTTTCCCATTTGATGGAAGAGGATTTGAATATAGGTTATTACATTAACATAATAATATCCTAGTATATGGATGATACTATTTTTATTATCTTGGAATTAATGGAGATTATTTTATAGAGGTATAAAAAGAAATTAAACATAATCATTCATTTAAAATCTATACTTCTTCTTTCAACAACCTCCTTTAGTTTTCACCGTAAGCACTATAACATTGGTATTCTGACCAAAATAAGACCTATATAATGTGATGAGGTATGTTAGGAAGGTATTTTGCATAGGATTTTCTAATACAATGGGATTTTTAAGTAGTAATAAATAGGATAGTTGGTTTTCTTTTATATAGGATGGGAGGGGAACTCTTGGAATTTATTAAAATATTAAATTAATATAAATTAATTTTCACTGAAAAATGGATCAATATTGATATAATTAAAATATATGATGAGTTTGGTTTGAAATAATCTAATAATATAAAATTTAGATAATTTTATATCATGTTTTGATCCTTATCATTTGGTTTCAACCCTAGTTAACCCCTTTTCATATTACCACGATAACAAAGTCTTTTACTATTTTAAGGAAATTATAGTTAATATAAGAGGAAAAATGACCCATAAATGTAAAATGGTTAATATTTTAAACAATATTCAAATTAATTTCTTGAATATAGGGTTTTTATGAATTTTAAATCATTTAATAATTTATTATTTACTATAAATGATCAATAATGTCATTTTTAGAACTATTCATTTAATTTGACATTAAAAACAACATCATAGAAACGTAATCATAATATAATAATTTTAAGAATTCATAACATGTAAAAATTTTATACAAAATTTACATTACATAATAATTCATTCAAATTATATTTATTTTAATACTTTTAAAATCATTTACTTTCTTTTTTATTAATTAAAAAAATATCATGTTAGTGTTGAGTTAGCAATTAAGGTGATTAATTATTCACTAAAAATTATAACTAAAATAGCATGATAAAAAATAATTTACATTTTAAATAAAAAAAATTAATGAAACATATTTTGTTTTTATCCCATTCAAAAAATATTATAGATATTAAAAGCAAGAAATTGTCATTTTTGACTTTATATCTTACTTAAATATTATAAATGAAAAAATAAAATAAATATGGAAACAAGATACCATATTTCTGAAACATTGATTGAAATAGGTGAAATCCTCTCATGAAATAGGTTATAGTCAAATTTCAGGTTCATTTTCTTGTCCTCGTTGTATTATTTTTAACCTTAATTATCTGATTTACCCTTACTATGATGATAATTATTTTTTGGTTACTATTTATAATGATTAAAAATTAAAGGGACATATTTACCATATTTATACCCCTTGATTCCAAATATATAATCCATTTTTCATGATTCAATTTATAGAATTTTCAAAATTTAATTTAATATTAAAACACGAAATGCAATGAAAAATAGTTTTTCTAAAAATTTACTTTTTATATATATAAATGTTTGTGTATAATCCTTCAGAGATATTAGTTCAAAATATTCAAATAAATATACCTATGGTATTAGTTAATTGGGTTATTTGTATATCATTTTATTGTGTTTTAAATTGTAATTCAATAGAAATTTATACTAGATACTATATTCACCCCCCTCTTGAGTACCCTACTCTGACCAACATACTTCCTCTAACTCATATAAATCTGAGCTACAAGAATATGTGAAAGTGAAAATATATAAATTCAGTAATGGTGTGTATAATATGATTAAAATAAATAATGTATTTAGTAATATTCCTAGAAAATATAATGAAAATGATGATCAATAGAAGAATGATTATGTTAGTAAATATATTGATGTTTCCAAACTAATGTGTTTTGAGTGTAGAAATAATGGACATATAAATTTAGATAATCAAAAACTACAGAACCCAACAAAATAAAAGAATAATTATAAGATTTAGAATTTATCAATGATATTTGGATGTAACTATACATATGTTTCTGACTTAAGCATTGATTCTGAAAGTGGGAGAGAATCGGAATAGTTGTGCTTGATAGCTACAACTACAAAATAGGTTAGTGATTATTCATATTCTAGTTCTATATATGATTCATATTAAAAAACTATTGTTAATTAATTAAAAAAATATATAAATTAAATAATGATATTATAATAATGGATAAGTTTTATATAGAATTAAACAATTAAAATAAGAAACTTGTTGAAGAAAATAAAAAACTTAAAAAAATAGAATCCTAAATTTAAAACATGATGTTCTAATGAGAATTTTTTATTTAAAAATCCTATTATAAAAATTAAATTTTGAATTTAAACAATTAATTTAAAAAAATAAATAGTAAAATAACATATTAAGAAATACACCTTTTTATATTAATGTAATGGTCTATTGTGATTTAGAAAGTTCACAAAAATATAGTGAAGTTCTTAATGAAGAAATTATTATCCTAAAAAATATTTATCTATTTTTATTAACTGGAAATAGATATTAGATATTATAATATCTTTTAATATACAAAATAAATATAATTTTTTGGCAATAATAAGAAAATACATAAACTAGAAAAGACATTATTTTTTAAAAGAACAAAAAATAATGTATTTAATGTTACCTAATTTAGGTTTAATATGAAAGGGAACCATGATAATGAGTTCGCATTGATATTTACTCAATATTTAGGACATAGATAGACTTTAAAATAATTTGTCTTCTAGATTAGTCATAGCTATATGTCTTAAATCTATTTGGGTACCTAAGAACTCATTTACAAATCCTACTTGACCCAAAAATGCATGGGTAACAAAGTTGTTTTCTACTTGATTGACTTTAATAAATCTTGAATAAGAGTTTAAAAGACACATGGTTCATGGATAGAGGCTACTTCATTAATATTACTTGTGACCTATCCAAATTTATATATTATAATCAATGGGATGGATGCTTTGTGACATTCAGTGTTAATAACAAAGAAAATATTAGAGGACTCGATGAAGTAGGAATGTATAAAACTATTATAATTTATTAAGTAAAATATTTCAAAGGATTAATAAAAAACATAATAACTATTTCACAATGAATTTAATGTTTTAAGATAGTAAATATTAGTTGTCAATAATGGAATTTTTTTAATTTATACTAATATAAAAGATAATTGTTATTATATTAAATTTTATAAACAAACTAATCATAATTTTAATTCTATTTATGATATAGAATCAAATAATATCATATATAATAAGAGGATTTTACATGATTGATTTTATATGCTTCATAAACAACTGATTCGGATATAAGTTCTATGTCTTCCCAAGGTGAAAAAAAAAAGTATTTGGTCTCTGAATCATGTTTAAAATGAAAATAGTATAAGAAATTCGTTAGATCTATAAATTATGTTACAACTATAAAAAATCTTCAACTTATTCATCTTTATATATTTGGTCCTATGAAAACTACAATTTTAGGTAGTAAAAAATATGTTTTTTGTAGTTTTTGATTATTTTTGTAGGTTTATTTGGAAATAATTTGTGTCTCATAAGTATGAAAATTTAGATAAATTTATTTCTTTTTGTAAATTATCTAAAAAAGGTTTATTTTTTTATTTATATTATAAAGGATAGAGGTCTTAAATTTTTTAATATTAAATTTTATAAAAAAATTTAAGATAATAAATATTTACTTTTTTCCCTAGAACACCACAAAAAATGGTGTTATAAGAAAGGTAAATAGAACTATATTGGAAATATATAGAACAAGTCTTAATGAATATAACTAACCTAAATATTTATTGTACAAATCAGTTAATAAAGAAACTTATATTTTATATAGTGTTTTTATTATACCTTTTTAAATGAAAACACCCTTTGTATTAAATAATAGAAAGAAACATAATGTTGGATTCATTAATGCTTTTTTATGTAATTTATTTTTTAAAATACTAAGGATAATTTATATATGTTTGTTGATAAAATTAATGATGGAGTTTTTATTGGATATTTTAATAATACTAAAACATATAGAGTGTATAATAAAATAACTATCACAATGGAAGAAACTATGAAAGTAAAATTTGATGAATTTGGTTTTAAATCTAAAAATTATAATGTAGAGAAACTTGAATAAGTATTTAACAAATTTTATATGGGTAAAAATGAAAATTGAAATATTAATGTATATATTTAGTGGGGGATAAAACTTCTCAATATGTTCTTAGTGTTTAGTAGACTCATAAAGATCATAATTCTGAGAATACAATTTGAAATGTTGAATCTATAATAAAAACTAGCAAATATGTTTTATATTTTTTTGGTAATTTGACTTTTGTAACTTATTATATAATTAATAATATTTATGAAGCTTTAAATATAGTGTAAAGACTTCAACCCCAGTAACCCGGATTCAGTGCCTTACTTTATTACATTGTTATGATTACAAGGAATCTGTATCCCGAAGGACCAAATAGTTTAATAGTTTTTGAAAACCATATGAAAACATAAGATTTACATTACAGATTTAAAGGAAATACAATATATTAATTCCATTGGAAATATTCATAACTCCCAGATTATCCTTACAAGTCATTCATAATATCCATCTTCGCATCATGGGGAAAAATAAAACATAAGAAATTAGTGATCTCAGATTCTCAGTAAGGGTGATTAATACAGTGGAATTTATCATAAACATTAGGCATGGTGAATAACTAAAAACACATGCCTTTAAAAATAAACTTGATCATAATATGGAAGGAATGAAATATGAGTAAGTAAATCCATATAACTAATCATAAGAGAGTGAACCTTATTCATGGATATTCTACTAGTCAAATATCACAAGGTTTATCAATTACTAATATCATAATGAGGTAATTGATAATTCTGTTCATATAAAACATATCGTCAAGTCCTCGACCAAGACATTTAAAAATACTAGGGTAAGGCCTCAACCAAAACCCAATTCTATTTTGTCTCATGAGACTTACCGATGCATCAAGGGGTTATAGAGGTCTCCACCCATCATTTGATAATTCTAATGCATTCATCATATGAATGGGGCTAAACATAAACAACATGAACATATGAAATGTAAATAAATTTCCCTGATCTATAATCATAATTACTAACCAATCTGAGTAGCATGGTGAATGGTATCAAGATAGTGCATTCATATTCAAATCAATCATAAACCATTTAATAACATATGGTAGATGAAAATAATAAGATATCAATATTATTAAATTATAAAATTCAATAGAGGTGTTTAAATAGATGAAAATACTCTAATAAAATTATCGAGGAATTCTTGAGAGAAATACCCCTTTTAGTTTGCAAAGAATAGTTCTTTTTTAAAAATCTTTTTTATTTGTCATAATTATTTGTATAAAACCATTAATGAAAAAAAATATTTTTTCATGAAAAAATTAGTTATTTTATAAAAATAATGGTTTCTTAAAACATATTATGGATAGTATTTGAAAATGGGTAATAAATCGAGATGTTCTCTTTAATCGGGCTTGCGTATCGGGAAAAATTGAAAAGGGAACCTTGAAAAAATATTTATTTATTATAAACAAAAGATGAACTAATCTGGAAACATGATTTTTGAATGTATACATATAATTTAAAATAATTATATATATATATATAAATAATAAATAATTACATTGTTGTATAGAGGAAGAAATCATGACCCGAATGAAAATGGAGACTCAGAAAGAAAACTCTAACCTTATGTCTGAATGTGTTCTGCACTTGACCTTAACACCCTGGATAATAAAATAAAATTAATTAATTAATTAATTAAAACCCTTATATACATTTATTTTATTTATTATAATTTTATTTTGTTCATTATATCTTTTTTATGAGTTATAAGTTACAATTTTATTGCTCAGGAGCATTCGTTTTATTGATTTTCATGATCAGTATACTTGTATATGAGTATGGAAGTTCATGTGGAATGGGTATAATTATAAAGAATTTAATTTATATGATATTAATTAACATATATAAGTGTAAATTTTTATATATATCATTTTTTATATCGTATTAGGATAAATCATTAGATAATACATTTAGTGATAATCGTTTGCATTGTTACGGCGGTTATTGATCATAACGAACTCATTTTGTTTTATCATTTAGTATTATATAAATATGTTACTTATAGAACATAATAATGGTTGTAATACAAATATTATAGTCTGTTTTAACCATAAAAATTATTTAATTACCATCCTTGAAGGATAAATTGAAGAACGAAAATCCATCGTCTACGAAGGTTGTAAATCGGCACCTCTCAGATGATGATTTCATTTTTAAAATAAGAGAGAGAGAGAGAGAAAGGAGTTTTTGTAAGGATATTACATTAAAATTATGTCATTTAAGTATATAGATGATACTAGAGTTATCATTCTCATTTTTATATAGGATTTTAGGAGACAATAATAAAATAAAAGAACTTGAAAAGAAACTAAAAGGAAACGGGAGATGATTTTACCTCTTGAATAATTCTCCTTGAGAACCTCCTTAAGATGATTAGTTTTGGTATTTTGTTATGACCAAGAGATTCTGGATGTGGGGGGAAATATTTGGGAGATTATTTTATAGAAATTTTAAAAGCTTTAAGTCTTAGAGTTTTGAGGAGAATTGGTGGTGGGGGTGGTATTTATAGGGGAGGAGAGGGGTGATTTCTCATTATTTTATTCATTATTTTATTAGTTTTTTCAAAAAAAGAAATAGTGTTGATTCTTGTGACTAAATAAAATAATATGTGCATGTTATTTCAAACTAGTGGTACTTAAATCATCCAAACATCTCCTATGAATCAATAAATCATGTATTTATCATTTATCATAAATTATCGTATTTTACTATTCACAAAAAAAATCAAGTATTTTAGAAAAATTCCAAAAAATAAACCTAATAATTTTTCAAAATTTAGAATTAAAAAATAAAATCCATTTATGAAAATAATTTTCTAAATATGAGAAATTTAAATTTTAATTAAAACTATCATTTACTCAAAAAATAGAGATTTTAAATCTATAACTAATTTTATAACACTTTCAAAAATTAACAAGGTCTCATAAAAATATCCTAAAATCATAAGAAAACAAAAGGTTAATTTATGAATACATTTTATATGAATATATTTTCTTTTAAATAATTTTATTAATTATAAAATTTTAATTAAATATTTTTGACATACAAAAATACCAACACTTAATTTAACAATTTTTAAAATATTCATTTACTTATACTATGATATAATTACATGATACTTTCATTTATAAGGTTCCTAAATTTTATTTATACTTAATGGGTGATTTTATTATTCATTAGTCTAGTTTACTATTCATAAGGGTTATATTACTATTCCTTAGGTCAAGTTACTATTTCAACAGTATAGGTTCCTTGACTTCTAGAAATACCTCTTATTTCATTCATTCTTCATTTATGATGTTTGTATTATGTTTTATAAGTGATTTTATGTGATATATACTATATAAATATAAGAATGGAAATTACATTGATAGAGTTTTGGGTCGTTATATTCTCCCCTCCTACAAAAATTTCATCCTCGAAATTTATAGATTGTCACCCCACAAAAAGATTTGGGTAGTTCTTCATCATAAGTTCTTTAGGTTCCCACATCATCTCTTAAATTTTATGATTTTTCCAAAGTAGCTTTACCAGCCGAGTCGTCTGATTCCTCAACACCTGTTCTTTAGTGTCTAGAATCTGGATAGGCTCTTCACAATAAGATAAGTCATATTCTAATTCTATTCCTTCAGAAGTGAGTACATGAGTTGGGTATGTCATGTACTTCCTTAACAAGGAGATTTGGAACACATTGTGTACTTTGGAAAGGCTGGGCAGCATTTCCAAATGATAATCCACGACTCCAATTCTCTCCATAATTTTAAAATGACCAATTTACCTAGGGATCAGTTTCCCTTTCCTCCCAAATCTTATAAGACCCTTCCATGGAGATACTTTCAAGAAAACATGACCTCCCGCATGAAATTCCAAATCCTTCCTTTAATTATTGGCATATCTCTTTTTCCTAATTTGATCTTCTTTGATATGGATTTAAATAGTCTTTGCCCGAATGGCCCTAAGGCCTTCATTTTTATTGATTTTTGATAACCCCCCTTTCAAGGGATGCAGGGGAACCATTACAAGGCCCATAGGCTCAGAGATTACATGGCCCGTAGGCTTAGGAGATTACATGGCCCGAAGGTCTTAGGGAATTCAACCAGACAATCTACAAGGAACTGCCCCTCCCCAGCATCTGCATCATGATAGTATCTCTCCACCTTCGCATGGCCATCTGGCTAGGATTTCTGTTCAAGCACAGGCTGGTCCCGATGGCATAGCCATACCCTCTCATTCTGAAAAATCCATTTGGCTCTACTTTGGTGAGTTCACCTGCTCTGAATCCTCTTCTAGGGATGCTCCTTTTTTATAGAGTCTGTCTAGGGCAACTACATGTGGCCTGAAGGCCTTGAGGTGGACCAAAGGCCTTAAAGGTGGCCTAAAAGACCTACTAACCCGAAGGCCTAGGTGTCCCAAAAACCTTAAGGACTCCAAGCCCAAACTGGTGGCCCAAGGTGAATAATTCAAGCTACTACAGTACCGAACAGTACCTACTACAGTATCCGCACGGTGTACAGTTTTGCACAGTACATGCATAGTTTACAGTCTTGCTATAGTACCCACACAGTGTACAGTACTGCTATAGTACATGCTACAGTACTGCTATAGTACTTGGAAATATGTCTCTACCTAGTTTTGAACCTGGGTCTCGTGGATGCACTTAAGGATACCTCACCAACTGGGCTGAGGCTCATGTGTAATTTGAATAGTCTTTAACTTTGATATTGTTTCCTCAATAGGATCTGGGCCTATAATATTCCTTTCACCAACTTCATCCCAACATGTTGTTGTACGACATCTCTTTCCAAATAATGCTTCATATGGCATCATTTGAATACTTAAATGGAAACTATTATTATAGGTAAACTCTACCAAAGGAAAATACTGATCTCAAATACCTTGAAAGTTGAGGGAGCATGATGTCAATATGTCTTATAATGTTTGAATGGTCCTTTCAAACTGCCCATCAGTTTGAGGGTGATAAGCAGTACTAAAACGAAGCTCAGTATCCAAATATTTCTGAAGACTTTCCCAAAATTTCAGTGTAAATCATAGATAATAATCAAACACAATAGAAATAGGTGCTCCATTAAGTATTACAACTTCATTTATATAGATTCATGCAAGTCTCTCTAGTGGAAAACCCTCACTTATTGTGAGGAAATGTGCAGATTTGGTAAGTCGAACAACAATCGCCCATATTACATCATTCTTTCTCGGAGTTTTTGGTAATCTAGTAAAAAATACATAGTGATTTCATCTCATTTCCATGTAGGAATAGTCATGGGTTTCATAAAACCTCTAGGATGTTGTCTTTCAGCCTTGACCTTTTAACAAACCAAAAATCTTGATACATAATCAGCAATTTCCCACTTCATATTATCCCACTAGAAATATTCCTTCAGATCTCTATACATCTTAGTGCTACCATGGTGTATAGATAAATTCAAGTTATGGAAATCATTCAATAACTCTCTTTTTAGCTCGGGTATAGAGGGATTACATACCTCATCCCAAATTTTAGAATTCCATCCTCACGTATGAAGTATAGAAACTTCCCATCATTCACAACTTTAATTTTCTTTTTAAGATTCACATCACCACACTGAGAACTTTTAATTCTTTCTAATAAATATGGTTGGGAAACCAATTGAAAATTTAATGATATTTCACCTTCCTTGGTAATTCCCATATCCATATTTTCTAGATCCATGTACACAGGGTCCTTGTTAATCCTCATTTTGTTCAGAACTCCATAATCCTTCCTACTCAAGGCATTTGCTACCTTATTTTCCTTCCCAGGGTAGTATTGTATTGAACAATCATAATCTTTAAGAATATCAATCCATCACCTTTGCCTTATGTTGAGTTATTTCTATGAGAAAATATATTTTAAACTCTTATGATCTGTATATATATCACATATTTTACCATAGAGATGGTGTCTCTGTATTTTCAAATCAAATATTACAGCTGCTAACTCAAGATAATGATTTGGATAGTTTTGTTCATGAATTTGTAATTACATTTATGCATAGACAATAACTCTACCATTCTGCATAAGGACACACCCGATTCATTTCTTTGATGCATCACTATAAATCACAAATCCATCATTTCTTAATGGTAGAGTCAAGATCGGGGCATTCACTAATCTCCTCTTCAATTCTTTAAAACATTCTTCAAATTAGTTTGTCTATACAAACTTAACCCCTTTATGGGTAAGCTTGGTTAATAGGTTAGCTAATTGGGTGAAGTTCTGAATGAAACACCAATAATATTCTACTAAACCAATAAAACTATGTACCTCGGTTATGTTCATTGGTGTAGGACATTCCTGGACCGAATTTTTATTTGAAGGATTGGATGAGATTTCATGCTTTGAGAGAATATGGCCAAGAAAAGAAACAGATTGAATCCAAAATTCACACTTGTTAAACTTCCCATATAATTCATTTATTCTAACAGTCTTCAGAAAAAAATTTAAGTTATTCTCATGGTCTTCATAGCTTTTGAAGTATACCAATATATCATCAATAAATACCACAACAAATTCATTAAGATATTCCTTGAAAAATCTATTCATTATATCTATGAAAATGGAGGGTTCATTAGTCAGTCCAAATTGAATTATTGTAAACTCGTAATGTCCATATCTGGTTCAAAATGCTATCATTGGAATATCTTCCTTCCTTACACACAACTGATGATATCCAAATCAAAGTTTAATATTTGAAAAATATTGAGCTCCGTGAAGTTGATTTCTCTATAGTCAATGCACAGCCTCATGGATCCATCTTTCTTCTTGACAAAGAGAACAGGGGCTCCCCATGGAGAAACACCAAGGAGAATAAATCCTTTATCACTCAATTCCTCTATTTTTTTCTTCAGTTATACTAATTACACAGTGTTCATTCTATAAGGAGTCTTTGATATAGGTCTTGAACCAGGAATTAAATCAATAGAGAACTCAACTTTTCGCTCAGGAGGATGTCCAGGTAAATCCTTTGGAAATACATCAATATATTCTTTCACAATAGGCACATTTTCAATTTGAATATTCATAGATAATTTTTTATATTACTCCCTAAGAATTTCATTTAGAAGTGGTACTGAAGGTGGGTCTTGATAAGAACTAGATAATGATGTTTCTACTCTAAAGATAAGGGATACTACACATTCCTCGCAAATCTTAATTTCATTCTTCTTGTAATATATTTTCGCATCATATTTTGAAAGTTAGTACATACCAAGGATTATGTCAAAGTTGAACATAGGTATGATGATAAAATTAATAGATAAATAATGTTTATATTACATTATGGGAATTTCCCGACACATCTTTATTGCAATGAGACTTCCCTTAGGAGTTTTGACTGACAACTCCCTTGTTGAGGAGAATTGGAAATATCTAGTTTTTAAAGAAAACTAGAAAGATATAAAGGAATGTGATGATCCAAAATCAAATAAATCTTTAACTAAATTTTAGGTGATTATTAATGTACCTGTAAACACATCATTGGGAACTTCAACCTTAGCTATTGTGATTACATAAGCTTGTCCTTGCTCCTGTGGCCTTTTCTGAGGAAATTTTCCTTGACGCTTCAGAAAATAATTTGCATAGTGTCTCATATATCTACAATTTTATCATTGAACATTGTTATCTTCTTTCTATCCCTTTAAATATTTAACATGATGTCCTTTCCCACCATACTTTTAGAGAACTCCTTTTCCATTTAAGCAGGCACCAGGGTGTTTCCTTCCAAAAGTATTTCATGTTAGAAAATTCCATTTTTTGTTCTTACCTTTATCTATTATTTCCTCTTCCACCCTCTTCTTCTCCTATTTACCTTAAGGTCGTATGACTTAGAGAATTCTTTCTCTATCTTGATAGCACATGAGACTATATCTTCATATGATAAGAAATTTTGGGAAACCAGTACCCTTCATAGGAATGGTTTTAAACCATCAAAGAATCGATCAATCTTGCTCCTTGGATTATTTATATAGTCTATGTCATATGTCTTTCTAACTTTGTAAATTTGGCTTCATGCTTGGAAATATTATCATCCTCCTTTTACATTAGATTTAAGAATTGTCTTTCCATATCTGCTCGTTGTTCGCAGAGAAAATATTTTTCAACAAAAATTTCCTTAAAATACCTTTATTCTATATTTTAAATTTCTTCCTCCTCCTTTGTGTCTTTAATTAGTGACCACTATTGATCCACATCTCCCAATATTGATAAACTTCCATGAAAACCTTCTCCCTCTCATTACTTCCCAAAGTGAGAAATATCTTCTTTAAGGAACTTATCCACTACTCTACTACAAATGGGTTTGTGGTCTCATTGAATGATGGAGATTGTTGTCACATAAAGTGTTCTAATATTTATCCTCCACATTGTGGATCAGGATGCTCCATACGAGTAAGGTTATTGTTTATAACCTGATTCAATTGTCTTAGTATAGTTATAAGTTGTTCATCACCAGTCGCAGCTGCAATACCAGCATCATTATCTTGTATAGGATGGAAATTCCTACATGGGATACGTGCATTGATATGGTTTTCATTCCTTTCACTAGGTGAAATTTCCAAATAATGGAATACACTAGATTAAGTTATGAATAGTAATTTATAATCTCAAACTAGAAAAACAATTAACATAAATTGAATTTTTATGTATAGATAGTCTCATAATCATAAACATGGTTTCTTTGGGGACATATTCACTTTTAAATCATTCATAATGGTTTGTAAAAAAATGTAACTTATCCTAAGCATATCCCTCAGGAGTGTCAAACTAGGTGCGCAGTAAGGCTCATTATCATGTAGTAAGTTACCCCAAGTCAGGCCTGGGACACCTTATCGGAGTTGTTACCCCTAGGTACATATGTGCCAGAACCATGTCCACTTGTAGTATCCAAATAGGGACATATTTCATAGAAGTTCCACGTAATCTCTACCTTACCAAAATTCTAGTATGTTCTTATAATATTATCCTCAAAGTTTATCTCAGGGTTATGTTCCCTAATCTATATTTTTTAAATCTAGTTTCCAAGGTTTCTTCTAAACTTCCTTTGATACCAAATGTAAAGACCCTAACCCCAGTAGCCCGTAGTGGGTGCCTTACTTTATTACATTGGTATGATTACAAGGAATTCGTATCCTAAAGGACCGAATAGTTTAGTAGTTTTGGAAAACCATATACAAACATAAATATACATTACAACTTGAAAGGAAATACAATATAGCAATTTCATTGCTAATATCCATAACTCCTAGATTATCCCTACAAGTCATTCATAATATTCATCTTCATATCCTGATGAAAAATAAAAAATAAGAAAGGAGTGATCTCAGATGCTCAGTAAAGGTAATTAATACATTAGAAGTTATCATAAACATTAAGCATGGTGAATAATTAAAAACACATGTCTTTTAAAATAAACTTGATCATAATATGAAAGGAATGAAAGCTGAGTAAGTAGAGACATATAACTGACCATAAGATAAATAACGATAGACATGGATATTATACTAGTCAAATATCACATGGTTTATCAATTACTAATATCATAATGATGTAATCCAAAATGTCATACATCTAAAACATATCGTCAAGGCCTCGTCCAAGAGGTCTAAAAATACTAGGGTAAGGTTTCAGCCAAAACACAATTTTGTTTTGTCTTATGAGACCTACTGATGCATAGAGGGGATATAGCGGGCCCCAAACTTCACTTTCTAAGTCCAATTAATTCCTTATATGAATGGGGATAAATATAAACAACATGAACATATGAAATGTAAATAACTTTTTCCAATCTGCAATCATAATCACTAACCAATTTGAGTAATATGGTGAATGGTATCATGATAGCACATCCATAGTCAAATCGGTCATAAACCATTTAATAACATATTTTTGATGATGATAATAAGACATCAATCTAAATAAAGTATAAAATTCAATAAAGGTGTTAAAATAGATGAAAATACTCTAATAAAATCATTGAGAAATTCTTTAGAGAAATACCTCTTTTACTTTGCAAAGAAGAGTTCTTTTGGAAAAATCATTTTTATTTGTCATGATTGTTTGTATAAAACCATTAATAAACAAATATATTTTTTCATGAAAAAATTAGTGATTTTATAAAAATAATGATCTTAAAACAAATTGTGTATGATACTTGAAAATGGGTAAGAAATTGAGATGTTCACTTCAATTAGGCTTGCGTACGAGAAGAATTGAAAAGGGAACCTTGAAAAAACATGTATTTATTATAAAATAAAGATGAACTAATCTAGAAACATGATTTTGGAATTTATACATAAAATTTAGAAGAATTATATAAAAATAATAAATAATTACATTGGTGTATAGAGGAAGAAATCATAACCCGAATGAAAATGGAGGTTCGGGAAGAAAACTCTTACCTTATGTCTGAATGTGTTCTACACTTGACCTTAACATCCTGGATAATCAAATTAAATCCATTAATTTAGTAATTAAGAACCTTAAATACATTTATTTGATTTATTATAATTTTATTAAGTTCATTTATGGCCTTTTGATGAGTTATAAGATACAATTTTATTGCTTGGGAGCGTTTGTTTCCTTGGTTTTCATGATTGGTATATTTGTATATGAGTATGGAAATTCATGTGGAATGGGTATAATTCTCCAGCATTGAATTTATATTAAATTAATTAATATACATAAGTTTAAATGGTTATATATATTATTTTTTTATATGGTATTAGTATGAATCATTAGATAAGACATTTAGTGATAATCGTTTGCATTATTACGACGGTTATTGATCATAACAAACTCATTTTGTTTTATTATTTAGTATTATGTAAATATGTTAATTCCATAAAATAAGAAAGGTTTTAATACATATATTATATTATTTTTTAACCATAAAAATGGTTTCATTACTAGCCTTGAAGGAGAAATTGTAGAACGAAAATTCATCATCCACGAAGGTTGTAAATCGGCACCTCTCAGACGGTGATTTCATTTTTAAAATAAAAGAGAGAGATAAAGGATTTTGAGTAAGGATATTCCATTAACATGATATAATTCCAGTATATAGATGATACTAGAGTTGTCATTCACATTTTTGATAGAGGAGGTGAGGAGAGAATAATAAAAGAAAAAAACTTGAAAAGAAACTAAAAGGAATAGGAAGAGGATTTTACCTCTTGAATACTCCTCCTTGAGAACGTCCTTAAGGGGATTGGTTTTGGTCTTTTGTTAAGACCAAGAGCTATTGGATGTGGGAGAGACTTGGGGAGAGTATTGGGTATAAATTTGATAAGATTCAAGGCTTAGAGGTGTGAGGAGAAGTGGTGGTGAGGGGTGGTATTTATAGTGAAGGAGAGGGGTGATTTCTTATTATTTTATTCATTATTTTATTATTTTCCTCAAGACAAGCAATAGTGTTGATTATTGTGACTAAATATAGTAATATATGCATGTGAGGTTGAACCAAGGGTGATTACATCATCCAAACATCACCTATGACTCAATAAATCATGTAATTATCATTTATCATAAATTATCGTATTTTACTATTCACAAAAAAATCAAGTATTTCAGAAAAAACGCAAAAATTCACCTTAACCATTTTTAAACATGTATAATTCAAAAGTGAACTCCATTTTATGAAAATAATTTTCTAACTATGAGAAATTTAATTTTTAATTAAATCCATCATTTACTCTGAAAATACAGATTTTAAATCTATAATTAATTTTATAACACTTTCAAAAATTAACTAAGGTCTCGTAAAATTATCCTAAAATAATAAGACAACAAAATGTTAATTATGAATACATATGAATATATTTTATTTTATATCATTTTATTAATTATAAAATTGTAATTAAATATTTATGACTTACAAAAATACCAGCACTTAATTTAACAATTTTTAAAATATTCAATTACTTATACTATGATATAATTACATGATACTTTCATTTATAAGGTGCATAAATTTTATTTATACTTTCATGGGTGATGTTACTATTCATTAGTCTGATTTACTATTCATGAGGGTCATATTACTATTCCTAAGGTCAAGTTACTATTTCATCGGTATAGGTTCCTTAACTTCGAGAAATACCTATTATTTCATTCATTCTTCATTTATGATGTTTGTTTTGTGTTCTATAAGTGATTTTATGTGATCTATACTATATAAACATAAGAAGGGAAATTTTATTGATAGAGTTCTGGATCGTTACATATAGTAATTGGATTATTTCCTTTGATGATGAACTAATTCAATATGAATGGGAAAAGGTTTTATTTTAATTGAACCCTATAATGATAAATAGTTATAGGAGATAAATGTATTTTTAGAAATTATGTTGATGAATCTAGTTAATACTAAATGATAAATATGGATTTGTTTTTTAAGGACTCTCAATAGGAAGGAATTTATTTTAATAAATCATTTTCTCTATTTCCTATGATGGAATCTGTTAGTATTTTATTGGATTTATCTTCTTTTAATAGTTATTAATTTTTTAAATGGATGTCAAAAGTGGTTTTTTAAATGTTTTGATTTCTGAAGAAGTTTATGTTTATCAACCATCGCTTTCTAAGCATTAAAAGATTTTGAATTATGTTTCTAAACATTCCAAATATTTATATGGTCATAAGAATGCTTGTAGAACTTGGTATGAGAAACTTTCTTTTCTCGTGATTAATGGTATTAGTAAAGGAATAGTTTTCCAAAATATTTTATTAGTAATGTTATAATTATATTTTAATTGTGAAAATATATGTTGGTTATATTGTAATTGGTTCCCCATGTGATTTACTATATAATGAATTTTCTATATTGATGACTTCTGAGTTTGATTGGAGATTAACGGGTGATTAAAAATTCATTCACATCCTACAAGTTTTGTGAATACCTGAAGGAATGTTTTTTAGTAAATATATATATACTACAAAGCTATATAAAAGGATTAATATTTTCTTTAGTAAAACATATGGAACATGAGTGTCAATTCTAAATCTCGTTTAGATGAATCTGGAAAACTGGTTTATAATTAAAAATTTCTAGGTATGATTGGAACATTATTATACCAAACAGATTCTCTACTCGATCTTATGTTTAGTGTTTGTATGTGTGCTGGATGTCAATCTAATCAAAATAATGTCATTTAAAGGATGCTAATTTAATTGTTAGACAAATTAAAGGAACTAAAAAATCTTAGTAATGTTATTCATGTTAGTACTGTTCAGATTTATTTTCTTATTTTGATTCAGATTTTAAGGGATGTAGAACTGATTGAAAAAGTAATACAGGTACATTCCATTTAGTTTGTATAATTTTGATATCATTGATCTATAAGAATAAATTATTGGATTCATTGTCCACAACTAAAGAGTATATTTATTGTGCTATTTTTTTATATTAAACAATATTTATATGATTCCAATGTTTATTTTTTATAAAATTCCTATTTATGGTGAAAATATTTCTTTATTTAAATATTAGATAACACATTAGAATAATCAAGAAAATATCATATTAAAGTTAGATTTCATTTTATAAGAGATATTTTTTTATAATTTATGTCAATCGATAATCAACTTAATGATATATTTACTATACCATTGAATCTATTAAAGATTTAGAAAATAAAAATTGAACATTGTGTAATGGAGATTTGGTTTATAATATTAGATTTTTAAATGTTTGTTATTGTTTTAAAATTATAACATAAGTGCTATGATACATTGTTGGGAATCTATTTTTAAGGAATAGATTTGAATAATTAAAGTTTATTGTTTGCGCGTTTCCTTCCATGGAATAGATTTGATCCTCCTCCCTCTTGTTTGTTTTATTTCAAACCCTATTCATGGCTGTGACTTCTTCCAAGCATCAGTATCTCTGAATTTCTGTATCTCTGAATCTCCGAATCTCTTCCCCCAACGCTGGGAGTCGTATCATCCTCATTGACGCAGATTGTATGCGGCGAGCCGGAGGCGGTCCCGGTGAACACGTCTTCAACTCCATCGTTGTTCGACGGCGCCGTTCACCGGGAGCCGATTTATCCCTCCCAGGTCCGTTAGTTCCCGAAGTATTCTTCTACTCTGGATTTCGTTCCCGAAAATCCCTCTGATAACTCTGAGGGGGCTGACGGTGGCAGCGCCGAGGTTAGTCCGATCATGGGGGCAAAATCTTGTCCTGAATTGGTGGTGTCTGCAAGGGCTACTGCAAAACCAGGTTCTGATTCAATGAAAGCGCACGCGGACGGATCAGTGGTCTCGATTTCGCAGGGGATTGGAGTGGTGTCTTCTTCTACCTCGTCACAGAAACAACGCACTGACAATTCAAACCCTAATTCTTCCCCCAAAAATTCTTCTCCTGCTGGCCATGGATCTTTTAAGCCCGGGGCCGGGGGCTCGACTGACAATCATGGATCCTCTGAGGAGATGGTGGCAACTGTTACTGGAGTTGAAGCTCGTCATGAATTCTATTCTCCCAAAGACCACACACAGAGAGGTGCACCGAGAGAGCCTGCACAAAGGGGGGTCATAGTCCAATACTGGGTATGATCGCTCCCAACGAAGCTCGTTCAGGAGAAACAATGGCGGCCCACATCCTCATGGTGATGATTCCTCCCATCACAATTATGGTGGTCGGCGTGATCATGCCGGAGGGAATCATTTTTGGGATGTAAATCGAAATTACATCGGAAGGGATGCCCTAATGCAGCCTCAGAGAGGCTTTCCAAGGGGCTTTTTGAGGCCTCCTCCACCTCTCAGTGCTCCCTTTGCTACCCTGCCAATGGCGAGACCTTTCAGAAACCCCATGGGGTTTGATCTGGCCTCACCAATGTTATATATGCCAGCCCCTCCTCCACCATTTTTTGCACCATTCTTACCTCCTCCTGGAATGTTTCCTCCAGCCATGGATCCTCAACTGCGATCTAATATAGTGACTCAGATATAATACTATTTCAGCAATGAGAATTTAGTCAAGGATGTATTCTTGCGGAAAAATATGGATAATCTGGGCTGGGTTCGTATTGAACTAATTTCAGGCTTCAAGAAAGTGAGGGATCTGACCATGAACATCCAGCATATACTGGAAGCTCTGCACACCTCAAGTACTATGGAAGTGTAGAGCAACAAGGTTCGGAGGCGGAATGATTGGGTGAGATGGATAATCCCATCCCATTTGACGGGATTCCCCGAGAGTTCTTCCGGTCAGGATATGCTGGCATCGCGTGTCCGGGGCATGTCATTGCAAGTGTCCCGTGGTGAAGAAGCTGGATGAGGTATCCGGTCTTGATCGAGCAGCTTCAATTCATTTAAAATCTTAGAATAGGAGATGGGCTTTCGGGTTAGGAGTCCAGGAAGTTCTTTGAGTTGAAACATTCCAATTTGCCCGCATCATTTAAGAAGATCCTGCTGAAACAACTGATGAAGTTCGTGAGTGCTGGGAAGCTTGTGAAGGTTAAGGGTTCGTTTAAGCTCCCTGCTAATGTACCTGGTTCTTCAACTACAGGGAAGAAGAAGAAGACCACTGGAGCAGGGAAGGCCAAGGTTGCAAAGGGCCACAAGGTGTCTAAAGCGAAGGTGGCGGTAAAGAAGACGAAGGCCGCTGCTAAGCCCAAGGAGGATGTAAAACCCAAATTGAAGTCCACTGCTGTTGCCACGCCAAAAAAAGCGACCCAATCAAAACCTAAAGCAACAACTTGGCCAAAGAGGAAGATAGATTTGAAGGAGAATCCTGCCAAGGTAGGGGAGACATCAACCAAAACTACTCCAGGGAAGAAAGTGACAGCAACTCCCCAGCCTGTTAAGAAGACCCCTGCTGTGAAGAAGACCTCTGCTGTGAAGAAAACTCTAGGCAAGAAAGTGGCGGCCAAGAAGACTCCGGCGAAGAAAGAAAAGAAGGGTTTTTCCCGTGCTTTTGTAAAGTTTGATCACTGTGGTTGTCTGTCTGTTTGGAACGCCTGTAGGATAATGGTGCTAGTGTTGATATTTGTTTCTATTTTATGTTTTGAATATTATACTACCTTAGAAATTTCAAAAAATTTTACTCATATATTCTACATCTCTCTCATGATCTTAATTTATATGAAATTCCCATTAGTCATCCAAAATCATCTCCATGTGGGTTTCTATAATTTTGATCCTCCCATTGAAACATAAAAAGAGTTTCCAAAACTCACACCAATCCAATGTTGAGAAAAAATAGGCATGAAGGAGAACATATATAAGAAATCCATGTACGAATCATTTTGTAAGGTACCAGACGTTTTAATGTACAATCATTTTTCTAAGGTATAATAAGGTTCTGTGAAGACCTCAACTAGTTAATATAATTCCATCATAATTTTCTTATCAATCCATCTTAAGGTTCATTTAGACCATTTAAAGGTTCATAAAATTTCATTGTATAGTTAATATAGACATCTGTAAGTTTTATCCATGTCCACAAAAGGTTTTGAAAATACCATTTTAAGGTTAAAATAAAGTTTAGAAATATTAAAACAGATTCATCATAGGGATAAGAAAATACAAAAAATAAATTGAATGATGAAACATTTATAGAAATATTATACATATAAATTGATAATAACAATGATGATTTAGGAAAAAAAATAAATAATGCTGTGAGAAAATATCATTATCCAAATTAACTTACAAAATGTACTTTATGAAATGATTCCAATGTGGATATGTTATATATATATATATATATATTGAAAAAAACTGGGAAAATTTAATAATCAATTTCATGCCTTACTAGTATTGATGAATTAGATATTATAGAATTATATTCATTTTAAGAATATTAGGAAATTTTTTAGTTAAAATAAAAACAGCTCTATTTCTAGTCAAATTGAGTTTTCATGGATTATATGGTTTTATTTAAATGATCAATTTCAAAATTATAAAATTTTAATTTGAACAAAGAAACTTTATTTTTGAATTCATCATGTCAAAATTAGCTAAAGATTAATTTATTAGATTTTTCTAAAAAAATTGTATTTTCAATGAATAGTGAAAAATATATATATTTTTTTTGAAATTGTATTTTCATTTCAAGTATTTACAAAGTCACATTCTATTTTTTGATAGTTTTAAAATTTCATTTGTTCTATTTTATTAAACATGATCCAATTAATGTTATTGGAATCAACATTATAAATGAATATGGTATAAAAACATTTTTATACCTGAAAGACATTTTTCTGAAGAAAAAAAAGATTTCATTGTATTTTACATGTTTCACTATAAATTAAATTCTACTATTTTTGAGAATTGAATCATGAAAAATGGATTCCATACTTTGAATTAGGAGGACCAAATTTGGAAGTTATGTCCCTTTTATTTTTGGATATTATGAATATTAATTGTAGTAAATATTTGTAATCTCGGTAAAGGTAAATCAGACAATTAAAATTAAAAATAATATTATAAATAATATGATTTACCCTAACACATGACTTTATCTATTGGTATGATTTGGTACAAAACATCCTACCCCATGATTCGTATTTATTGAAATTTGTTTCCATTTTTCCTTGAAAATGGCTAATATATTATTTTAATTAAATATAATGTCAAAAATGCAACTCACTTGTTTTTTATATTTATAAAATTATGTGGAAGGTATAAAAACAACTTATGTTAGTTCATAAATATTTATATGATTGATAAATGATTTCTTATCATGATAATTTATTTTTATTTTTTAGTGATAAAATAATTATCTTAAATGTTTATGCAATGGCGACACAATGTATGTGCAACGAGTAGAAAGTCAAGGAAATGATTTTAAAAACCATTAAAGTAGTGGGAATTTAGTCAAGGATATATTCATGTTGAAAAATATGGATAATCTCGGATGGGTTCATATTGAACTAATTTCAGGCTTCAAGAGAGTGAGGGATCCGACCATGAACATCCAACATATACTGGAAGCTCTAAAAACTTCGAGTATTTTAGTAGTGCAGAGCAACAAGATTCGTGAGAAGAAGTATACCATTTAGGTGGTGGATTTTGTTAGTTATTGAATTATTGTTCTTTGTTTAAAAAACGTTTTTTGTCTAGTTATGTGATAAATTTTTATGTTAGTGTCATTGTTATAATTATGTTTGTATGCATTTAATTTGTGTTAGCACTCAATATTTCATTTCCCCATTATGCATCACCTTTATTGAAATATGTGTTGGACATATCAAAATATACTTTTACTTTTAAGAGTTTGATCATGTGACATGATGAGATTTTTCTTTACTTTAGGACATTTTTTCTTAGAATAAAATGATTGATTTTTTTAAAGAAAATGGGCAGAGTTTGTTTTAAGATTACGAATTTTTAATGTTTTTGATAGATTATCTTTAGCACCCTCGGTTTCAAGTAAGTAACCCTTTATGTTTTTTAAGTATGTAATGTTTATGGGTGAAGTTTTAGAGTGTTTGGAGAACGTTTAAAATGTTTTTGGATGATTTTCTAAGGGTGCATGGTTGGTGCACGATTTTGGGAAACCATGCAACACCTACAGGAAACTGTGCACAATGAGGCAGGGGTTAAAGGGAAGGTGCACGAGCGGCGCACGGTTTGTCCAAATCGTGCGAAAGCCTAAGAGAAACCGTGATTTTTGAGACACTGGACTTTGACACGATTGGTGCATGATTTGGAAATGATGTGGGCCAACTGTGTGAGATTCATCCTTGAGGCAGTGGCTGGCGCACAGTTAGCGCATGGTTTACCTAACCGTGAGACTAACCATGCGCGAGTTAAAAGTAAGATCCTAAAATTGTAGATCTCACACATTTTGATCTATAACTCCATTTTTTCCTCATATGTGGCCCTAACTTGATATTCTCTCTTCCCAAAGGCTAAAGAAGCTTCTCCCATCAATAATCTAGAGTCGGTCCGGAGGCTTTTCTTAGGGGGTTTTGAAGCTAGATTATCACGATAAGTCATCGTTTTTTCTAGTTCTTAGTGATTTTCTTAGATCTACTTCTCTATCTCTCTTGGTTTATTTGATCTACGTCCTATGTGGATAGATCAAAGTTGGTGGATTCCAAATATGATTAGATTTGGATTGATTAATGATAGGGTAAGAGATCTAAGGTAGGTTTTTAGAGACTCGACCTGTTTTTGCGGACATTTTCATACCGTTCTTCATTGTCGTCATAATTCTTGAGGTAGGTGGATTCACTCTTGACTCATATCTTTAGAATATGAAGGCTTAGTTTCAAATTATTTGTTTTTCTTGGAATTGGTTGTGAAATTGATGTGAATTTCTTGTCGAAAACCCTCTTTAGTGATGGTTTTAAGAATTGTGGAAATTGAGCATTTTTGTGGAAAGTAAACTTGGTAACTTGATTTTAAAATGATGATTTTAAAATGATTGTTGGTTTTGATGCATTAAAAGGGGTTTTCAATAAAGGTTTGGTTTTATTGAAATAATGTATTTGAAAGGTTTTCAATAAAAGCGTGATTTTTTTTTGAAATGGTTGAAATGATTGTTTTGACATTGGTTTTTGGCATAATGGTTGTGTGTGTTCATATGCATTCGGGACGGATAAGGGTAATAAGTCTCCTCCATCATTAGTCGGATGGATAAGGGTCAGGGTTCTCCCCTTTCAAATGGATTATTAAGTGACAGTTTAGTGAAAGGATGACTCACCATTTGCGAGTATAAGGAAGTTTGGGTTGCATGCATGGTTGGATGTGTGGATAAGTGGAATGGAATGGATTATACCAAAATGGAAATTATGGGATGGTTTTAAATTGTTTTATATAAATGTGCTAACATGTTCTATCCTAGTGGCATGAGTAGGAAAGTCATTGGGGGAAATCTACCGAGTTTCATTACTCATCCCTACTTTAGAACATTGTGCTTTTGCAGATGTCGTTTATCAGGACATGGGAAATGGTAAAGTATCATAGTTCTCTAGTGGTGCTTAGTAATACTTAGGTTGTTTTATGGAGTGGAGCATAGAGCGGGTTGGAGCTTGGAGTTGTAGTTGTATTTGAGTTTTGTTGGCTTTGTAGTCTTCTGTTGTTTACATTGATGTTTTGTAGTCTTCCATTGTGGTACTCTTGTGGAGTTTGGTTTTTATATAAATGGTATTGATTTGAGTTGTCTTTATTTATTAACATTCATCATGTAGTGGTATATTTGGTTATGACATGTTGGTTGGTTGTTTTATTTGCAAACGGAAAATCATCCCCCAATTATAAATGAAGACCTTAACATTTATTGTCATCCTTTGACGTCTTGGGGATGTCGCTTAAGGCCGAGTAACATCCTCTGGACTTCTCAATCCAATAAGAAGGGGAGGGATGTTATAAGTGGTATCATGTTGGCCTTTTGATCATTTTTGGAAGAAGTGGCATCGGTCTCGGTCCTTCCAAAAATCTTTGTGAAACAAGTGGTCGTCAGTTCTGTTGGTCTCAGAGTTGAAATTCATTCTGGTTTATTCTTGAGTTGGGATCATAGAAAGGAGTAATATTGTTGGGACTTGAAATGTAGAGCATAAAAATACGTAATTAACCTTTTTTATGCTGAACTTCAAGTTACCAAGGATTTGGGTACATAAGTGTTTTGGAGACACTTATAGGTTTTGTAATTTCATTGTCAGGAGTTTAGCCAATGAGAAGATCATGACATGCATTATAGAAATGACTTCCCACTTGAAGTGCATATCTCATTTTGAGTAATGATTTAATGCATATTTTTTTATTTTTGACAAATGTTAAAGTTGTTTTCAAATGAAATATTTTGAAAAAGAGCATCATTGTGGTATTTTGGAAATAGTTTGATTTTCCAAAGCAAGTATACATTTTTCAAAAATGGTTGAACATGGAAAATGGTAGATTTTTGAAAGCATGGTTGTGATAGTATGATGTGGTATAATTTGAAATGTTAATGCTTCAGTTAATAGAGAGTGAGACTTATGGTGTTTGTTGTGTTTTCAAAAAATGGAACCTGGTGGGAGTTATAGAAACCAACCGGAAGAAGCTGCTGAGAATGTGGTTGCACCTAAGCCATAGGTGAGCCAACAACTGGTTCATAGTATTGTATAGGCATTTCAGGCTATGGACAATAAAAACATGAGGGTTGAATCAAGGCAACTGGATCATTACTTCCAATTCTAGAAGCAGAATTCAACCATATTTCAGGGTGATTCTGAACTAGAAAAGGTAGGGGTGTGGTTGAATAGGATGAATCACATCTTCGATTTCATCAGCACACCAGCAGAGCTGAAATTCAAGCTGGTGACATTTATGTTGGAAGATCTTGCATGGAAATGGTGGGATTTAGAAGTTCAGGATAAATTGGACTAAGTTCTTTCATGGTAGTATTTTGAGGAATTTTTCAAAAAAAAATTCTATTCTCACATGTTCATAATTTAAAGAATGACTGACTTCTTCAACTTGAAGTGGGGAAATATTTTTGTCCCAAAGTACACGGCTAAATTCATAAATTTAGTGTGTTTTTTACCCAAAGTTGATATTAGTGCATCCTTGATGGAACACATATTTGAATTAGGATTGAGGTAAGAGATTCACTTAAATATATTTATGCTCTGTATTATGAATTATACAAAGATAGTTAATCGAGTGATGGTGGCATAAAGAGATATCTCAAGAGCTATGGGAGGAGTACGAGAAACAGTGGGAGCTCTAATGTTGGGAGCAAGTGTAAGAGGGACACTAGGATGAAATGGGATTTCTCTATTCTTGAGATGGATGCCTATGATATGATCTTGGGTATGTATTTTTTGACAACGTTCAAGGCTCACATCGACTGTTATACCAGAAAGGCTAGTTTCACAACTAAAGATAGCGTCAAGCATCTCTTTCATAGAGACCAGAGTTAAAAGGCGGGTGCAATAGGCTTGTTGTCACCAACATTTGGAATGATATTGTACCAGTTGAGAGTGGTGTATTTGGAATAAATGTATGATATCAGTAAGAAAAATTTTCTAATAGTGGTGGATCAATTTCTAGATGTGTTTCCCAAAAATCTATCAGGGTTTCCACCAACAAGAGAAGTGGATTTTATGATTGATCTCCTTCCAAAGACTATTTCTATTTCCCTTCCATCTTACCGGATGGCACTAATATAATTAAGGTAATTGAAAGTTGAGTTGGAAGTTCTAGAAAGCAAAGTGTTCATTTGGCATAGAACGTCTTCGTGGGCAGCACCAGTCTCTTTTGTCAAAAGGGTGGATGAAACTCTTCGATTGTGTGTGGATTATTGTAAGCTTAACCAAGTTATGATATAGAATAGGTATCGACTTCCATGCATTGATGATCTATTCAGAAAATTGATAGGGGATCATTGGTTCTCTAAAATTGACTTGTGATCAGGATATCACCAATTATGGGTTCGGAAGGAGGATATTTCAAAGATAGATTTCAGAAGTAGATATGGCCATTATGAGCATGTGGTTATGCATTTTGGTCTTATTAATACACTAGTGGTGTTTATATAATTGATAAACTAAATATTTCAGCAATATCTAGATTCTTTTGTGGTGGTGTTTGTGGATGACATATTGGTGTATTCAATGACAAGGGATGAGCTTGAACAACACTTAGTGACAGTGTTGGGAATATTGAGAGATCATCATCTGTATGCCAAATTATCAAAGTTTTATTTTTGGATAAAAGAGGGACATTTACTTAGCCATGTAATTTCTAAAAGAGGTGTTTTTGTGGATCTAGAAAATATAGAGGTCGTTATCTCTTGGCAACCTTCAAAGAATGTCTTTGAGATACAAAGATTCCTTGGTCTAGCTGGTTATTAATGATGCTTTGTTCGTGACTTCTCATGACCATCTTCACCTATGAGAGCTTTTAAAAAGAAGAATGTTCCATTCCAATGGGATAAGGAATTCCAAAAGTATTTTCAAGAGCTTAAAGTTCACCTTACATCAGCACCAATCTTGATTTTTCCAGAATCAGGACAAGGGTACGTGGTGTATTGTGATACTTTAGGATCTGGATTGGGATTTTTTCTCATTTAGGGATATTTTATTGCTTCTTATGGATCAAGGCAGTTGTGGTTTCATGATAATAACTACCCAACACATGATTTGGAGTTAGTTATCGTTGTTCATTATTTGGACACTTGGTGTCATTACCTCTTTGGTGAGAAATTTACTTTGTTTATGGATCATAAAAGCTTAAAACATATTTTATTACAAAGGTATTTGAATCTGAGACAAAGAATATGGATAGAGTATCACCAAATTTTTGAATTTCACTTGATGAATACATCAGAAAAAGGAAATTTTATGGAATATGCGTTAAACAGAAAGTCATATGCTCATTTGGAAAATGAATCTTCAGATGAGTGGTAGTTTATTTCAGTCCTAGACGACATATGCTTGGAATTTGATGACCGGGGTGATGTTGTAGTTTTCTTTCTAGTTTCGTTTGTTCCTGATTTGGTGAAGATGATTAAAGAGGCACAAACATTCGATGCAGAATGTGTGGCTTTGATGTCAAAACTCAATGGTGGGGAGATCATTGAGGGATGAAAGCTGGATGAGAGTTCAATATTGTGGTTCATAAATCGGATGGTTACACCTATGGATTTTTAGGAAAAACTTCTTTATGATTACCACCATTTGAGATGGGTTGTTCATCATGGAATACATAAAATGTATAAGGCGTTGAAATCACAGTTTTTGTGTTAATCCACATATACGCATGAACGATGTTTTCATTTTTCAATGAATTGAAAGGAAAATAAAAATATATGATTTACTACATTTAAATAATGATAAATATGTAATTAATATCATATATATACATTAAATTCATTATTAAAACTATCTGTAATAGGCGGTGATGGAAAACAAATTACATCGGTTCGTGAGGTCATAGTATATCATACGCACGAACAACTCTTTGGTTTCCCATTTGATAGAAGTGGATTTGAATATAGATTATTAAATTCCCATAATAGCATACCAATGTATGGATGATACTATTTTTATTATCTCGGCATGAATGGATATGATTATATGGAGACAGAATAAGAAATAAAACATAATCATTCAATTAAAAGTTATACTTCTTCTTTTGACAACCTCCTTTACTTTTTATTGTAAGCACTCTAACTTTGGTATTATGACCAAAATAAGACCTATATAATGTGATGAGGTATGTTAGGAAGGTATTTGGACCAGGATTTTCCAATCCAAAGGGATTTTAAATTGGGAAAAGGGTGATAGGTGGTTCCCTTTTATAAGGAATGATAGGGGCACTCTTGGAATTTATTAAAATATTAAATTAATAAAAATTAATTTTCATTGAAAAATGGATCAATGTTGATATAATTAAAATATATGATGATTTTTGGTCGAAATAATCTAATCCTATAAAATTTAGATGCGTTTAGATTATGTTTTTATCCTTATCATTTAGTTTAAACCCTAGTTAACCCCTTTGCCTATTACCACAACAACAAAGTCTTTTATTGTTTTGGGGAAATTATAGTCATTATAAGAGGAAAATTGACCCATAAATGGAAAATGGTTTGTATTTAAAACCATATTCAAATCACTTTCCTAAATATAGGATTTTTATGAATTTTAAATCATTTAATAAATTATTATTTATTATAAATGATCAATAATATCATTTTTAGAACTATTCATTTAATTTGACATTGAAAACAACATGATAGAAAATTAATTATAATATAATCCTTTAAAAAATTCATTACATGTTAAATTTTTCTACAAAATTTCCATTACACAATAATTCATTCAAAATATATTTCTTTTAATACTTTTAGAACCATTTACTTTATTTTTTATTAATTAAAAAAATATTGTGTCAGTGTTGAGTTGGAAATTAAGGGGATTGGTTATTCACTAAAAATTATAAATAAAATACCATGATAAAAATTAATTTATCTTTCAAATAAATTTTTTTTAATGAAACATATTTTGTTTTTATCCCATTCACAAAATATTATAGATATTAAAAGTAAGAAATTGTCATTTTTGACTTTATCTCTAACTTAAATATTATAAAGGTAAAAATCAAATAAATATGGTAACAAGATACCATATTTCTGAAACATTGATGGAAATGGATGAAATCATCTCATGTAATAGGTTATAGTCAAGTGTCAGGGTTATTTTCTTGTCTTTATCATATTATTTTTAACCTTAATTATATGATTTACCCTTACTATGGTGATAATTATTTTTTGGTTATTATTCATAATGATTAAAAATTAAAGGGACCTATTTACCATATTTAGACCCCTTTATTACAAATATAGAATCCATTTTTTATGATTATATTTATAAAAGTTTCAAAAGTTAATTTAATATTAAAACACAAAATGCAACAAAAAATAGTTTTTTCTGAAAAATTACTTTATATGTATATAAATGTTTTTGTATAATTCTTTATAGATTTTAGTTCAAAATATTAAAATAAATATACCTACAGTATTAGTTAACTGGGTGATTTCAAAATTAGTTGATTATGTTTTAAATTTTATTTCAACAAAAATTTATACTGGATACTATATTCACACCCCCTAATTACTCCACTCTGTACAACATACTTCATCTAACTCATATAAACTTGAACTACAATAATACGTCAAAGTATAAATATCTAAATTTATTAATGTTGTATATAATATGATTAAAAGAAATAATGGATTTAGTAATATTCCTAGAAAAGATAATCATAATGATGATGAATACAAGAATGATTATGTTAGTAAATATAATGATGTTTCCAAACTAATGTTTTTTGAGTGTAGAAATAATGGACATATAAATTCAGATCATCAAAAACTATAGAACCAAACAAAAGAAAAGAATAATTTGAAGATGTAGAAATTATCAATGATAGTTGGATGTAGCTACACATATTTTTCTGACTCAATCATTGATTTTGAAAGTGGGAGAGAATCGTCTAACCTGTGTTTGATGGCTACAACTACAAAATAGTTTAGTGCTTATTCATATTCTAGTTATAGATATGATTTGGATTCTAAAACTAATGTTAATGAATTAAAAAAAATGAGAAATTACATAATGATATTTTAAGAATGGATAAGTTTTATATAGAATTAAAAGTTAAAATAAGAAACTTGTTCAAGAAAATAAAAAGGTTACTCAAAAAAATTAGATACATAAATTTACAACATGATGTTCTAATGAGATTTTTTATTTAAAAATTCTATTCTAAAAATTAAATTTTGAATTTAAACATTGAATGTAAAAAAATAAATAGTAAAATAATATATTAATAAATACACCTTTTGTATTAATGAAATGGATTATTGTGATTTAGAAGTTCAAAAATATATTGAAGTTCTTAATGAGAAAATTATTATCCTAAAGGAATCCTTATCTAATTTATTAACTAAAAAGAGATATTAGATATGATAATAGCTTTGAGTACACAAAATAAATATATATTTTTTGGGTAATAATAATTGAATACATAAACTAGAACATACATTATTTTTTAAAATAACAAAAAATAATGTATTTAATGTTACCCAATTTAGGTGTGATATGAAAGGGAACCATTTTAATGAGTTCACATTGAGATTTACTCAATATTTAGGACATAGAGAGACTTTAATTTAAAATAATTTATCTTCTAGATAAGTCACATTCGTATATCTTAAATATATTTGGGAACCTAAGAACTCATTTACAAATCCTTCTTGACCCAAAATTGCATGGGTACTAAATTTTTTTCTACTTGATTGAGTTTAATACATCTTCTGTAAGAGTTTAAAGGACACAATGTTCATGGATATAGGCTACTCCATTCATATGAATTGTGACCTATCCAAATTTATATATTATAATCAATGGGATGGAGGATTTGTGACATTCAGTGACAACAACAAGGGAAATATTAGAGGACTTAGTAAAGTAGTAATGTCAAAAACTATTATAATTTTTGAAGTATAATATGAAAAAATATTAATACAAAACATAATAACTAATCATAATGTTAATTATTTTTATGATATAGAATCAAATGATATCATATAGTACAAGATTATTGTACATGATTGGTTTTATATAATACATAAACAATTGATTCCTATATAATCTTTACATCTTCCCAAGCTGAAAACAAGTAAGTATTTGGTCTCTGAATCATGTTTAAAAGGAAAATAATATAAGGAATAATTTATATCTATAAATTATGTTACAACTATAAAAAATATTCAACTTATTCATCTTGATATATTTGGTCCTATGAAAACTAATAGTTTATGTAACATCCTAAACCCGGATTCCACCCGAAACGGTCCCCCGAGCCCGGTTGGTCATAAGGCCTCAAACACATCTCCCCAAATGCCAGGGGATAATGACTAGCAGTGAGGTACTAGGTGAGTCAGTGGGGATACTATTCCCTCATTACCAGAGTATCACAGCGGAAGTCAAAAACATGCAATAGCAGAATCAAATAAGTAAGCAGACAAATAAAAGTAATACATGCAGATAGGAATATACACATCAATAACCAGAAGTATATTATATACAAAAATGATGCAAATGGTACAATTGTTTAGAAAACAGCCAAAGTAGGTACAAGACAATGTAATATAGTACAATTCCCCAAAAGAACAAAAGACTAAAAAGGTATCCCAGTATCGCAACCCTCGGCTTGGTCTTATACTCCCCTACTCTGAAGCCACAGTCAACAACCTGTACTAGGGCGCTTTCCCCTATCATACCCTGCAACCATATAATCTATTTGGGTCCCCAAGGAGGCCCAAACAGGGTGTGAGATAAACATCCCAGTAGGTGACCACCCAGATCTATATAGTTCTAACAGCAATTATACAAGGTTCTAGAAAGTGTAAACAACTGGTAAGTAAGTGAATATGCCCATGACATAAGTCTACTATAAAGTAAAACTGAACAACCCTCAAGGATACCTGTAAAAGAGATTTAGCTCCTAACAAGGTAGCTATAACCAAGAAAACAAGCAAGTCACACGGCCACGCCGTACATCCATCTGTATCAAGCAATCCACAGTCATGTTGTATAGTGAAGTCAAGTGATCCAAAACCATGTCGTATAGTGAAGTAGCATCCCACGACCACACCGTATAGTGAATTAGTAGACCACAAGGGCCAGATTTAAAGTGTCAGCAGACCAAGGCATCCATGTAAAAATGTCTAGACCATAGAGGGTTGGATCCAAGGAGCATGTCCATGGAATCCCATAGAGTCCCATGGGCATCCCTGCTGGAAACTCGGTTAGGAACTGGTTGGGGTCCTAGGTGCAAGTCAATAGCAAGTCCTACGCGAGCCCAAGCAAGCCAGATCCTACAGGGTAGTAAGGCCCGAGGCATCCCATGGAATCAAGACCCAAGGGGCAGAGTCAAACCAAGACGTCAACTACTGCATTCCAGATCCAAGGAGAGCAGTACAAGGCATCTATCAAACCATTCAAACAAGAATTCAATCATTCCAATTACACATTCATTCCATGTGAGTATACTCACTCACATCCACCTGTACAATCCATGAGTATACCCACTCATGAAAACCTTTTATCAAAACAAGAATATGGGCCTTCCCTCCCATATAAACCATTTACATGCCATCAATCATTTACATATAGGTATATTCACCCATATAAACACATTCCACTTAAGCCAAGCTATCAAAATAGACTAGGCATAACATGATATTCAAAAAGAAAGGAGGTCGTACCTCTCCTAAGCAAGCTACTCAAAATTTAGAGGCATCTAAGGGATCCCTATAATTAGGAAAGCACAAGAACACACCCCTTGGGTGGTTTAAATAGGCATAAATAATCTATTCCCTTAAGGCGCACCCATTGGGTGACCTTGAAACGTATAACGGGTGCCAACTTACCTAAACGGAACCCATGGTGAACCTCACTAGGTCCAACTACAGCTACTGAATGCTACTCGCTCAAAAATGAGACATCCCTAGAAAGTCCGACAAATGGAATTTTGGCCGAACGCTCAAAAAACACCAAGAAAAGCCGAAAGAAATTATAGACCACCTACCTCACCTCGGTAGTAAACATCTCGTCCAGTATCATGTCCCAATTCATCCCGGTTTTGAAGAAAACTGAAGAACGAATGAAGAACGAAATATTAGGGCATATGAGACTAAATCCAAATAGCACATCTGTTGTTCCAAACAATCAAGAACATCTAAAAAGGAATGTAGACCTTACCGTTGCATATCTGTAGAGACGATCGACGATCAAAACAGAAGTCGAACGGAGACTCAGGTTCAAAGCCTATCTAAGGAACCAAAGGGAGAGCTCCAGCAGTGATCCTCTGTGCATGGAGGAGAAACCCAAAAGGGTTTAAAAAATAAAATTTTAATTTTAATTTAAAATTAAAAAAAACACCCAGCAAGGGTCGCACGGTTTACCCAATCGATTTACCAAACCATGCAGAAACTATGTGCACCTCTCTGCCTAAAAGGGGTGCTTCACACGGTTACCCTAAACAGTTTGACTAACTGTGCGGTAACCGCGCAGAACACTCTGTCCAAAAACCTGCAGTTTTCAGACCTCTAGCACGGTTTAGCCAAACCATGTGCAGGTCATGCACAAACCGTGCGTCAGGCCATTTCTAACCCAAAACTTGGTTCTGGCCTCCGAACAAGCCCCAGACACCTCCAAAACACCCGTGATCAAGTTAAGAATTCACATAAGGTCATAATAAGATATTTAAACTGAAAAGGAAAGGATTAATACCTCATATGAAAACTCGGGTTCTTATAATCTTCCCCCCTTATAGAAATTCATCCTCAAATTGCTCTCTGAAGGGTGGTCAAGATTCATCTTAGAAGAACTCCAGCCACTGAGCACATACGTCGGCCTCCTTCTACCAAGTATCATCTTGTAAATGGTTGTGCTGCCATAGAACCCGTACTAGAGGAATTGACCAGCCTCGAATAACCTTCATGCTCCTATCAACAATATGAATCAGATACTCCTCAAAGGAGGCATCAACCTGAAGCTCAACCTCTTCAAGCTGAAAAATGTGAGACGAGTCTGAGTGATAGCGGCACAGATGAGATACATGGAAGATGTTGTGCATGGCTTGGTACCTCTGAGGTAACTGAAACTGATAGAAAACTGACCCAAATCTCTCCAGAATCTCGAACGACCCGACATATCTTGGTGAAAGTTTACCCTGTCTCTTGATCCGCCTGTGTCCCAACCTCGGTGAAACACACAAGAAAACTCGATCCCCGACCTTGAACTCTAGAGTTCATCTATGGTGATCAGCGTATGATTTATGACGAGACTGAGTAGTAGTCATCGGCTTCTAAATCAACTGGACCTTCTTAGATGTATCCTACATGAGACGCGGTCCTAGTAAAGATGTCTCTCCTACCTCTAACCAGCATAGGGGAGAACAACATGGCCTACCATATAAATCCTTTTAAGGTGCAATCTGTATCGTCTCCTGATAACTGTTATTGTAGGCGAACTCAACTATGGGAATGATCTTCTCCCAAGAGCCTCCAAAATCCAGGACGCATGCTCGTAGCATGTCCTCTAGCACCTATATCGTACGCTCTGATTGGCCATCAGTCTGAGGGTGGTATACAGTGCTCAGAAGCACTAGTGTACCCATATACCTCTGAAAACTCTACTAGAAATGATATATAAAGTGGACGTCCCTATCTGAAACAATATTTCATAGGACCCCATGAAGTCGTACCACCTCTTAGATGTACAACATTCCAAGATCATCAACACTGAAGGTCTCCTTGATCAGCAAGAAGTGTGTGACCTTCGTAAGCCTGTCAACGAAAACCCACACAACATCATTACCTCAAGGAGACCTCAGAAAACCTATCATGAAATCCATTGAGGCATCATCTTATTTCCACTTTGTAATGGGTAACTGCTATAAAAGTCCAGTCGGTCACTGATGTTCTGCCTTCACCTACTGACAGGTGGAACACCTCGTAACAAAACTAGTTACCTCTCTCTTTATTCTTGACCACCAGTATTGACATCTTAAGTCATGGTACATATTGGTAACCCTGGGATACACTGCCCAAGATGAAGCATGAAACTCCTGCATCAACTCCTCACATATATCCACTAGAACCCAGACATGTCCATGGATACGCAAGATCTCATCATCGCCTGCCGTCCAACTAGGAGGAGGGTCCTCACCTGCCACACCTTCCTGTAGAACTAGGCCTTAAGAATTCAATATTTGCCTCGTCCTAACTTTTTCCAGCAGGGTAGAGGTAACAGCTAAGGATGAAAGAAAAGTCTATCCCTATTTTTCGTGCACCTTCAGATGTATCTCAAAAAACAACGCCATAAGATGCCACTCGCTACTGGCCTACTGCACTGCCTGTATCTAAGTCCTCCTACTCAGTGCAACGACTACTACATTTCCCTTACTAGGCATGTAGGAAAGCTTGAAGTCAAAGAACTGTAGGTACTCCACCCACCTTCGCAGCCTCAAATTCAGATCACGTTGTATAAAGATATACTTGAGGCTTTTGTGGTCTGTGTACACCACAAAATGTTCTCCCAGTAAATAGTGCCTCCAACAGTGCAAAGCATGAACAATTGAAGCTAACTCGAGATTATGCGTAGTTTAATTCTTCTTGTGAGGCCTTAGCTTCCAATACCCGTACACCATTGATCGTACCACGATTCACTATTTCATTTTCACCCTTACACCACTGTGCTAAACTTGTTTTGTATTTAAAATTATAAAAATAATAACAAATTTAACTTCATGATTGATTCCATTATTTTTTTATCACTATTAAAATGGGAAATGTTACTTGTTTTGATGATTTCAATGTAGGAGAAGATGATTTGGAGGGCCCATGATGAAGTGGAAGAAAAATGGGCCAAATTTGCATGGATCCTTGAATACATGTCCACTGTTGTTATTGTTTAGAAAATTACATGCATCCAAATTGGATCATATTTTGTGTTTTGGTCCAAAATTTAATGGGATAAAACTATTATGAATGAACTCAAGCCCAATTCTTCCATCAAGGGGCCCAACCAACTTTATCTATCTAGAACACCGAATTTGTGAGAAGTCAAAAGTGGTGTTCTGTAATATGTCTATATCTCCAGATCCACTAGTCCAATTGATGCCAAAATTTTGGTGGAGATATTCAGGAATGGGGATACAACTTTCTATTTTTTTTCAAAATAGATATTATATTGTCTAATGGCCTAAACATGTGGTACAAGTGGTTTGAAGAAATCTATGTGCCCAAAATCACCTTCCAATTTTCCTATAAAATGGAACCTTGGGATCCTCATTTGGGAGTTCGAACCAGAGGAAAGGTGTTTCCATTTTGGAGTCCCAAAGGAGTCCTCCTACCAATATTTGAAGATCTTGAGTCCATTGGAAGTTCTACCTCCACCTATTTCTCTTCATCCCCTCCCATGGGTTTCTAAACCCCTTGTGATCACCCGGGGAGGAACATGATGTAATCCCAAGATTTGTTTATGTAATATTTGGATGGTCTTTTAAATTCTAGGTATGTGTGTTATTTTTCATCATCCTATATTCTTATTTTATTTAGTTATGTATCAGTATGTCATGCTCAACTCATATGATCATGTTTGGGGGTACCCCTTCATGTGATGTTTCACACACCGTTCACCACTTCTTTTCCCCCTTTTAATTGTAGTGTTTGTGTGGTTCATATTGTTTAATTGAACTCACATAAACACTATCATGTCCATGTTCTTTCAAGTCATGGTAACACACTAAAATAACATACAAACCTGGAAATCACATCGAGTTCTTCGTGTGTTACCTCAGTGAGTTTCGGTTAACAAGTCAAACACAAATCACCCAATCATCGGTGGTATCTAATGAATCATTGTGTGTTTCTGACTAAACCCTAGGAGGTATCCTAGTATAAACTTAGTAACATTATGATTCTAGGTGTTACAAACTAGGTACTAAAATATCATAACCCTATCTCTTGAAGCGGTGAAGGATGAACATCACAAGATTTCCCTGGGTTAGTCACGTTTAATTACATTTGTTAACTTCCACTTTGTTTTTATCACTTTCCTTTTTTATTTTGGAATATTAAATGTCACACCTCGACCTCGAACGCCTATTTATTTTGTTTTAATTTTTTTATTTACTCAGTCTCGCGTCATTTGTATGAGGTTTAGTTGGGTCCCAGTGAAAATTTTTCGAAGTTTGATGTTTTTGGTGGGTCTTAGGCTAGTGTGCGGTCACCGCACCGCTAGCGGCGACTGTGTGTTTGGTCCTAGAGACTGCACGATTGACCGATTATTATTATTATGAGTATGGTATTATTATTATCAGCATACCAATTATTATTATATTATTATTATTATTATTATTATTATGTTTTTTTTAATCCTAAAACTACCATTCCCCCTTCCCTCTCTCCCCTTACCCGAGACGCACACCCCCCCTCAAATTGGCACAACCCCACTCCTTCCTCACTCGACTTGTAGTGCACCTGTCTAGCTGACCTCGTCGGAGCTCTGCCTTGCACTGATCCCATTCGGCGCGACCTCGCTCCCTTGTGCATGCGCAGCCCCACACTTCTCACTCGCCATCCAGCCTCCCTTCTGGTGCGCCCTGTTTCTATCGACCCGTTGCTCCGACCTGTGTGCAATGGCTTCATCCTGGCTCCCTGATCTCCGGATGACGTCTCCTGCTCCAGTCGCACCACCCTCAACTGACGTGACTCCCCCCCTCTCTAGTATCCTTCTTCTCCATGAATTCTCTTTCTTTTTTTGGGTTTTATTTGAGTTGGACAAACCCTAAACGAGGGATTTTTATTTGTGTGTGTTTCTTTTTTTTAGGGTCTGTGAAGGGTTTGCAAAAAAAAATTCTCCCTTCCATTGTTGCGCAGTTGTATTAGCGCGCCACCGAGGTATTTAATTTCATGTATTTCATTTCTGTAGCACTCTGATAATTCTTGCACTCTTTATTTTAGTTTTAAAACTTGTTTTGCATCTTTGTTATGCCCTTAATTAGCTTTCTATAGAGTTCTTAAATTTTTAGAATTTGGTAAGAATATTTTTTGAGTCCATTCCTGGTTTATGTCAACATGAGTCTATGATGACATGCTTGTTTAAGTGGAAAATCTTGTTTTGATAATTTTTAAAATATAATTCATATCCCTGTGGTATTCTCGTCTAGCTCTTTGTGATGCTTTGTCTTTGATGAATTGTTTAAAAATTGGTCATTAGTGGGATTCATTAATTATGTTTATGTGTTTATGCACTTGGAGTGTTGATAAATTGTTATATGAGCTTTTAAAATAAATTGATGTGATTTTGGGGGTGTTTCCCTTAGTTTTGTTTTATAAAAATGGTGAAAATGTGAGTTGGGTTTTACTTGTGAACTTTTTGTTTTTTGTAGGATTGGTTTTTAGATTGTGTTTTGATTTCTTTGTTTGGATTAAATTTTATTTTAGGGATTTGTGGTGTTTTTGAGTCCTGGGGATTTATCATAGGGATTTGCGGTCGATTTCGAAGGCACACAGGCATTTTTCCCAAGTATGGATATGTATAGATATATGTATCTCCTTTGTGCATGTTCCCACATGGCATGAGGAACACATGCCTTAGTTTAAGGATATATATATATATATATATATATATATATATGGAAGTGTGTGTGAGCGAGTGAACTGCTGCTTGAGTTAGAAAGTGTTGTATTGGTCCTGCTCTTGAGGTAGGCATTTCTATCCTTTCTCTCATCTAGAGTTTTCCATATGCACTTGCATTATTTTTTTTAATTTATAAATGTTTTTCACACCTTTATAAACATGATATTTTATTCATTGCAGTGTTTTTTTATGATGGTTAAAAGTGTTAAAAATAGCTTTGAAATAGTTCCTTGGTTATGTGTTGGTGTTCCCATGGCCTTGCTCCTAGTTTTAATCCATTTAATGTTTGTGTTTTCTTAATTAAATATTAGATTATTTTTATCACCTCTATTTTGTTTATAGTTAACTTATGGTAGTGTTTTCCTGTTGAAATATTTGATTAAAAATGGATTTTTGGATGCTCCTCTATTTACACACATGTTTATGCCTTTCCAACTTGGTTGGAACTAAATGCCTTTATCTAAAATGGTATTGTTTGATGACTTGAGTGGTGTTTTCTTATAGAAACATTTTTTTTTTGGAACTTGTTTCCCCTGTGTTGGTTAGTTTTATGGAACTTGGTGTTTCTGTAGAAATGATTCCGCATGTCTCTTTGAATTGGTCGTTTTCTTGAATCCTTGGTTTTATAAGCGGTTCTTGTATTCTAAATGTTGTGGGTCTCTTCGTGCGGTTCTTTAAATTGGTTTGAAAAAAAATCCATAAGTATATGCCTGTTTGGATTTTGGTGTATATATTTGGTTGAGTGTGGGTTGTGAGGAAACACTTGGTTTGTTTTTACGAAATTGAATATAGTATCACTAAATACTTTTATTACAATGCTTTGAGACTTGGAACCTAAGAGCCCGTTTGGATTTTTAAATACAAAAGTGGTGTTTAGAGTTGTTTTAGAAGAGCTTGTTCAATTTTTTCATAAAGGCATTTGATTATGTAAAACTAGAGGCCCGATTATAGCTCCAAGTGTTTAATAAAGTGGTTTTGATAACCGAATGATGTGACGGCCTGGTTGTCACTTTGTATGTTTGAAATGTATGCATATATATAAGTATATGGGGCACATCTATCTAGGGTAACCCTTTGTGGGTGAACACATATGAAGTGTATGTGTTTGGGGTAGGCAAGTGCGGTGAGATGAGTCACACATGCGAGGGTCTTCCTACTTACACAGTATTATTATAACCACCATGGGTTCCTGGGTTTCTTTTAGTTGATTGAGTGATATTTGTTGACCAACCCTGATTATATGGGTTGGTACCCCCTGGATTTGTTGTTAGGCCAGGCGGGCTTTGCCACTGGATTTTTCAGTTAGGGCAGCCAGTTGGTTATTGACTTAGGAGCTTCACCATACGCCGACAGGTGGTTCTGAAACCAAGTGCGTCCAGGGGTCTTCTAGGGATGTTTAGGATTACCCATGGTTACTGGATTACTTACATTGCTTGTTTACTTTCCGTTGCACTAGTTTATTTTCAGTTTTTAGTTTTTACTTGTTTTACTCTAGCCTATCTTAATAATTTTTTGTTTTGGATTTCATTTATAAAATTACAAATGATTTTGGAAATTGTGTGTATCATGTGTTGGGTTTTTAAATGAGAAAAATATGTTGTATGTTTTAAAATGTGAAAACCCTGCTTTTATATTTTGTATTTCATACTTATGTCAGTGGAATGTTTCAGAAAAGAGAACTGTTGGATTCAGTGGTTTATTCTTGGCATCCCTACTGAGCATCTCGGTGCTCACGCCTATCATATCTTTATAGTTGTACGTTCAGTTTCTCATGAAGGTTCCTGGTTCAGCTGCTCAATGTTGGATCAGGCTTGGTTCTGAGTTGGGTGGTGACCTAGGAGGTCACAAGGAGGTATGTGCAGTTGTTTTTCTTTCTGCTGTTAGTTTTTATTTTTATCTTCAGTTTTTTTTATTTGTTTATCTTTTGTTCATGGGCCAAATCATTCCCAACGGTTAATTTTTTTGATGCCCGACACTGGTTGTTAGCCTTTGGAGACTAGGAATGCCCCTCGGGCCATGCTGCGGGCCGGATCAGGTGACCAGTTTAGGGTTGACCCGGGTTGTTTCATGACAAAATGGTATCAGAGGAGGCCCTTGTTATTTGGGGTGTCTGGTAGATAGAGATTAGGACTTTCGGGGCTCAGGAGGTAGGTTACGGGTCGGTGCCTGATCACCACCGCTCGTGACGAGACCTGATTTACCAGGGTTAGTCTGGGTTTTGAGTCATTTATCTTGGGTTGTTTTGGATTGATGGGTAAAAATGGAGACGAATCAGTTCACGTTGTGGCCACACATGGGGTGGTGACCCATGTGGAGTCCAAGTGCCCGATTTAAGGTTCTCTTAGTGTTATGCCTTACTTGGGGCATGGATCACCACTATGTCACCGGGTTAGGCACAGACACTAGTTCCTCATTCTGATGGTTTATAGTTGGTTGTGTTTCGTTTTGAACTCGGTTGATATGAGTGTGTGTTGAAAATGAAACTGATTTTTAAATGAGAAAAAGGGGATTCTTCCAAATTGTTTTTGAAATTAGTAAAGTGGGGTTTTAAAGAGAAAGTGTTTCGATTTGAAAAAACTTGGTATGTGTTTGGATTGGGTAAAGAAAATAAGTGTTTGAACCTTGGCACTCCTTATGGAGGGTCACACGTGCGTGGGTGTGTACGGAGAGTGCATGGGGGCACTTTTCCATAGATGATGTAAGTGGGATTGAATTAACGAACTTGTGATGGTTCATAAGGTTCCATAGGTGAGTTTTAAAATTTTAAAGAAATAATGGTTTTGGAAAAGTGATTTTGCTGGTGTTTGTATATGTTTGGCGTATGGGCCTGTTTACCAGGGCTTGTGTTGTTTCTTTTATTGAGTTTTGGCTTGATGACCGGTTTTGATGGTGTTTTTCATGTTGTTATGAGTAGGCCGCCCAGAAAGCCTCCAAAAGATGTTAATGAGTTATGCCCAGTTCTCAGTTCTTTTTGTGTGTTTCCTTCTTATCGAGGTAATCGAAGTCTATTCGAGGCAGTTGTATAGTTCAGAAATATAGCGTGTATTCGGGTTGTTGGGAACTCCCAGGGTAGTTAAGGTTCATATTGTCCCATAGTTATTTGAGGGTTCGGTTCTGGACTAGTAAAGATGAGATGTCTCATATTCGTTTGAGTTTTGGGTGTGGTTAATGGTGGTTGACTCAGGTGAAGGTTCCCTATCTGGCATGGATCTTCATCTATGCATACTCTCAGTTTGTTGGACCATTCTCTCGCATGCTGCTAGTCTGTCTGGTTCAGGAATTCTAAGCCTCCTTGTCTCATCTCTCTGAAGTCTTGCTACCGGAAAATGTCCAGGCTACTGGGGAGAGTTCTGAAAGAAGCATCATTCGGGAGGAAGGAGTTAGGGACCATAGAATGAAAATTCCTGACTGTGAGGCAGGAGATGTTTCAGCCATCAAGGCCCCAGCCACAGGTCTCGGGGTGAAGCTCGTGCATAGTCAGGAGTTGCCGAGGGTGTGTAGAACCTCATTCTAGATAATGTTTTCATATTTGGAATGGAAATATCCAAAATTTCCTTGTTTTATTCTCATTGATTTCATAAGATCATCCTTGTTGTGGTGGTGTAATGAGCTCATTATACCACAATCCAAGCGGCCTCATCTGCTCTAAACGTGGATTTTAAATTATTTGTATTCCTTCAGGGGTGTTGGGCCCATGAATAAGCGGACCTTTTCTGATTCTGAGTTTGGTCTCGGTTGCATTCGTCAGGGTAATGTTTGGTTTCATGAATTAATGGGTGGTGTTTTTAGGCCACTTATTAATTCGGGCACCTCTCCTGTGTTTTCCTTTAGTGTTTTTTGGTTTATAATGGATTCCTCTATTCTGATGTCCCGTTGTGTTCGTTTTCCCCGTAATGGTTTTAATCCTAGTGGTGGAGTTGTTCTGTTAGCGTTGAGAAGGTGGGATGAGTTCAGTTTGGGAAGTTCCCGCATTATCCCCCTGGGGGTGGTTTGTTTGGGTTTCGAGGGTTTTTGTATTAGTGAATTCTTTTAGTGGGGAGAACCCTTTCATGTTCTCCCCTCAATCTCAGGCATTGGTTTTCCTTGAATTGGTCAGGTGCGACGTTTGTTGGGAATGGTCACCACGAGGCTCTCGGTTCTTGATGCACCCGATTTGTGTATACATTTTCATATACTCTATTGAAAAACAAGAACAAGTTTTCAGCAATTACCTATTACTTAGTGTAAAAAAACTTTTATTTTGGTGCTCTTGTTCATTTTTATAAGATTTATGGCCAAATGCACAAAACGGAGGAGAACCGAGCAAAAATTTCCAACTACATAGCATGTACTTATATACACACTGTGTACATTCAAGTTCAAACATGGGTTGACCAGTAAAAATACATGCCCAAGTAACCAGAAGGTGGTACACATCGTGTTCACAATATACACGCTGTGTAAGACATTCTAGAAGCAGTTGGTGTCCGAGAAGAGTCTACACGCCCATGTGGTCGGCTGAAGGAGACACGTCATGTGCCATTTCTACATGCTGTGTATACATTTATAGAAGCGGTTGGTGGACAAATTTTGAGACTACACACCATGTATGGTAGCGCTACACGTCGTGTACATTCACCTACCAGGCGGCGCCGTGTTCCAAGTCAAAGACGGCGTGTTAGGCCGCCTACCAGCAGAGAAAACAAAGAAAAAAGTGCGTTGATAAAAATACACGACGTTTACTTTTTCCACACACCGTGTACTTATTTTTTCTATAAAAGGAGGCCTTTACCTCCAGACTTGAAGGGGGTATGGAGAGAAAGTATAGAGGAAAGGTTGAAGGCCTGAAGGATTGACGCTCTGCCATCATACTACCACCGTTTTTTCATATACCAAAGAATCATTCCCTTTTCAAAGTTCCAAGAATGATTTCATTAGGTATCAATAGTTTTGTGTTTATCATTTTCAATATGTGTAACTAAACACCCAGTGTGTTGGGGTTGTGGAAGCTAATGAGTTTTAATTTGAATTAAATTTCTATTAATGTGTTTGTTTTAATAATCTCTTCTTATTCTTCTTAAATCACTTCATATTATCACTGGAAATTCTGTACCGGACCAAGGGCAGAATTTCTAGGGATTCAAAAGAAGAATAACGACGAATAAATCCATGACCATTGGAAGTATCCATCTACTCAAAATGGACTAAGCCAAATAAAGATCCGTTAAACACTAACTACCGGACCAAGGAGTTAGTTTCTTCATCTCTAAATATAAATTTTACCGGACCAAGGAAACTTTATTACTAATTAAACCCAGAGTGTTGGGTTATCATGAACAACACAACCTCATAAGAAATTTGATTTAATAATCAACTTATCACAAATACATAACCCTAACTCATTTCTATCTTTATTTTCATCAAAATCAGATTTTCATGTATTCACTTTCATTCTAGAAATTAATTTGTTAAAAGAATCTTAAAATTCAATTTTTCTTTTTATACCCAAACAACCAACAAAAATCGACTCTAAATTCAGAAAACTTCACTTAAAACAAAAATACAAACTAAGTTAAGCAAGATAAAAATAACCTCTTAGTTCCCTGTGGATCGACCCCTTACTGGTGATATACTTGTTAGGGTAAATATAATTTGGGACACCGAAAACATGCCTTCAATGAAATGACTCGCCAAATTTTGGCGTCGTTGCCAGGGAATGATGGGAGTTAATTTTATTCTTGTTTTAATTAAATTTGTATCGAATTTTAGTGAAAATAAAAATCATAAATTCAAAAAAATATCTTTTCTAATCATATTTATTTTTATCTTTATTTTTTCTCGTTTACGCTTGGTGTTTTGTTTTATTTTGCGCAGGTCTTTAGGTGTATGAGCGGCCACCTCACGCATTCCAAGAACACTAAGTCATCAGGGTTTTTTTTCAACTGGCCCAGAGATCAAACAGATGTTTTTGAGGCACCAATGAGCACTCATGGTTAAACACAACCAAACCACTCCACTGGCGCAGAACGAGGAAGGAAATCTAGCTGTTATCCAAGGAGCTGGATAGCAGCTGGGACCTGATGACAACCGGAACCAGAAAGTTCCACTTGCTTCAGGATATGACACGCAACAGCTTCAACAATTCCTACCAGAGCGGATGCCATATTTCAATCAAGGTCAAGGGCTATACTACGCCCCTCAGGACCAACAATTCCTACCAGTTCCCCTTCCTCAGCAGCCACCTCCATTCCGTACTCTCATGGAGTATGGTTTACCATCAATCCACGGAGTTGATACAGGCATTGTCTGACCGCCGGTACAAGCCCAACATTTTGAGATCAAGCCTGCTATCATGAAGTTGATCCAGAACACCGTTCAATTCAGTGGCCTGCCCAGTGAGGATCCCAATGCTCGTATCTCTAATTTTCTGGAGGTCGGTGACACGTTCCGCTACCACAGAGTGTCCACCGATGCCATCTATCTTCTCCTTTTCCCCTTCTCTCTAAGGGATCAGGAGAAATATTGGGTTAAAGTATTGTCACAACGATCTATCCTCACGTGGGAGGAGCTATCCCAGGCATTCCTATCCAAATACTTCCCACCCTCAAAGACGGTGACACTACGGAATGAGATCCACAATTTCCAGCAGCATGACGTTGAATCATTGTACAAATCCTGGGAGCGCTTCAAGGATATGTTGTGAAAGTGCCCACACCATGGACTTCCACTTTGGATGCAAGTAAAAACCTTCTACGGAGGGTTGACAACTAATACCAAGTTCATGGTAGATGCTGCTGCTGGAGGTACGGTAATGAGGAATTCCCCTGAAGAACTATTCGAACTACTGGAAGATATGTCTGCCAACAGCTTCCAGTGGCATTCTGAATGGGGAATAAAGAAATGAGGTATGAATAACATAGATGAAACTATCATGATAGCTGCCCAGTTGGACGTTGTTTCCAAGAAGATCGGCGCGCTCAATCTGAAGGGCACGTCTCAAGTACATGCGGCAAACCATCTAGCATGCAGTGAATGTGGTGATAACCACATAATGGGAGAATGTCCAGGTTCTGATGGAGGCTCATCAACAAGTGAGGTAAGTTATGCTGCACAAAACCAAGGGTCCAACCAGTACCAGTAGTACCAGAACCCAGCATGGTGTGATAAAAAAACATAGTTTGGGGCCAACAACAATAAAATCTGCTGCCCCAGCGACCGCCCGTCTACAACCAGCCTCCCTATCTGAACCAGTACTAGAGGAAGTAACAGCCCCAATAGGGATCTTATCCACAGCAAGGGTATCAGAACCCTCGCCCACAACAGTCGTGACAACCACCACCTCCACCAGATCAACAACCTCCTCAGCAGGAGAACACCTCAAGGTTAGAGGATCTTATGACCAAATTCATATCGACTGCTGAGACCAGTTTCCAAAATCAGGAGGCATCAATTCAAGGCCTGGAAAACCAAATTGGTCAGTTGGTGAACCAACTATCAAGAAGGAAACTTGGGACTCTACTGGGCAATACAAAGAAGAACCTGAGGGAGGAATCCCATGTTGTCATACTCCGGAGTGGAAAAGAGCTCCAACAGAACCAACCAGCACATCCAGGTGTATCCACACCCCCTGATGATAAATAAGGTACCAATACCAGACCCTCCTCATTCAAAATCCCATAGAAGGAGGCTTTGCAGAATAGAGGGAAGGAGGTTGTAAAACCTTTTATACCTGCCTTACCCTTTCCAGAGAGATTGAAATAGAGAAAGTTGGACCACCAGTTTGGAAAATTCATGGACGTGTTCAAGAAGATGCACATAAATATCCCATTTGCTGAGGCACTGATGCAGATGCCTACCTATGCCAAATTCATGAAGGAAATACTCTCCAATAGAAGAAATGTGGAAAATATGGGCACAATTTCCCTAACCAAGGAGTGTTCTGTAATCTTCCAACACTCAATTCCTCCCAAACTCTAGGATCTAGGTAGTTTCACTATTCTCTGTACCATTGGACCATGCGAGTTTGGGAAGGCTCTCTGTGACTTAGGGGCCAGCGTGAACCTCATGCTCCATGGAGTTTTAAAGAATCTAGGGATCAATGATTTGAATCCTACCCAATTAGCCCTTCAACTTGTTGATTGATCCATCAAACATCCGAAGAGACTACTGGAGAATGTGCTCGTCAAAGTGGGTAGGCTGATCCTCCCCGCTGATTTCATCATCCTCGACATGGAGGATGATCAGGAGGCACCTCTTATTTTGGGAAGGCCTTTCTTGGAAACTAGGAAGGCACTCATAGATGTACACTAAGGAGAGCTGGTTTTCCGGGTAGGAGACGAGAGAGTCTCCTACAATGTCCTCAAGGCTATTAAACATGCATCATTTCCTGATCATGAGGACTGCTCTGCGATCACTATCATGGATGATCACTTAGTGGATGATCTGGTATGTTATTTTATTTCTTATAACTTTATCATTCCTTAAATTCCAGTTGAAGAAGATCCAGAGAACCTACAATTACTAGAAAGCCAAGGCGGTTACTATTGGGACCTTTATCCACCATAGAGCTCAGGTAAATGAGGTAAGTAGGTCGAGCCAACGACCTAAAACAAAGGCGCTTCCTGTGAGGCAACCCAGAGAATACATGTTGTGTCCCCTCCATAAACACGGCATGTACTTTTTCTTTTTTATTTATTTTCTAACTATTAAAAATATATAGAATAGCTAAGTATAAATAGGGATGATGTCAGTGTCAATGGTAAGGTCACTAGAGTTTATCTGAGTCGTCCCCAGTTCAAATCCTCCTGACCTACCTTCGGCACGAGGTTTCTCCTTTTTATATTTTTTTACACAGCGTGTGTATTAAATTTCATATATATATATATTCTTATAAGAAAACCCATGATGGGGATGGGTCGGTTGGCCAAGATTGAAACCCAGCTCCAAAAGACCCAGGTTTGAATCCTGACAACCGCCTCATTTCCATCATTTACCCTTTTAATAAAACCACACGGTGTGTCTTCCACTATACGTCATGTGTGCCCTGTTTCTTTCTAAAACAAAAAAAACTTTCTATATAAAGTAATTCATACAGATGAAGTTGGCAGATCAGAAAATTCTCGGCCCTGGATCCAAAAGACCCGAGTTTGAACTCGGCTAATCTCCCTACTTCATCCCCTTCTTGTATAATTAAAAATCACACGTCGTGTATTTTATTTCTTCCTATGTGTATAGGCTGTATAGATTAAAGGTATATAAATGATAAATATGGGCAGTAGTACAACCTTCGCTCCAGTGGTTGAGGGCTTCCGTTCGAAACGGCCGATCACCGGTTCGAACCTCGTCCCAAGCACCATACCAAAGGTTGTACTTCTCTTTTCCCAATTTTTAAATACATGTCATGTATGTTTCCACTAAATTACGTGTATAGTTTTATTTTTAGATTATGTATATATATATATCCCTTTTTATTATTTTTAAATTATTAAAATTAATTATTATATAGTTTACTATAATTATATATATATATATATAATTATATATATGTGTTTTAAAAAAAATAGAATCTAAAAAAAATTGTGATACACGGCGTGTAGTCCAGATGTACACGTTGTGTACCTCAGCTATATAAGTCACGGCCACCCAGCTTTACGCCGTGTCGCGCGGTGCTTCCCCTATTCTCGTTTCTTCTCCCAAACTCCACCTGACCTCCCCACTTCCAGATTCGTCAATTTGGTTCGTTTTGGGTTCTGATTTCTCTTACATTGCGATCATCGGTCAAGGTACGCCCTTCTACACTCACTATTTCAAGTTATTAGAAGCGTTTAGGGTATTTTTAGATCTGCCAACCATTCGGATTCCGCGATACATGGCCACGAAATGAATAACACACACTGTGTACTTTTGTACACGGCCACACACGAAATGCTTCGCAATTTGAATATACACTGTGTGTATGTTCGGTACACATCGTGTACTGGCCCCGATCATGCTCGAGTCCCTTGGTGCACAGCCTCACACACCATTTTCACATACACGACGTGTGTGTCTGGTACACGCCATGTACGCCATTTCTTTTGGACCCTCTGTGTCTTACACTTAACATGGCCCCCTGCCCCATGTTCCCATACACGGCGTGTGTGTTCGGTATATGCCGTGTATACCATTTCCTTCAGCCAGCCCATGCCTAGCCCCCAAAACGACCATGTACACTTTGCATGAACACGGTGTGTATGTTCGGTACACGCCGTGTACCCATACATGGTCTATATTCTTCTCCCTCGGCGTGTTTATCCAGAGAACCCAGGATGATACCTAGATTCCACTACACACCGTGTACTATGGATGTACACGTCGTGTCCCTTTATTTTTCAGTTTTCTCACATTTTCCTTATTTTTTTTCTTTTATTTTTCTTTTGTTTAGTTTTTCTTTCTTTTTTAGGTTATGGAAGACCGAGATCCTTCCCATGGGAAGCATCCCACCTCCACCACTGATGGCGAGAGGCCGATTTATCATCGGATACGGCTTTGACCAGCGATGCAGCCAGACCTAGACACTCCGGTATACAATTTCCCCCCGTTGGCCACCCTTCCACCCCTCACTCCCTCCATAGAGGATGGTTCGAGCACCATCATTCCTTCCCTCCCAGCTTCCACTCCACCTGAGATCTCCTCCTCCACAGCTGGCACTTCATCGACTGCCCCATCTAGCGACCCTCCGCCTACAGCAGCCGATCCACCCCCAAAGCCAGCTCCTGCTACTGCACCTCCACCTGGGTCGGGACCTGCAGGTGTTCCTTACCCCTACATGGTATTCCTAGTCACCGATATGTCACATGACAGGGTTTGGAACTTCTCTCACCATCTGATTCCGTTGAGTGGCTGCTACCTCGACAGCAGCGTTCCTTAGAAGCTAGGCATCTGGGGAGAGTTATAGGATCTCCTTAGGCACACTCCACTGCTTGCTATTTTCCAGGTCAGCACTCCTATATTCCGTGATTTATTTTTGGAGTTCTCTACCTCATTCGAGTTCGACGGAGGTGTGTACCGGGAGACACCTAGGGATGTGGTACCTGTGGTTCGGTTCCGGCTGGGCGGTCGGTGCTTTTCCCTCACCATGACCGAGTTTGGACGAGGGTGCGGTTTTTACCCCCATCCTATCACCCCACCCCCTGTTTCTATCCTGAATAGTCCTGAGCGCTCTAATCTCATGGTGATGTGGCAGGAGATTGTTGGGTCTGACCACCGCTACAACCCTACCTCACAGAAGAGTAACCTCATCATCGACCACGTCCTTTGTTTCACCCACCGGTTCTTTAGAGCCATTCTTTTCTCCTTCCATGAGGATATGAGGGTCATAACCATTCATGACATGGATCTCCTTACCTGTGCCATCTGGTAGAACTACCCGGACCTACCTTACCTAGCCGCCTCCTACTTCTATGCCATGTTTACCGGCCGTCAGGGCAACCTGAATGGAGGGTTTTACACCACTCACCTTACCCACCATCTCGGGGTCTTTGAGCCTTCTCTACCTCATGACTTGTTAGGTTCACCATAGCGGATGGACTATCTCATGCTTATTCTCATGGGATTAGTCCGGAAGCAGGGGTGCCTACATTCTTGCCCAGGCTCCAGCCCGTCCACCTGTTGACCCTCATGCACCACCCGCTGATGCACCACCTTCTCCTTCCCCACCCCCACCAGCTTCTCCACCACACCCCCTTCTACTGACCCCACCTCTTCTAGCCTTCCTTCTTCTGTACCACCACCATCCCCACCTACCCCCACACCCTCGGTCGATCTCACATTTTCCCTCCGCCTAGCCGTGATGGAGCAACATTTGGTTCATATCGACAGCCACCAGGACCGTCTGGATAAATGTTGGGGCTTATTCTTCAGCATCTTGGTATTCCATTTCCCCTGCCACCTGCCTCTACCTCGACTCCTGGCCCTTCTGTTGTTGCTCCACCGCCTTCTACTACACTGGCCGCGAATTTTGTTCTACTATCTACTGTGGGCCTAGCTGCTACTATTGTTTCCTCCACCGCTGTTTACAGTCCAGGGAGTGCTACAGAGCCTCATATTCCAATTCCAGCACCCACGGCTCCTACTTCTTTGGATTCCCTTTCAGATGCAGAGTCTGAGCCTCCTGCTTCCACGGCTACTGAGCCATCTTTACCGGTAGGTTCTGTACTGGCTGATGCCTCTTCTGAGGTGACTTCCGAACTGGTTTTGGGACACATGCTTTTTCTTGTATATATATTTTTGTGATATCTTATGCCTGTGTTTTTTATGCATGATTGTAGTGTTCTATTTCTTTCCCCATCACAGGTAATCTGGCACATTTTGGGTTGTACTTTTCCATCACATTCTATTTTCCTATGCCTAGACATGAGGGGAGTATTCTTTTTCCATTAATTACTTTTCTTCTTATTTAGTTTACTTCTTTCCTTATTTCTCCTCGGTCTGGTCCACTATTTTGTCCCCACCTTCCCTTGTTCCTATTTTTGGGAACTTGGTGGACCATGTGCAGTTTTAATTATGGGGGGTGTCTCTCGACCTCTTTAGTCTTTTCCCTTTTCAGATTCTAGGAGACATCATTATTAGAAGATATATTTTAATATGTGAGGATAATCTTTGTTAATCATATTTTTAAATAATAAGATGAAAGTGGGAAATTTAAAAAAAAATATGTTCATTTTGGTTCTTAAGTGTTTTAAAATGATTGCTGATATAATTTAAATTTCAACTTGTAATCCTTGGATAAATACATCAATTAGACTAATCAATTATTAGCAAGTCATGGCCTGATTGTCTCTTTATTTGTTTTTACCACTTCTGAGAGGTATTCTAAACCCTTTTTTCATATTCTTTCTAATACCCTCTTTCTTGAGAGATTCCTAAACTATACAAAACTACCAAAATTTGCAAGTTTTCTTTTCAAAACATGAGGAATTTTTGAGTTACATTAAAATGATTGAGGCATTAGATTGTTTAAACCCATTTATCTTGAGACCTACCCTACATCTTATCTTCGTAAAGCCCCTAGAGACCATGAATAGACTTTATAAGAAGCCATATTACAAGCCTATTTTTCTTCCTACCCTAATTCTTTTATGATTTTTCATGATTATTTATTTGAGCTCAAAAGAAGGGATTGGTGACTCATGGCATGATTTCGTGAATTTTCAAGAAATTAAGTATGGGGGAGAGCATCTTGATCATCTGGGGAAAAAAGGGTTCCAAACCTCTATTTGTGGACATTCTGAGAGGTCACCTTTGTAATTAAAAAAAATGATACAAACAAAGGGACCTTATACTCACTTGTTGGGTTTTGAACCCTACCTACTCAACTAAGGGAATGGTGGTGATGAGATTCTATGATAAAGCTTGTGGAGGAAGTTTTTACAATGAGCTTAATTTTTGAATATCATGTATTATTATTTAAATAATTTAGCCTCCTATTTCAATCCTTGAAGTTATTTTCATATCTTTACCTACCAACCTTTAGCCATAGAAACATCTGATCCTTATTGAAAAGCCCTCATGATTTTTGTAAGTCAATTTTTCTAAAGTGGAGAAGTAAATTTATTGAAAACCTATGGATAGAGTGTATATATCTTTGAATGATCATAACTTTGATTAAAATTGTCTTGAGTGTTGAGTATTTTATTGGTGACGTAAATCATCAAGTGGCTTGCTTATTTTTGAAAGGTTGAAACATGTGTTAAAAGAGGATGAAAGTAGTTAATTGAATTATATATGAGGCATGATTAGAATATCTCCTGAATTGAAACTGTTTTGTATTCCTTCTGAAATTTTCTCCTATAACTTATTATTTATACTTATGATTAATTTAATTCCTTCCTTTTAAAATATAGACTCTTTTAATTAAATGTTGATATTTACTTGAAGGAAATCAAATGACTAAGTATGGGGGATTTTGATACACCCGATTTGTGTATACATTTTCATATACTCTATTGAAAAATAAGAACAAGTTTTCAGAAATTACCTATTACTTAGTGGACAAAAACTTTGATTTTGGTGATCTTGTTCATTTTCAGAATATTTATGGCCAAATGCACAAAATGGAGGAGGACCGAGCAAAAATTTCCAACTACACGGCGTGTACTTATATACACACCGTGTACATTCAAGTTCAGACATGGGTTGACCAGGAAAAATACATGCCCAAGTAACCAGAAGGCGGTACATGCTGTGTTCACAATATAAATGTCGTGTAAGACATTCTAGAAACAATTAGTGGCTGAGAAGAGTCTACACGCCCATGTGGCCGGCTGAAGAAGACACGTCGTGTACCATTTCTACACGCCGTGTATACATTTCTAGAAGTGGTTGGTTGCTGAATTTTGAGACTACACACCGTGTCTGGCAGTGCTAAATGTCGTGTACATTCACCTACCAGGCAGCGCCGTGTTCCAAGTCAAAGATGGAATGTTAGGCCACCTACTAGCAGAGAAAACAGAGGCGAAAGCGCATTGACAAAAATACACGGCTTGTACTTTTTCCACACAGCGTGTACTTATTTTTTATATAAAAGGAGGCCTTGACCTCCGTACTTTAAGGGGGGTGTGGAGAGAAAGTATAGAGGAAAGGTTTAAGGCATGAAGGATTGACGCTCTGCCATCGTACTACCACCATTCTTCCATCTACCGAAGAATCATTCCTTTTTCAAAGTTCCAAGCATGATTTCATCAGGTATCAATAGTTTTGTGTTTATCATTTTCAATATGTGTAACTAAACACCCAGTGTGTTGGGGTTGTGGAAGCTGATGAGTTATAATTTGAATTAAATTGCTCTGAATGTGTTTGTTTTAATAATCTCTTCGTATTCTTCTTAAATCACTTCATATTATCACTGGAAATTCTGTACCGGACCAAGGGCAGAATTTCCAGAGATTCAAAAGAAGAATAACGATGAATAACTCCATGACCATTGGAAGTATCTGTCATCTCAAAATGGACTAATCCAAATAAAGATCTGTTAAACACTAACTACCGGGCCAAGGAGTTAGTTTCTTCAGCTCTAAATATAAAGTTTATCGGACCAAGGAAACTTTATTACAAATTAAACCCAGAGTGTTGGGTTATCATGACCAACAAAACCTCAAAAAAATTGATTTAATAATCAACTTATCACAAATCCATAACCCCAACACATTTCTATCTTTATTTGCATCAAAACCAGATTTTCCCATATTCACTTTCATTCTAGAAATTAATTTGTTAAAAGAAGCTTAAAAACCAATTGTTCTTTTTGTACCCAAACAACCAACAAAATTCGACTCTAAATTCATAAAACTTCACTTAAAACAAAAATACAAACTATGTTAAGCAAGATAAAAATAACCTCTTAGTTCCCTGTGGATCGACCCCTTGTTGGTGCTATACTTGTTAGGGTAAATATAATTTGGGACACCGAAAACATACCTTCAGTGAAACAACTCGCCAGTTATCTATGTTTTTTTCTGGGCAGGGACTCAAGTTGGGTCGACTGTTGGCTTGGTGACTTTCTAGGGGTAGAAAGTGTCTGTAGTGGGGAGAATTGTCACACCCCGACCTCGGACGCCTATTTATTTTGTTTTATTTTTATTATTTACTCGGTCATGCATCATTTGGACGAGGTTTAGTTGGGTCCTGGTGAAAAAATTTCAAAGTTTGATGTTTTTGGCGGGTCTCGGGCTAGTGCGCAGTCACCATACCGCTAGCGGTGACTGTGTGTTCAGTCCTGGAGACTGTGCGGTTTACCAATTATTATTATTATTATGAGTAGGGTATTATTATTATTAACATATCAATTATTATTATTATTATTATTATTATTATTATTATTATTATGTTTTTGTTAACCCTAAAACTACCCTCCCCCCTCCCTCTCTCCCCTTACCCGCGACACCCCCCCCAGATTGGCACAACCCCACTCCTTCCCCGCTCGACTTGCAACGCACCAGTCCAGCCAACCTCGTCGGAGCTTCGCCTTGCACCGATCCCATCTAGTGCGGCCTCGCTCCCTCATGCGTGCGCAGCCCCACACTTCTTGCTTGTCGACCATCCTCCCTTCTGGCGCACCCTGTTTCTGTCAACCTGCTGCTCCAGCCTATGCGCAACGGCTTCACCCTGGCTCCCTGATGTACTGCCGACCTCTCTTGCTCCAGTCGCACCACACTCAACCGGTGAAACTCCCCCCTCTCTGGTATCCTTCTTCTCTATGAATTCTCTTTATTTTTTTTCCTTTTTGGGGGGTTTTATTTGAGTTGTCCAAACCCTAACTGAGGGCTTTTTATTTGTATGTGTTTCTTTTTTTTAGGATCTGCGAAGGGTTCGCGAAATTTTTTTCTCCCTTCTATTGATGTGCGATTGTATTCGCGCACCACCGAGGTAGTTGATTTTGCATATTTCATTTCTGGAGCACTCCGCTAATGCTTGCACTCTTTATTTTAGTTTTAAAACTTGTTTTTCATCTTTGTTATGCCTTTAATTAGCTTGCTATAGAGTTCTTAAATTTTTAGAATTTTTTAAGAATATGTTTTGAGTCGGTTCCTGGTTTATTTCAACATGCGTCTACGATGACATGCTTGTTTAAGTGCCAAATCTTATTTTGATAATTTTTAAATTTTAATTTGCATCCATATGGTATTATCGTCTAGATTTTTGTGATGCTTTGGCATTGATGAATTTTTTAAAAATTGGTCATTAGCATGATTCATTAATTATATTTATGTGTTTATGCACTTAGGGTGTTGATAAATTATTATATGATCTTTTAAAATAAATTGATGTGATTTTGGGGGTGTTGCCCTTAGTTTTGTTTTATAAAAATGGTGAAAATATGGGTTGGGTTTTACTTGTGAAATTTGTGATTTTTATAGGATTGGTTTTTAGATTGTGTTTTGATTGCTTTGTTTGGATTAAATTTTATTTTAGGGATTTGTGGTGTTTTTGAGTCCCAGGTATTTATCGTAGGGAGTTGAGGTCGATTTCGAAGGCGCACACGCATTTTTCCCAGGTATGGATATGTATAGATATATGTATCTTCTGTGTGCGTGTTCCCTCATGGTGCGGGGAACACGTGCATCTGTTTAAAGATATGTGTGTGTGTGTGTGTGTGTGGAAGTGCGTGCGTGTGAGCGATCTTCTGCTTGAGTTAGAAAGCGTTGTATTGGTCCTGCTCTTGAGGTAGGCGTTTCTATCCTTTCTCTTATCTAGAATTTTCCATATGCACTTGCATTATTTTCGTTTAATTTATAAATGTTTTTCTCACCTTTATAAACATGATATTTTATTCATTGCAGTGTTTTTTTATGATGGTTAAAAGTGTTAAAAATAGCTTTGAAATAGTTCCTTGGTTATGTGTTGGTGTTCCCATGCCCTTTCTCCCGATTTTAATTCATTTAATGTTTGTTCTTTCTTAATTAAATCTTAGATTATTTTTTTCACCTCTATTTTTTTTATAGTTAACTTATGGTAGTGTTTTCTTGTTGAAATATTTGATTAAAATGGATTTTTGGATGCTCCTCTATTTACACACATGTTTATGCATTGCCAACTTGGTTGGAACTTAATGCCTTTATCTGCAATGGTATTGTTCGATGACTTGAGTGGTGTTTTCTTCTAGGAACATTTTGTTTTGTAACTTGTTTCCCCTGGTTTGGTTAGTTTTATGGAACTTAGTGCTTTTGTAGAAATGATTTCGCATGTCTCTTTGAATTGGTAGTTTTCTTGAATCCTTGGTTTTATAAGTGGTTCTTGTCTTCTAAATGTTGTGGGTCTCTTCACACGGTTCTTTAAATTTGTTTGAAAATAAATCCATGAGTATATGCCCGTTTGGCTTTTGGTGAATATATTTGGTTGAGTGTGGGGTGTGAGGCAACGCTTGGTTTGTTTTTACGAAATTGAATATAGTATCACTAATGAATTTTATTGCAATGCTTTGAAACTTGGAACCTAAGGGCCCGTTTGTCTTTTTAAATACAAAAGTGGTGTTTAGAGTTGTTTTAGAAGAGCTTGTGAAATGTTTTCATAAAGGCGTTTTATTATGTAAAACTAGAGGCCCGATTACAACTCCAAGTGTTTAATAAAGTGGTTTTGATAACTAAATTATGTGACGGCCCAATTGGAACTTTGTATGTTTGACATGTATGCATATATATAATTATATGGGGCACTCCTATCTTGGGTAACCCTTTATGGGTGAACGCATAGGAAGCGTCCGTGTTTGGGGTAGGCAAGTGTGGTGAGATGAGTCATGCATGCGAGGGTCTTCCTACTTACACTGTATTATTATAACCACCATGGGTTCCTGGGTGTCTTTTAGATGATTGAGTGACGGTTGTTGACCAACTCCGATTATACGGGTTGGTACCCCATGGATTTGTTGTTAGGTCAGGCGGGTTTTGTCACTAGATTGGTCAGTTAGGGCAGCCAGTTGGTTATAGACTTAGGAGCTTCATCATACGCCAGTAGGTGGTTCTGAAACCGAGTGCATCCAGGGGTCTTCTAGGGATGTTTAGGATCACCCATGGTTACTGGATTACTTATATTTCTTATTTACTTTCCATTGCACTAGTTTATTTTCAATTTTCACTTTTTACTTGTTTTACTCAATCCCAGCTTGGTACTTTTCTATTTTGGATTTCATTTATAAAATGAAAAATTATTTTGGAAATGGTGTGTAGAATGTGTTGGGTTTTTAAATGAGAACAATATGTTGCATGTTTTAAAATGTGAAAACCCTACTTTTATATTTTTTATTTCAAACTTGTGTCAGTGGACTGTTTTGGAAAAGAGAACGGTTGGATTTAGTTGTTTATTCTTGGAATCCCTACTGAGCATCTCGGTGCTCATGTTTATCATATATTTACAGTTGCATATTTAGTTTCTCATGAAGGTTCCTGGTTCAGCTGCTCAATGTTGGAGCAGGCTTGGTTCTGAGTTGGATGGTGACCTAGGAGGTCATAAGGTGGTATGTGCAATTGTTTTTCTTTCTACTGTTAGTTTTTATTTTTATCATCGGTTTTGTTTATCTTTTTATCTTTTGTTCATGGGACAAATAATTCCCAATGGTTAATTTTTTTGATGCCTGACACTAGTTGTCAACCCGTGGGGATCGGGAATGCCCTTCGGGCCATGCCGCGGGCCAGCTTAGGTGTCTGGTTCAGGATCGACTTGGGTTGGTTCGTGACATTAAATCATAAAACCCAAAGTTTTCCAAATCCACATTCCCCTTTTTACTGTAATAATCAGAACCTCATTTTGGAATTAATGATCTAAGGCTCCGTCGAGAGACGACCTAGGGTTACTGTTATACTACAGAAATTCTAGTATAAACTAAACAACTAATTCGGAGCATTCGACAACGTGATCATCCACTACTCGATCTCCCTACATCATCACTACCCCCAGCCCAATACTTGAAGCGTTAGAGTAGATCGTGTATCTCTTGCCCTGCTCTGCCAGTATCAGGACTGGTGCTGATGTCATCCTCCCTTTCAGCTCCTGAAAGGTTGTCTCATAAGATTCTGACCACACAAAATTCATACCCTTCTTAGTCAAGTCTGTCAACGGTGCTGTTAAGCATGAGAATTCCTGTATAAAATTCTTGTAGTAACCAGTTATCCCCAAGAAAATTTGTATGTCAAAAACATTCTTGGGATGCTCCTAGGAAACTACAGCTCTCGCCTTATCTGGTTCTATTGACACTCCTGTTTCTAAGATAATGTGACCCAGGAAGTAAATTTGATCCATCCAAAAGTGGCACTTTGAGAGTTTAGCATATAAATGATGCTCTCTCAGTGTATTAAAAATGATCTCAAGATGGTTGGTATGGTCGTATCGATTGTGAGAATACACCAAGATATTGTCCATGAAAACCACCACAAAAGAATCCAGGTAAGGATGGAACACTTAGTTCATCAGCACCATGAAAACCGCTGATACGTTGGTGAGACTAAACGACATAACCAGATACTCATATAACCCATACCTCCTACGAAAGGTTGTACAAGGTATGTCTACAGGTCAAACACATACTTGGTGATATCCTGACCTCAATTAGATCTTCGAGAACACTCAATCTCCTTGAAACTGATCAAATAGGTCATCTATCTGTGGCAAGGGATATCGATTTTTAACCGTGAGCTAGTTTAGTTTCTGATAATCCACACATAACCTAAGAGTTTCGTCTGACTTTTTTGCAAAAAGGACTAGTGAACCCCACAGATACACTACTGGAAATATGATCTATACCAACGGTTTTGGGAAAACCAGTGGTATAGTTCACTAATTTGGACCTATACCAACGGTTTGGACAAAACTATTGTTATAAGTCACTTATATGGACCTATACCAACGGTTTTCCCAAACCCGTTGGTATAGGTCACTAATTTGGAGCTATACCAACGGTTTTGGGCAAACCGTTGGTATAGTTCACTAATTTGGACCTATACCAATGGTTTAGACAAAACCGTTGGTATAAGTCCATTATAGAGACCTTATACCAACGGTTTTGGCCAAACCGTTGGTATAGGTCCCAAAATCAAAGAAACTATACCAACGGTTCTCAAAACCGTTGGTATAGGTACATGTATTTTTAATGGAATCTTCTTATAGAGGACATTAAATAAATCAAAATTTAAAATACTTATGATAATACATATATATATTTATGAAATTATGTTCACAAAAGTATGTTAGGTTAGTGGTTAAGTCGTTTAATCACAAACGGAAGGTGCTGGGATCAAAACCAACCGAATGATTGTTTTTTTAATTACATATACCAACGGTTTTATGGAATCATTGGTATAGATTTTCATATTACTTATACCAACGGTTTTGAAAATTGTTGGTATAGACCTATCCCCACGGCTTACTTGGAAACGGTTCTCCAAACCGTTGGTATAGGCTATACCAACGGTTCCAAACTGTTGGTATAGGGTATTTTTTCAGTAGTGAGAAGCATTGGGTCTGATAAACCCCTTCTCCTCTAAGTCCTTTAGCTACCTCTTGAGCTCCTGCAACTCCATCATAGCCATCCTGTAAGGAGGAATGGATACAGGCGCAACTCCTGGAACTAGCTCGATGGAGAACTCCACCTCTCTCTTAGGAGGTAAACCAGAAAAGTCGTTGGGAAAGACATCGCTGAAGTGCTCAAACACAAGAAAAAATTCCTCCTGACTCACTCCCTGATCATCCAGAAACAAACTAGCAATCTAGGCTGTCATCCCACCAAGCCCACGATGCTCAGGTCCATCTCTGCTCGCTTGGAAATCCCATTCACCCTTATGAATAAACATTACACCCTCTGGTGATGTGAAATTCACCCTCCGATGATATCAGTCAGCATAAGCTCGATAAGCAATGATCCAGTCCACTCTGAGAATGACGTCAAACCCTTTCATCTCGAGGAAATACAAACTCCAGAGAAATTTCCACCCACAAACCTCAAGGTAACATTCCATACACTGGCATGCATCACCCGTTATAACTCCCAATGGTGTGTCTAGCATTAAAACTCCCTCAGAAAGCAAAAAAACAAGCCCAAGGCTCTTTACCACTCGTACGGAGATAAAGTTGTGAGAGGCACCTGTATCGAAAAGAGCAGATGCAATAGTAGAAGCTACTAAGATTGTACATCTCATTGTAGATGGTCTGGGATCCTGATCTTTTTGGGTCTGTTGTACTACATAAGTCTGGCCTATACCACGGCCCTGTGACCCTGTCTAGCTACCATGAGCTGATATGCCCAGCTATCTTTGAGAACCCGGTGTCTGGCTACCACAACAACAACCACCACTACCTTGGCATGTCTGCCCTACACTGCTCTAGCTCCCAACCTGACACAGAGCTGAAGACCCTTCTCTTGAACTTGACATCGGAGCTGACCCCCTACCAATCACAGCTGGAGGGAAGGTCCTGCAAAACCGTTGTATGTGCCCCATCCCGCCGCATGCTCTACAATCAACTCGGTCACGGTCATACTTATTTTTCACGTGGCCTCACCTACAACACTGATGGAAAAACACCAAGCTGCCTAAACCCACAGCCTGACTAGCACTCACATCGTAGGAAGCCTCTAAAAGACACTTCCTATTTGAAGACGTAGATCCACTGGGGAGAGAAACAACACTCCCTTATTCAGTACCTCTAGCTTCCCTCAGGTTCTACTTTGTAATCAATGTTTGATTCACAATCTCAGTAATATAAGGCAACCTGAACACATTGAACTAAGATCTGGTAGCATGTTTGAGACCTTCCTTGAAGCGTCTCACCCTTGACAGCTCATCAGTAAGATACATCGATGCAAAACGCTTCAGCTCTGTAAAGTGTATCAAGTATTCCATAACTATCGTTGCGCCCTACTCCAGACGCATGAACTCACTCGCCCGCTCTGCTCGTAGAGTTGCGGGGTAAAATTAGTCGTAGAAGCGGGTTTGGAACTTATTCCAACCCATATCACGCAGTCCATCAGCCTAGTTCAAAAAGTCGCACCAGCGCTTTACCGCTCCACGTAGCATGTAATTCGCGAGCTTGACTCTCTGCTCCGAAGGTGTCTCTAGATGCTCAAAAATCGCTAATGTGGTCTCTAGCCACAACTCTGCAGCCTGTGGTCCGCCATCCCCTGAAAACGTAGGAGGATACTGCTGCTGGAACACCCATGTCAGCTCATCCATAGTCAAGGCTAGCTATGGTGCTCCCTATAAAGTCTGCATATTGAGAAAGAAACTCTCACGGAACTGTGCCTTAACACCTGTGCCCAGAACAGCCTCACGTGTCGTAGCTGGAACTATCGGTGGATCAAGAGGTATCCCATGGACCACCATCCCCAAATCATGGTCATCGCCTCCATCGTGGCGTACCACTAGAGGTCGTCGTGGTGGCATGTCTCTACAATGCCAAATGCATGCCTCAGGAAAGAACAACATCAAAGCACAAAGATCACAAGCATAAGACATTTCAAAACCTTCCTAGAAACCAAGTCAAACCCACAACCTACTTCTAAAGCTAGGACTGTATAAAGAACATCCATTGAACCACTAGAAATTATGCCTCTTTCCCAATAACAAGTTGGGTCTAGATCAAGTCTATATTCACCATTCAAGTTTCTATTTCCATTTTACATTCAGATATTTAGGAAATTTTACCAAGGGTTTACTAATTTCTGAATCCATGAGGGCCCATAAAACCTCATGAACCCAAAACTTGGCTCCCGTTCAAACCATACATATCAAGTTCATTTAACATTTACATTTCAGTGGTGCATCATTTCCCAATTCATAAGAACCCATACTCCTATCAATTGAATGATAATGAACACCTTTATCAACTGCACTCAACTAACACAACAGCAGGCACAACTATCACATCAATTATCACAACAACATGCAATATCTAATGCATCCTTGATGGCATGGCATAATGCACGACATGTGATTCTAACAAGTGTCTATATGATGCATGAGATGGCACACCCTCGTGTCATCGGGTTGCAACTGAAATAGAACCCAAAATTGAATCAACAGTAATAGCAGAAATCAAGTGAATCACCCAACGGTGAAATCAAATCAACTGTAATAGTAAAAATCCAGAAAATTGGAACCCAATTCGAGGCAATTTGGCTTTTCCCTGTACGCGGGGTAGCTACTCCCAAGCACAATTTATTACCAAACTCCATTTCCTTTCTATCCCTGTCTAACGTCGCCAAATAGTAAGTCAAACTAGAAAAGAAAAAATCATTTGATACCACTTTGTAACATCCCGGACCCGGATGCCACTCGAAACGATGCCCCGAGCTCAGTTGGTCACAAGGCCTCAAACGCATCTCCCCAAACACCAGAGGCTACAGACTAGCAGCGAGGGCCTAGGTGAGTCAGGGGGGAGACTATTCCCTCATTACCAGAGTATCACAGTGGAAGTCAAAAACATGCAATAGCGGAAGCGAATAAGTAAGCAGACAACTAAAAGTAATACACGTAGACAAGAATATACATATCAATAACCAGAAGTATCTTATATACAAAAATGATGCAGATGGTACAAGTGTCTAAAAAATAATCAAAGCAAGTACAAGGAAATGTAATACAGTACAAGACCCCAAAAGAACAAAAGACCAAAAAGGTATCACAACATCGCAAGGCTCAGCTTGGTCCTATGCTCCCCTGCTCTGAAGCCACAATCAACAACCGGTACTAGGGCACTTGCCCCTATCATCCCCTACAACCATATAATCTGTTTGGGTCCCCAAGGAGGCCCAAACAGGGTGTGAGATAAACATCCCAGTAGGCAACCACCCAGATCTATACAGTTCTAACAGTAATTATACAAGGTTCTAGAAAGTGTAAACAACTGATAAGTAAGTGCATATGCCCATGGAATAATTATATTGTAAAGTAAAACTAAACAACCCTCAAGGCTACCTACAAAAGATAGTCAGCTCCTAACAAGGCAACTAAACCAAGTAAATAAGCAAGTCACAAGGCCACGCCGTACATCCATCTGTATCAAGCAATCCACAGCCACGCTGTATAGTGAAGTCAAGTGATCCGCGGACATGTTGTGTAGTGAAGTAGCATCCCACAGCCACGTTGTATAGTGAAGTAGCAGACCGCAAGGGCCGAATCCAAGGTGTCAGCAGACCAAGGCATCCATGTAAAAATGTCTAGACCACGGAGGGCCAGATCCAAGGAGCGTGTCCAAGGCATCCCATCGAGTCTCATGGGCATCCCTGGTAGAAACTCGGTTAGGCACTGGTTGGGGTCCTAGGAGCAAGTCAATAGCAAGTCCTACGTAACCCCAAGAAAGCTGAATCCTACAGGGTGGCATGGCCCGAGGCATCCCACGGAATCAAGACCCAAGGGACAGAGTCAACCCAAGGCGTCCACTACCGCATTCCAAATCCAAGGAGAGTAGTCCAAGATATCTATCAAACCATTCAAACAAGCATTCAAACATTCAAACATTCCAATTACACATTCATTCCATGTGAGTATACCCACTCACATCCACCTGCACAAGCCATGAGTATACCCACTCATGCAAACCTTTTATCAAAACAAGCATATGGGTCTACCCTCCCATATAAACCATTTACATGCCATTAATCATTTACATATAGGTATACCCACCCATATAAACACATTCCACTTAAGTCAAGCTATCAAAATAGACAAGGTATAACATGATATTCAAAAAGCAAGGAGACGGTACCTCTCCTAAGCAAGCTACTCAAGCTGTAAAGGCATCTAAGGGCTTCATTTAACTAGGCAAGCACAAGCACACAACCCTTGGGTGGTTTAAACAGGCATAAACAAGTTATTCCCTTAAGGCGCACCCCTTGGGTGACCATGAAATGAGCAACGGGTGCCAACGCACCTAAACGGAATCCATGATGAACCTCACTAGGTCCAACTACAGCTACTAAAAGCTACTTGCTCGAAAACGAGACCTAGTTGGAAAGTCTGAAAAATGGCATTTCAGTCGAACGCTTGAAAAACACCAAGAAAAGCCGAAAGAAAGTATAGACCACCTACCCCGCCTCAGTAGTAGACAACTCGTCCATTATTGTGTCTAGATTCGTCCCGGTTTGAAAGAAAACTGAAGAACGGACGAAGAACGAAATATTAGGGCATATGAGCCTAAATTCAAATAGCGCAGCCGTTGTTCCAAACAATCAAGAATGGATAAAAAAGGAATGTAGGCCTTACCGTTGTGGATCCATAGAGATGATCAGTGATCAAAATGGAAGTCGGACGGCGACTCGGGCTCAAAGCCTATCTAAGGCGCCAAAGGGAGATCTCCGACGATGAGCCTCTATGCGTGGAGGAGAAACCCAAAAGGGTTTAAAAAAGAAAATTTAAATTTAAATTTAAATTAAAAAAAACACTCAACAAAGGTCGCACAGTTTACCCGCGCAGTTTCCCAAACTGTACGGAAACCGTGCACACCTCTCTGCCTAAGAGGGGTGTTTCGCACGGTTACCCCGCACGGTTTGCCTAACCGCGCGGTAACCGTGCAGATCGCTTTGTCCAAAAAACATGCAGTTTTCAAACCTCTCGCACAGTTTAGCCTAATCGTGCGCAGGTCGTGCGCAAACTGTGTGCCAGACTATTTCCAGCCCAAACTTGGTTTTGGCCTCCCCAAAACTTGGTTTTGGCCTCCCCAAAACTTGGTTTTGGCCTCCGAACAAGCCTCATACACCTCCAAAACACTCGTGATCAAGTTAAGCATTCACATAAGATCATAACAAGATATTTAAACCGAAAAGGAAATGATTCATACCTCGTACAAAAACCTGAGTTCTTACAGTTTAGGTGGTAAAAAGTATTTTTATAGTTTTTGATGATTTTTGTAGGTTTATTTGGGCATAATTTATGTCTCATCAGTATGAAATTTTAGATAAATTTATTTCTTTTTGTAAATTAGTTAAAATGGGGTTATTTGGTTATTTATATTAGAAATGATAGAGGTGGTAAATTTGTTAATATGCAATTTGATAAATTTTGTGAAGATAATAGATATTTACATTTTTCCCCTATAACACCACAACAAATTGGTGTTGTGGAAAAGGGAAATAGAACTATATTGGTAATACCCAGAACAAGTCTTAATGGATATAACTAACCTAAATATTTATTTGCTAAATCAGTTAATAAAGAAACTTATATTTTATATAGTGTTTTTATTGTACCTTTTAAATGAAAACACGTTTTGTATTAAATAATAGAAAGAAGCCTAATGTTGGATGCATTAATGCTTTTTGATGTAATTTATTTTTTTTAAATACTAAGGATAATTTATATATGTATGTTGATAAAATTGATGATGGAGTTTTTATTGGATATTCTAATAATACTAAAACATATAGAGTATATAATAAAATAACTATAGTGAAATTTGATGAATTTAGCTTTAAATCTAAAAATTATAATGTAGCGAAACCTAAATAAGAATTTAACAAATTTTATACAGGTGAAAATGAAAATCGAAATATTAATGTATATATTTAGGGTTTGAAACCTAAATAAGTATTTGATCATCCTCTCTCTTTTTTGTTTGATTTCAAACCCTATCCATGGCTGCGACTTCTTCCAAGTATCAGTATCTCTGAATCTCTGAATCTCTTCCCCCGACGCTGGGAGTCGTATCGTCGTCATTGACGCAGATTGTAAGCGGCGAGCCGGAGGCGGTCCCGGCGAACACGTCTTCAACTCCATCGCTGTTCGACGGCGCCGTTCACCGGGAGCCGATTTCTCCCTCCCAGGTCCGTGCGTTCCCGAAGGATTCTTCTACTCCGGATTTCGTTCCCGAAAATCCCTCGGATAACTCCGAGGGGGCTGACGGTGGCAGCGACACTGGTAAGATTTCTGCTTGGAACATGCCCTTGAATGGCAGCGCCGAGGTTAGTCCGATCATGGGCGCGGAATCTTGGCCTGACTTGGTGGTGTCTGCTAGGGCTACTGCAAAACCAGGTTCTGATTCATTGAAAGCGCCCGCGGATGGATCAGTGGTCTCGATTTCGCAGGGGATTCGAGTGGCGTCTTCTTCTACCTCGTCACAGAAACAACGCACTGACAATTCAAACCCTAATTCTTCCCCCAAAAATTCTTCTCCTGCTGGCCATGGATCTTTTAAGCCCGGGGCCGGGGGCTCGACTGACAATCATGGCTCCTCTGAGGAGCTGGTGGCAACTGTTACTGGAGTTGAAGCTCGTCGTGAATTCTCTTCTCCCAGAGACCACACACAGAGAGGTGCTTCGAGAGAGCCTGCACAAAGGGGGTCACAGTCCAATACTGGGCATGATCACTCCCAACGAAGCTCGTTCAGGAGACACAATGGCGGCCCACATCCTCGTGGTGATGATTCCTCCCATCACAATTATGGTGGTCGGCGTGATCATGACCGAGGGAATCATTTTTGGGCTGTAAATCGAAATTACATTGGAAGGGATGCCCTAATGCAGCCTCCGAGAGGCTTTCCAAGGGGCTTTTTGAGGCCTCCTCCACCTCTCAGTGCTCCCTTTGCTACCCTGCCAATGGCGAGACCTTTCAGCAACCCCATGGGGTTTGATCTGGCCTCACCAATGTCACATATGCCACCTTCTCCTCCACCATTTTTTGCACCATTCTTACCTCCTCCTGGAATGTTTGCTCCAGCCATGGATCCTCAACTGCGATCTAATATAGTGACTCAGATAGAATACTATTTCAGCAATGAGAATTTAGTCAAGGATGTATTCTTGCGGAAAAATATGGATAATCTGGGCTGGGTTCGTATTGAACTAATTTCAGGCTTCAAGAAAGTGAGGGATCTGACCATGAACATCCAGCATATACTGGAAGCTCTGCACACTTCAAGTACTTTGGAAGTGCAGAGTAACAAGGTTCGGAGGCGGAATGATTGGGTGAGATGGATAATCCCATCCCATTTGACGGGATTCCCCGGGAATTCTTCCAGTCAGGATATGCTGGCATCGTGTGTCCAGGGCATGTCATTGCAAGTGTCCCGTGGTGAAGAAGCTGGCCGAGGTACCCGGTCTTGATTCGAGCAGCTTCAATTCATTTAAATGCTCAGAAGAAGAGAGGGGCTTTCGGGTTAGGAGTCCACGAAGTTCATTGAGTCGAAGCATTCCAATTTGCCTGCGTCATTTAAAAAGATCCTGCTGAAACAACTGATGAAGTTCGTGAGTGCTGGGAAGCTTGTGAAGGTTAAGGGTTCGTTTAAGCTCCCTGCTAATGTACCTGGTTCTTCAACTGCAGGGAAGAAGAAGAAGACCACTGGAGCAGGGAAGGCCAAGGCTGCAAAGGGCCACAAGGTGTCTAAAGCGGAGGTGGTGGTAAAGAAGATGAAGGCCGCTGCTAAGCCCAAGGAGGATGCAAAACCCAAATTGAAGTCCACTGCTGTTGCCACGCCAAAAAAAGCGTCCCAATCGAAACCTAAAGCAACAACTTGGCCAAAGAGGAAGATAGCTTTGAAGGAGAAGCCTGCCAAGGTAGGGAAGACATCAACCAAAACTACTCCAGGGAAGAAAGTGACAGCAACTCCCCAGCCCGTTAAGAAGACCCCTGCTGTGAAGAAGACTCCGGCGAAGAAAGCGGCAGCCAAGAAGACTCCGGCGAAGAACGCGAAGAAGGGTTTTTACTGTGCTTCTGTAAAGTTTGATCAATGTGGTTGTCTTTCTGTTTGGCATGCCTGTAGGAAAATGGTGCTAGTGTTGATATTTGTTTCTATTATATGTTTTGAATATTACACTACCTTAGAATTTTCAAATTTTGTTACTCATATATTCTGCATCTCTCTCATGATCTTAATTTATATGAAATTCCCATTAGTCATCCAAAATCATCTCCATGCGGGTTTCTATAATTTTGATCCTCCCATTGAAAAATAATAAGAGTTTCCAAAACTCACACCATTCCAATGTTGAGAAAAAATAGGCATGAAGGAGAACATATATTGTAGAATAAGAAAATAGGAGACCCGAACCCCCCAAGGTGTATCTCCTAAGGAGCCCTTGGGGTGTATTTATAATGAATATTAAAAACCACACCGGACCTCAAGTCCGATGTGGGATGCAGACTCCAACACTCCCCCTCAAGCTAGGTGAATCTAGCTTGGACACATAATGAAAAGAAAACAATAAAACAGAGACCAACACTCCCCCTCAAGCTGGACATGCCCAGCTTGATTACAAAACCATACGAAGTAAAAAAAAAAAAGAACGCTGCAAAGGTGGCTGCTCCCCCTCACGATCGAAGCTCCTGCGCAGGAGATGGATGGATGATGTCGCGAACGCAGCAGATTAACCACACAGAGACCGGGTCGGTTGACGGAACGCCAGGACAACCACACTAGTGGGGCCGGTCGATGAAACACCGGGAAATCCAAACTAGCACCGGGAAAACCGAACTTGCGGGGCCGGGGACGGGAGGCGGGGATTCCGCAGAAGTGTTGCGGGGCTGGCGGCGCCAACGGGGACCGAATCCTAGGTGGTCGAGTTGCTGCGCTAGCGAAAGGACGTGCCGGCGGAGAGAGATGCGGCTGCCGGGAGGTGCCGGGAGATGCCGGCGAGGCGGGGATGCCGCAGGAGGAGGCCGACGAGGCGGGGATGCCGCGGGAGGAGGCCGGCGAGGGTGCAGGAGGCCGGGAGACGGCGCTGGAAGTTGGAGGAGGCCACCTGCGTGGAGCGGCCGGCACGGGTGGAGGCCGGTTGCTGGCCGGAACAGTCCGGATCTGCCCGGATCTGCCCGGAACAGTTCGGATCTGCCCGGATCTGCCCGGAACAGTCCGAATCTCGCCGGATCTGGCCGGAGTAGCCTGTATCAGGCCGGAGCCGGCCGGAGCTGTCCGGATCTGGTCGGAAAACACCGGATCCGGCCGGAGCGGTCCGGATCAGGCCGGAGCCGGCCGGAGCTGCCCGGATCTGGCCGGAAATCACCGGGTCCGACCGGAGCGGTCCGGATCAGGCCGGAGCCGGCCGGATCTGGCCGGAGAATCCGGGAAGGGCCGGGAGAGCGCGCGGAAGCCGGGAGTCGCGGGACAGAGGGAGCGACATCGGGGAGGAAGTCCGCAGGGAGTAGGGCTGCCGGAGGAGGAGCCGGCGCGGGATGAAGCGGGAGGCGCCGGGAGACGCTGGAGCAGCGGGAGGCGTCGGAGGCGCTGGAGCAGCGGGAGGCGCCGGGAGGCGCTGGAGCAGCGGGAGGCGCCGGAGGCCACGGGACGCAGGGGAGCCGGGAGCCGCGTCGCGCCGGGGAGCGGTGCAGCGGAGGGAGACCGGGAAAGGAGGGGGGGCCGGGGAAGAGGGCCGCCGGGATGAGAGGGCCGCTAGGGAGAGGGCGTGGGCGCCGGGCGAAGGCCTGCTGGGATGAGGGCGCACCGCGGGAGGACGGCGGACGCCGGGAGGAGAGGTGCGCCGGGAGGAAGGGCCTGCCGGGGAGCCGCGCAGGGCATAGGCGGGACACGAGGCGAAGGGCCGCCGGGGAGCCGCGGAGGAGAACTGCCGGAAGGGAGGACCGGCAGGAGCGGCGTGGGGCAGAGGCGGAGGGGCGGCGACGGTAACCCTACGGGGCCTTGAGGCCGCCGCCCCCCCGGACGGGAAACCCTAAAGGGGGAAAAAATAGGGAGGGATTGGGGGTTCAAAAAACCTCCTCTGATACCATGTAGAATAAGAAAATAGGAGACCCGAACCCCCAAGGTGTATCTCCTAAGGAGCCTTTGGGGTGTATTTATAATGAATATTAAAAACCACACCGGACCTCAAGTCCGATGTGGGATGCAGACTCCAACATATATATATATTAGAAATCCATGTAAGAATCATTTTGTAAGAAATCAATGTAAGAATCATTTTGTAAGGTACACAGATGTTTTAATGTACACTTATTTTTCTAAGGTATAATAAGGTTCTTAAAGGTTCATAAAATTTTATTGTATAGTTGATACATACATCTGTAAGTTTTATCCATGTTATCAAAAGGTTATGAAAATACCGTTATAAGGTTAAGATAAAGTTTAGAAATATTAAGACAAATTCATCATAAGGATAAGAAAATACAAAAAATAGATTGAATGATGAAACATTTATAGAAATATTATTCATAGAAATTGATAATAACAATGATGATTTAGGAAAAATATATATAATGTTGTGAGAAAATATAATTATCCAAATTAACTTACAAAATGTATTTTATGAAATGATTCAAATGTGGATATGTTATATATATATATATCTATATATATATATATATATATATATTGAAAAAACTGGGAAAATTTAATAATCAATTCCATGCCTCACTAGTATTGATGAATTAGATATTATAGAATTATATTCATTTTAAGAATATTAGGAAATTTTTTAGTTAAAAAGAAAAAAGCTCTATTTCTAGCCAAATTGAGTTTTCATGGATTATTTGGTTTTATTTAAAAGATCAATTTCAAAATTATAAAATTTTATTTTGAACAAAGAAACTTTATTTTTGAATTCATAATGTCAAAATTAGCTTAAGATTAACTTATTAGATTTTTCTAAAAAATTTGTATTTTCAATGAATAGTGGAAAATACTTATTTTTATTGGAAATTGTATTTTCATTTCAAGTATTTACAAAGTCACATTCTATTTTGTGTTAGTTTTAAAATTTCATTTGTTCTATTTTATCAAACATAATCCAATTAATGTTATTGGAATCAACGTTATAAATGAATATGGTATAAAAATATTTTTATACTTAAAAGACATTTTTCTGAAGAGAAAAAACATTTTCATTATGTTTTACAGGTTTCACTATAAATTAAATTCTACCATTTCTGAGAAATAAATCATGAAAAATGAATTCCATACTTTGAATTAGGAGGACCAAATTTGGATACTAGATCTCTTTTATTTTTTAACATTATGAATAGTAATTGTAGTAAATATTTATCTTCTCGGTAAACATAAAAAATATTATAAGGAATAAGATTTACCCTAACACATGCCTTTATCTATTGGAAGAGTTGGTACAAACCATCCTACCCCATGATCCGTATTTATGGAAATTTGTTTCCATTTTTCCTTGAAAATGGCTAATATATTATTTTAATTAAATATAATGTCAAAAATGCAACTCACTTGTTTTTTATATTTATAAAATTATGCGAAAGGTATAAAAACAACTTATGTTAGTTCATAAATATTTATATGATTGATAAACGATTTTTTATCATGATAATTTATTTTTAATTTTTAGTGATGAAATAATTACCTTAAATGTTTATGCAATGACGACACAATGTCTGTGCAAGGAGTAAAAAGTCAAGTAAATAATTTTAAAAACAATTAAAGTAGTGAGAATTTAGTCAAGGATATATTCTTGCAGAAAAATATGGATAATCTGGGATGGGTTCGTATTGAACTAATTTCAGGCTTCAAGAGAGTGAGGCATCTGACCATGAACATCCAACATATACTTGAAGCTCTGCAAACTTCGAGTATTTTGAAAGTGCAGAGCAACAAGGTTCTTGAGAAGAAGTATACCCTTTAGGTGGTGGATTTTGTTGGTTATTGGATTATTGTTCTTTATTTAAAAAAAGTTTATTGTCTAGTTCTGTGATAAATTTTTATGTTAGTGTCATTGTTATAATTATGTTTGTATGCATTTAATTTGTGGTAGTACTCAATATTTCATTTCTCCATTAAGCATCACCTTTATTAAAATATGTGTCGATCATATCAAAATATACTTTTACTTTTAAGAGTTTTATCATGTGACATGATGAAATTTTCCTTTACTTTAGGTCATTTTTTCTTGGAATAAAATGATTGATTTTTTTAAAAGAAAATGGGTAGAGTTTGTTTTAAGATTACGAATTTTTAATGTTTTTGATATATTATCTTTAGCACCCCCAGTTTCAAGTAAGTAGCCATTTCTTTATGTTTTTTAAGTATGTAATGTTTATGGGTGAAGTTTGAGAGTGTTTGGAGAACTTTTGAAATGTTTTTAGGGGCTTTTCTAAGGGTGCACAATTGGTGCATGGTTTGTGGAAACCATGCAACACCTATAGTAAACTGTGCATAATGAGACAGGGGCTAAAGGGAAGGCGTACGGGCGACACACGGTTTGTCCAAATCGTGTGAAACCCTAGGAGAAACTGTTCTTTTTGAGACAGTGGACATTGACACGATTGGCGCACGATTTGGAAACCATGCGAGCCAACTGTGTGAGATTCATCCTTGAGACAGTGGTTGTCGCACGGTTTGCCTAATCGTGCGACTAACCATGCACGAGTTAAAAGTGAGATCCTAAAATTGTGTATCTCACACATTTTGATCTCTAACTCCCTCGTTTTTCCTCCCATGCGGTCCTAACTTGAGATTCTCTCTTCCTAAAGGCTAAAGATTCTCTCATCAATCTAGAGCCGATCTGAAGGCTTCTCTTGAGGGGTTTTGAAGCTGGATTATCGTGGTAAGTCATCGTTCTTGGTAGTTCTTGGTAATTTTCATAGATCTACTTCTCGAACTCTCTCGGTTTCTTAGATCTACATCTGATGTGGATAGATCTAGGTTGGTTGATTCCAAATATGATTAGATTTGGATTGATTAATGATAGGGTAAGAGATCTAAGATGGGTTTTTGGAGACTCGACCCATTTTTGTGGACATTTTCGCACCGTTCTTCGTTGTCGTCATAATTCTTGAGGTAGGTGGCTTCACTCTCGACTCATCTATTTAGAATATGAAGTCTTAGTTTCAAACTAATTGTTTTTCTTGGAATTGGTTGTGAAATTGATGTGAATTGCTTGTCGGAAACCCTCTATAGTGATTGTTTTTAGAATTGTGGAAATTGGACATTTTTTTGGTAAGTGAACTTAGTAACTTGATTTGAAAATGATGATTTAAAAATGATTGTTGGTTTTTATGCATGAAAAATGGTTTTCAATAAAGGTTTGGTTTTATTAAAATGGCGTGTTTGAAGGTTTTCAATAAAAGCACGATTTTATTGAAATGGTTGAAATGGTTGTTTTGGCATTGGTTTTTGGCATAATGATTGTGTGTGTTCATATGCATTCGGGACGAATAAGGGTAAGGAGTCCCCCCCATCATTAGTGGGATGGATAAGGGTTATAGCTCTCCCCTTTCAAATGGTTTATTAAATGATGGTTTAGTGAAAGGATGACTCACCACTCGTGAGTATAAGTCCAGGTTGTATGCATGGTTGGATGTGTGGATAAGTGGAATGGAATGTATTATACCAAAATGGAACTTGTGAAATGGTTTAAAATTGTTTTATATAAATGTGCTAATATGTTCTATCCTAGTGGAATGAGTAGGGAAGTCATTGGGGAAAATCTACCGAGTTTCATTACTCATCCCTACTTTGGAACTTTGATGCTTTTTCAGATGTCATTTATCAGGACACGGGAAAAGGTAAAGTATCACGCTTCTCTAGCGGTGCTTAGTAATACTTGGGTTGTTTTGTGGAGTGGAGCATAGAGCAGGTTGGAGCTTGGAGTTGTAGTTGTATTTTGAGTTTTGTTGGATTTGTAGTCTTCTACTGTTTCCTCCAATGGCCCGAAGGCCTTCATTTTTTATTTATTTTTGATAATCCACCTTTCAAGGGGTGAGGTGGAACCCTTACAAGACCCGTAGGTGTAAGTATTACATGACCCATAGGCCTTAGAGGAATTCATTGCCCGTAGGATTCAAACATTACATGCAACCCAGACTAACTACTTGGAACTGCTCCTCCCCAGCATCTTCATCGTGAAATCAGCTCTCCACCTTCGCATGACTGTTCGAATAGGGATTCTCATGCATGCACAGACTTCTCCCAATGGCAGGTGTCATACCCTCTCATTCTTGCAATCCATTTAGCTTCTGCTCTGGTGAAATCTATTTGCTCATCCTTCTTGTAGAGCTTGTTCCTCGTAGGTTGTCTGGTTTGCCTTGATGTTTTATAGTCTTTCACCGTGGTACTCTTGTGGAGTTTGGTTTTGATATAAATGATATTGATTTGAGTTGTCTTTCTTTATTATCATGCATCATGTAGTGGTATATTTGATTATGGAATGTTGGTTGGTTGTTTTATTTCCAAACAGAAAATCATCCCCCAATTGTAAATGAAGACTTTGACATTTATTATCATCCTTTGACGTCTTGAGGATGTCGCTTAAGGCCAAGTAACGTCCTCCCACCTTCTCAAGTCAATGAGGATGGGATGGATGTTATAAGTGGTATCATCTTGGTCCTTTTGATCTTTTTGGAAGAAGTGGAATTAGTCGTGGTCCTTCCAAAAATCTTTGCGGAACAAGTGGTCATCAATTCGGTTGGTCTCGGAGTTGAAATTAATTCTGGTTTATTCTTGAGTTGAGATCATAGAAAGGAGTAAGATTGTAGGCCGAACATGCACTTGGTGATATCCTAAACTCAAATCAATCTTTGAGAACACTCGAGCTCCTCGAAGCTGATCAAATAGGTCATCTATTTGGGTAAAGGGGTATTGTTTTTTAACCATGAGTTGGTTCAGTTTCTGATAATCCACACATAACCTAAGAGTTTCATTTGCCTTTTTTAAAAAAAGGACCAACAAACCGCACAGAGAAGTAATAAGTCTGATAAACCCCTTCTCCTCCAAATCCTCTAGCTTCCTCTTGAGCTCTTGCAACTCCGTCATAGTCATCCTGTAAGAAGGAATGGATACTGGTGCAACTCTTGGTACTAGCTCGATGGAGAATTCCACCTCTCTCTTATGAGGTAAACCAGAAAAGTCATCGGGAAAGACATTCCTGAAGTGCTCAATCACTGGAGGAAAGTCCACGTGACTCACTCTCCCTGATCATCGAGAAACAAACTAGCAATCTGGGTTGTCATCCCGCCAATCCCACGATGCTCGGGTCCAGATCTGCTCGCTTAGACATCCCATTTTCCCTTGTGAATAAACACTAAACCCTCTGGTGATGTTAAAGTCACCCTCCGATGATAGTAGTCAACCTACATTCGATAAGCAATGAGCCAGTCCATTCTAAGAATGACGTCAAACCCTTTCATCTCGAGGACATAAAAACTCCAGAGAAATTGGCACCCACCAACCTCAAGGGGACATTCCATACACTGTCATACATCACACGTTATAACTCCCAATGGTGTGTCTAGTGTCAAAACTCCCTCAGAAAGAAAAACAACAAGCCCAAGGCTCTTTACCACTCGTGTAAAGATAAAGTTGTTAGAGGCACCTGTATCGAAAAGAGTAGGTGCAATATTAGAATCTATTAAGATTTTACATCTCATTGTAGATGGTCTGGGATCCTGATCCTTTTGGGTATGTTGCACTACATAAGTTTGTCCTATGCCACAACCTTGTGACCCTATCTGGATACCCTGATCTGATCTGCTCGGCTGTCTCTGAGAACCCGGTGTCTGGCTACCACGGCCACGACCACCACCACCCTGGCCTGTCCGCCCTGCACTTCTCCAGCTCCTAGCCTGACATGGAGCTAAAGACCCTACTCCTGAACCTGACGTCAGACCTGACCCCCTACCACTCGTAGCTAGAGGGAAGGTCCTACAAAACCATTGCATGTGCCCCATCCTGCCGCAAGCTCGACGCTCAACTGGGTCGCGGTCACACTGATTTTTCATGTGGCCTTTCCTACCACACTAATGAAAAAACACCAAGCTGCCTAAACCCACAGCCCGACTAGAACTCACGTCATGGGAAGCCTCAAAATGATGCTTCCTACCTGAATATGTAGATCCACTGGGGAGATAAACAACACTACCCTGTTTTGTACCCCTAGCTTCCCTTAGGTTCCGCTCTGTAATCAATGCCAGATTCACAATCTTAGTGATAGAAGGAAACCTGAACACATTGACCTGAGATCTGATAGCATGTTTGAGACCTTCCTCGAAGCGCCTCGCCCTTAACAACTCATCAGTAAGATATATCGATGCAAAATGTTGCAACTTTGTAAAGCATGCCAAGTATTCCATAATTGTCATCACACCCTACTCCAGACGCATGAAATCACTCGCCCGCTCTGCTCGTAGAGTCGTGGGGTAAAAGTAGTCGTAGAAGCAGGTTTGGAACTTATTCCAACCCATATCACGCATCCCATCAGCCAGGTTCAAAACGCCGCACCAATACTTTGCCTCTCCATGTAGCATGTAATTCATGAGCTTGACCCTCCTCTTCAGAGGCATCTCCAGATGCTCTAAAATTGCTAACGTGGTCTCTAGACACAACTCTGCAGTCTCTAGTCTGTCATCCCCTAAAAACATAGAAGGATGATGCTGCTGGAACACCCGTATCAGCTCATCCATAGTCAAGGCTGGCTACGGTGCTCCCTTTAAAGTCTGCATATAGAGAAAGAAACCCTCACAGAATTGTGCCTTATCACCTTTGTCCGGAACAGCCTCAGCTGCTGCAGCTGGCACTATCGGAGGATCAAGCGGTATCCTGTGGCCCACCATCCCCGAAGCATGGTCATCGCCTCCATCGCGGTGTACCACTGGAGGTCGTCATTGTGGAATTTCTCTATAATGCCAAACGCACACCTCCGGAAAGAACAACATCAAAACACAAAGATCACAAGCATAAGACAGGTCAAAACCTTCCTAGAAACCAAGTCAAACCCACAACATGTTTCTAAAGCTAAGACTGTATAAATAACATCCATCAAACCACCAAAAACTATGCCTCTCTCCCACTAACAAGTTGGGTCGAGGTCAAGTCTCTATTCACCAGTCAAGTTTCTATTTCCATTTCACATTCAGTTATTTAGGAAATTTTACCAAGGGTTTACCAATTTTTGAATCTATGAGGACCCATAAAACCTCATGAACCCAAAACTTGGCTCCCATTCAAACCATACATATCAAGTTCATTTAACATTTACATTTCACTGGTGTGTCATTTCCCAATTCATAAGGTCCCATACTCCCACTAGTACAAAAAACATTTTTTACGTCGTCATTTTTTACGTCAGTTATAAATAACCGACGTGAAAAACCGTATAATTGATTTATCATGTCAGTTATATTATAACCGATGTTAAAAATGCATTATGTTGATTTATCGCGATGGTTATTTTATAACCGACGTGAAAAATCAAATATCTCACTTTATAACGTCGATTATAAAATAACCGACGTGATAAATCCATTATCTTGCTTCATCACGTCGGTTATAAAATAACCGACGTGATTAAGCCAATTTTTTACATCATTTATATAATAACTGACATAATAAATGATTTTATCACGTCAGTTTTAAAAAAACTGACGTGAAAGTTAAAATTTCAAATCGCGCCAATAACGAGATAATTTTTTTTACAACGCGACATTAAAATTTTCAATACCGCCTAATATTTCGTATACTGTGAATTTATTTTCAAGAGATTTTCACTAATTTTTCAGGTCAGTTATATAATAACTGACGTGAATAATAAATTCTTATGACTTTTTCACATCGGTTCCAAATAATTGACGTGAAAAATCGATTTCTCACGTCGGTTATATAAGAACCGGCATGAAAAATACATTTTTATGACTTTTTCACGTTGGTTATTAAATAAATGACGTGAAAAATTGATAACAAACATGTAGTTAATTTCCTAATCTTATATTTGAATGGTCCCAAAACTCAAACGGAGTTACGGATCAAAAGTTATGGCCATCGAAAGTTGATCACCTCTAAACAAAGTCTTAAAGAATGTCAACTTCCGATGGCCATAACTTTTGATCCGTAACTCCGTTTGAGCTCTGTGACCAATAAAAAAAAAGCTTAGAAAATTATCTACATGTTTGTTAATATTTTTCACGTTGGTTATTAAATAACCAATGTGATAAAGGACTTTTAACGTCGGTTATTTAATAACCGACGTGAAAAATCGAATGAAAGTTGATTTTTCACGTCGGTTATTAAATAACCGACGTTAAAAGTCATTTTTCATGTCAGTTATTAAATAAAAGAGGTGAATGTTTTTACAAACATGTAGATAATTTTTCAATCTTTGTTTTGACTGGTCACGGAACTCAAACGGAGTTACAGATCAAAAGTTATGACCATCGGAAATTGACATTCTTAAAGACTTTGTTTAGAGGTGATCAAATTTCGATGGCTATAACTTTTGATCTGTAACTCCATTTGAGCTCCAGGACCAGTGAACTAGAAGATTCGGAAATTAAATCCATGTTTTTTATTGATTTTTTACGTCGGTTATTAAATAATCGATCTTAAAATGCATTTTTCACGTCGGTTATTTAATAACCGATGTGAAAAATTGATGGAATTTTTTTTCTATATCCTGAAAACATGGGGATTTTAATATCTTTTTATGATGGTTATCATAAAAATGACGTGAATGATAAGTTTTATATCCTGCCAACATGGAATTTCAATTTTTTACATCACGCCATCGAAATCTTGGATTGCCGCCTAAAACTTTTAATACCGCATTTTCTTTCACCATATCATTTATATGTTTTCATTATACACATATGGTTAACATTTTTTACGATCATTTCTTTCAACCATCACCATCCAACCGAGTCGACTCATTTGATCTTCAACATAAATCCATTATTTCTTCTTTTTGTGATCTTATCAAGGTATTTGTTATTATTTTTCCATGATTTATGTTTTTATGATTAGTTTTATTTTTTCTTATACCATTTAATGATTATTATTTTATTATAATGAATAATAATGTTTTGTATCATGTTAAAACTACAATTCATCCTTCAGATTCAAAAAATTCTTTTAAGATGAAGTTCTTCATTTCGCGATCTCATCAAGGCATTTGTTATTATTTTTCCATGATTTATGTTTTTTATGATTAGTTTTTTTAATTCATATACGATTTAATTATTCTTATTTTATTATAATGAATAATAATGTTTCTTATCAGGGTAAAACTACAAATCCTCCTTTGGATTCAAAAAATACTTTTAAGACGAAGCTTTCGTTGGCTCATTCGATGTTTCCTCGGAAAAAAAAATAGCAATCTTCTGATAGTCATAACTTTTGAACCATAACTCCGTTTGAGCTCTATGACCTATCAAATCGAAGCTCACGAAATATCTACAATATGGTTAACATTTTTTATGTCGGTTTTTTAAAAACTGACGTAAAAAATGCCATTTAACGACGGTTGTTTAAAACCCGACGTGAAAAATAAAGTTCAATCATCATTTTTTTAAAACGAATGGTCTTTCAGGTCGGTTTTTATATAACCGACGTGAAAATCAAAAAAAATTAACGTTAGTTATTTAATAACCGATGTGAAAAAAGTTTTTTCTATTGATTTTTACATCGGTTATTTAAAAACCGACGTGAAAAATAGAGTTTCAACGTCATTTTTTTTGAAAATGGATGGTCTTTCACATTGTTTTTTAAATAACCGATGAGAAAAATTATGAAAAAAATATTTATAACGTTGGTTAATAAATAACCGACGTTAAAAAAACATTTTTAACGTCGCTCGCAAGCACGGCGGTTCAAAATCGATGTGAAAAAGGCTAAAATAATCGATGTAAAAAACTTTTTTTGTACTAGTGTCCTATGAATTGAATGTTGACGTCACACATTTATCAACTACACCCAACTAACACAACAACAGACACAACTATCACATCAACTATCACAATAGCATGCAATCACTACTACAAATACGTCTTTTATCAGCGCTAAAAAAACGCGCTGATAAAAGTAAAAAAAAAATTAAAAAAAATTAAAAAAATCCTGCCAATCGGGGGGACTTTTATAGCGCTAAAAGAGGTCTTTTATCAGCGCTAAAAAGAAGCGCTGATAAAAGGGTCCTTTATCAGCGCTTTCCTTTTAGCGCTGATAAAAGACCCCTTTTATCGGCGTTTTTTTTAGCGGTGATAAAAGTAAAAAAATTTAAAAAAATTTAAAAAAAATTTAAAAAATTTAAAAAAAAATCCTACCAATCGGGGGGGATTTTATAGCACTTGAACCCCCCTTTTAACAGCGCTATCTAGCCCCTCTAGCGCCCGCACGCACCCCCCTACACTCTATATCAGCACTACACCCACCCCTTTATCAACGCTATCCCCCCAAATCCACCCCCATGCGCGCGCCCTTACCTCCACCAAGATTTGATCTCGAGACCTCCCCCTTGCAGGCCTAAAGCCTTTACCACTCTGCCAAATTGATTTGTTCTCCAGTTAATGACATATCTATTTATTTATATATATATATTTAGTTATATTTATTAGTATAGTAATATATAGTTATATTAATATATATATATAGTTATATTAATATATATATTTATATTGATATTAATATATATATTTATTCATATATTAATATATATTTATATCTATTTATTTATATATATTTAGTTATTTTTTTTATTTGTATATTTATTTGTATATTAATATATATTTATAAGATCAATTTTAAATACATTTATAAAATATGTTTTGTGTGTGTTTAAAATAAATAAATAAATACATACATATATATATACAACACACACACGCACACATATTATATATGTGTATGTGTCAGTATGATTATACATATTTATATATATTTACAAATATTATATATTAATATGTATATACATATGTTAGAATATATAGATAATATATATCAGTTTGTTAATACAAACGCATACAAATACACACACATACATTATATAGGTATATAAATATTCATATATGTGTGTTTTAAATAAAATGAATATTAGTTTTTCTTTAGTTAAAGTTTATATATTGAGAAATATATTTTATATATAAATATGTTTAATTATTTATATTTATAATTAAATTTTTATGTGTGAATATATAAAAAATATGTATATATTGTTATATATTTGATTATAAATAGCAGTACATTATAAAAAACGATAAAATTTCAAAGAAATAATATCAATATGAATGTAATACCTTGGAATAAATTCAGTCCCTACCAAGAAAAGCCAACAATACCCCCTTAAACGAGGCTGAAAATCCACAAAATGTTAAAAAATCGGGGTATCCCGACTAAAAACTCTGTTTTGGAGGCCTTATGGGCCTATTTTGGCCTAAAAAAAACCTTGACCGAGGTCCTCGCAATCATAGAGGTTTAGAGCTCGTCGCAGGCTTCGATTTTATATGTGGTAGAGCTCAAACGGACACCCGGATCAAAAGTTATGGTCATTTGAAGTTTGAGTTACGTTTTCAACATCTGATTTATTTTTTATTTTTTTAGTCTTCAAATTGTTATTAAATGACTATTACTCCATAATAATTAGCAAATTATTAATTAAAAATATTTTTTTAATTTTTTTATAAGTCATTTTCACTAAATATCTTTTATATTAAGTATATTAAGTATAAATGTATATTTATACTTATCTAAAATATATTTAAAATATATATATTATATTTATATCAATATAACTATATTTATATATTTATATATTAATATATTATTTTTAATTAATTTTTTTTGAAGTCGACCCTTTATGAGCGCTACTAAAAAAAGCGCTGATAAAGGGGTACTTTTATCAGTATTTTTTTAGGGCTGATAATGGTACCCTTTATCAGTGTTTTTTTAGCGCTGATAAAGGTACCCCCTTTATCAACGCTTTTTCGTTAGCGCTGATAAAGGTTGGCGCCGGAAAAAACTATTTTTGTGGTAGTGAATATCTAATGCATCCTAGATGACATGACATAATGCATGACATGTGATTCTAACAAGTGTATATATGATGTATGAGATGGAACACCCTCATCTCATCGGGTTGCAACTGAAATAGAACCCAAAATTGCATTAACAGTAATAGAAGAAATCAAGTGCATCACCCAACAGTGAAATCAAATCAACTGTAATAGTAAAAATCTAGAAAATCAGAACCCAATTCGAGGCAATTTGGTTTTTCCCTGTACGCGGGGTAGCTACTCCTGGGCACAACTTATTACCAAACTCTATTTCCTTTCTATCCCTGTCTAACATCGCCAAATAGTAAGTCAAACCAAAAAAGAAAAAATCTTCTGATACCACTTTGTAACATCCTGAACTCGGATGCCACCTGAAACGGTGCCCCGAGCTCGGTTTGTCACAAGGCCTCAAGCGCATCTCCTCAAACGCCAGAGGCTACCGACTAGCAGCAAGGGCCTAGGTGAGTCAGTGGGGGGACTATTTTATCATTACCAGAGTATCACAACAGAAGTCAAAAACATGCAATAGTGGAAGCAAATAAGTAAGCAAACAACTGAAAGTAATATAGACAGACAAGAATATACATATTAATAACCAGAAGTATCTTATATACAAAAATGATGCAGATGGTACAAGTGTCTAGAAAACAGTCAAAACAGGTACAAGGAAGTGTAATACAGTACAAGCCCCCAAAAGAACAAAAGACCAAAAAGGTATCCCACCATCGCAAGCGTCAGCTTGGTCCTATGCTCCCCTACTCCGAAGCCACAATCAACAATTGGTACTAGGGAGCTTGCCCCTATCATCCCCTGCAACCATATAATCTGTTTGGGTCCCCAAGGAGGCCCAAACAGGATGTGATAAACATTCCAATAGGCAACCACCCATATCTATATAGTTCTAACAACAATTCTACAAGGTGCTAACAAGTGTAAACAACTGATAAGTAAGTGCATATGCCCATGGAATAAGTCTACTGTAAAGTAAAACTAAACAACCCTCAAGGATACCTACAAAAGAGAGTCAGCTCCTAACAAGGCAGCTATAACCAAATAAATAAGCAAGTCACACGACCATGTCATACATCCATTTATTTCAAGAAATCCACAGCCACACTGTATAGTGAAGTCAAGTGATCCGCGGACACGCCGTATAGTGAAGTAGCATCCCATGGCCACATCGTATAGTGAAGTAGCAGACCGCAAGGCCCAGATCCAAGGTGTCAGCAAACCAAGGCATCCATGTAAAAATGTTTAGACCACGGAGGGCCGGATCCAAGGAGCGTGTCCAAGGAATCCCATCGAGTCTCATGGGCATCCCTGGTAGAAACTCAGTTAGGCACTGGTTGGGGTCCTAGGAGCAAGTCCTACGTGAGACCAAGAAAGCCCGATCCTACGAGGTAGTAAGGCCTGAGGCATCCCATGTAATCAAGACCCAAGGGGCACAGTCAACCCAAGGCGTCCACTACCGCATTCCAGATCCAAGGAGAGCAGTCCAAGACATCTATCAAACCATTCAAACAAGCATTCAAACATTCCAATTACACATTCATTCCATGTGAGTATACCCACTCACATCCACTTGCACAAGCCATGAGTATACCCACTCATGCAAACCTTTTATCAAAACAAGCATATGGCCCTACCCTCCCATATAAACCATTTACATGCCATTAATCATTTACATATAGGTATAACCACCCATATAAATACATTCCACTTAATCCAAGCTATCAAAATAGACAAGGCATAATATGATATTCAAAAAGTAAGGAGGTGGTACCTCTCCTAAGCAAGCTACTCAAGCTGTAAAGGCATCTAAGGGCTTCATTTAACTAGGCAAGCACAAACACACAACCCTTGGGTGGTTTAAACAGGCACAAACAAGTTATTCACTTAAGGCGCACCCCTTGGGTGACCTTGAAACGAGCAACAGGTGCCAACACACCTAAATGAAACCCATGGTGAACCTCACTAGGTCCAACTACAGCTACTAAAAGTTTCTCGCTCAAAAATGAGACCTCACCGGAAAGTCCGACAAATGGAATTTTGGCCGAACGCTCAAAAAACACCAAGAAAAACTGAAAGAAAGTATAGACCACCTACATTGCCTCGGTAGTAGACAACTCGTCCAGTATTGTGTCTTGATTCATCCCGGTTTGGAAGAAAACTAAAGAACGGACGAAGAACGAAATATTAGGGCCTATGAGCCTAAATTCAAATAGCGCAACCGTTATTCCGAACAATCAAGAACGACTAAAAAGGAATGTAGACCTTACCGTTGCGAATCCATAGAGACGATCGACGATCAAAACGGAAGTCGGACGACGACTCGGGCTCAAAACCTATCTAAGGCACCAAAGGGAGAGCTCTGACGGTGAGCCTCTGCGTGTGGAGGAGAAACCCAAAAGGGTTTAAAAAAGAAAATTAAAATTAAAAAAACACTCAACAAAGGTCGCACGGTTTACCTGCACGGTTTCCCAAACCGTGCGAAAATCGTGCGCACCTCTCTGTCTAAGAGGGGCGCTTCGCACGGTTACCCCGCACAGTTTGCCTAACCCTGAGGAACGCTTTGTCCAAAAAACATGCATTTTTCAAACCTCTCGCACGGTTTAGTCTAACCGTGCGCAGGTCGTGCGCAAACCGTGCGCCAGGCTATTTCCACCCCAAAACCAAGTTTTGGCCTCCGAACAAGCCTCATACACCTCCAAAACACCTGTGATCAAGTTAAGCATTCACATAAGGTCGTAACAAGATATTTAAACCGAAAAGGAAAGGATCTGTACCACGTACAAAAACCCAGGTTCTTACCGTTTAGGTGGTAAAAAGTATGTTTTATAGTTTTTGATGATTTTTGTAGGTTTATTTGGGCATAATTTATGTCTCATGAGTATGAAATTTTAGATAAATTTATTTCTTTTTGTAAATTAGTTGAAAATGAGTTTTTTGGTTATTTATATTATAAATGATAGAGGTGGTAAATTTTTTAATATGCAATTTGATAAATTTTGCGAAGATGATAGATATTTATAATTTTTCCCCAATAACACCGCAACAAATTGGTGTTGTGGAAAAGGGAAATAGAACTATATTGGTAATAGCCAGAATAAGTCTTAATGAATATAACTAACCTAAATATTTATTGGCTAAATCAGTTAATAAAGAAACTTATATTTTATATAGTGTTTTTATTATACCTTTTTAAATGAAAACACTTTTTGTATTAAATAATAGAAAGAAGCCTAATGTTGGATGCATTAATGCTTTTTAATGTAATTTATTTTTTTAAATACTAAGGACAATTTATATATGTTTGTTGATAAAATTGATGATGGAGATTTTATTGGATATTCTAATAATACTAAAACATATAGAGTGTATAATAAAATAACTATGACAATGGAAGAAACTATGATAGTGAAATTTGATAAATTTAGCTTTAAATCTTAAAATTATAATGTAGTGAAACCTGAATAAGAATTTAACAAATTTTATATGGGTGAAAATGAAAATCAAAATATTAATGTATATATTTAGGGGGAGGATAAAACTTCTCAATATTATCTTAGTGTTTAGTAGACTCATAAAGATCACGCTTTTGCGAATACATTTTGAAATGTTGAATTTATAATAAAACTAGGAAATGTGTTTTAGATTTTTGTGGTAATTTGACTTTTGTAACTTATTATATAATTAATAATATTTATGAAGCTTTAAATACAGCAATTGGATTATTTCCTTTGATGATGAACTGATTCAATATGAATGGAAAAAGTTTTTATTTTAATCGAACCCTACAGTGATAAATAGATTATAGGAGATAAATATATTTTTAGAAATTATGTTGATGAATCTAGTTAATACTAATTGATAAATATGGATTTTTTAAGGACTTTGTCAAGAGGAAGGAATTTATTTAAATATATCATTTTCTCTATTTCCTATGATGGAATATGTTAGGATTTTATTGGATTTATCTTCTTTTAATAGTTATTATTTTTAAATGGATGTCAAAAGTGATTTTTTAAATGGTTTGACTTCTGAAGAAATTTATGTTTATCAACCATCGGGTTCTGAGAATTAAAAGATTCCAAATTATGTTTCTAAACATTCAAAGATTTGTATGGTCATAAGAATGCTTGTAGAGCTTGGTATGAGAAACTTTCTTTTCTCGTGATTAACGGTATTAGTAAAGGAAACGTTTTCCATAATATTTTATTTGTAATGTTATAATGATATTTTAATTGTGCAAATATATGTTGGCTATATTGTAATTGGTTCCCCATGTGATTTACTATATAATGAATTTTCTATATTGAGGACTTTTCAGCTTGATAGGAGATTAATGGGTGATTAAAAATTCATCCATGGCCTACAAGTTTTGCGAATACCCGAAGGAATATTTTTGAGTCCACACACACACACACACTACAAGACTATATAAAAGGATTAATATTTTCTCTAGTAGAACTTATAGAATATCTATGAGTGTTAGTTCTAAATCTCGTTTAGATGAATCTGTAAAGCCGGTAGATAATAAAAAATTTCAAGGTACGGTTGGAACATTATTATATCAAACAAATTTTTACTCGATATTATGTTTAGTGTTTGTGTGCGTGCTGGATTTCAATCTAATCAAAACAATGTCATTTAAAGAATGTTAATTTAATTATTAGGTAAATTAAAGGAACTAAAAAATCTTGTTTATGTTATTCATGTTGGTGTCATTTAGATTTATTTTCTTATTTTGATTGTGATTTTAAGGGATGTAGAACTGATTTAAAAAGCAATACATGTACATTCCATTTAATTTGTATAATTTTGATATCATTGTGATTTTGCGCTATTTTTTTAGATAAAACAATATTTATATGATTTCAATGTTTATTTTTTTATAAAATTCTTATTTAGGGTGAAAATATTTCTTTTATTTAAATATTAGATAATATATGAGAATAATCAAGAAAATATCAGGTTGATGTTAGATTTCATTTTATAAGAGATGTATATATATATATATATATATATATATATATATATATATATATATATTTAAAAATTGAGTATTGTGTAATGGAGGTTTAGTTTATAATATTAGATTTTTAAATGTTTGTTATTGTTTTAAATTTATAACATCACTATTAGTATAGATCGTTGGGAATCTATTTTTCAGGAACAGATCTGAATAATTAAAGTTTATTGTCTGCGCGTTTCCTTCCATGGATGTATCTCTGTGCATCTATCTATCCGTGGGAGGATCGAAGCGGAATCCTCGTCTTGCTTTTATATCTATTATCATAGATTCATATACAAACCTCTCGATTCTCCACTGGAGTCTAAGATCACCGCAAAATTTTGATCCTCCTCTCTTTTTTGTTTGATTTCAAACCCTATTCATGGCTGCGACTTCTTCCAAGTATCAGTATCTCTGAATCTCTGTATCTCTGTATCTCTGAATCTCTGAATCTCTGAATCTCTTCCCCCGACGCTGGGAGTCGTATCGTCCTCATTGACGCAGATTGTACGCGGCGAGCCGGAGGCGGTCCCGGCGAACACGTCTTCAACTCCATCGCTGTTCGACGGCGCCGTTCACCGGGAGCCGATTTCTCCCTCGCAGGTCCGTGCGTTCCCGAAGGATTCTTCTACTCCGGATTTCGTTCCCGAAAATCCCTCGGACAACTCCGAGGGGGCTGAAGGTGGCAGCAACACTGGTAAGATTTCTGCTTGGAACATGCCCTTGAATGGCAGCGCCGAGGTTAGTCCGATCATGGGCGCGGAATCTTGGCCTGACTTGGTGGTGTCTGCTAGGGCTACTGCAAAACCAGGTTCTGATTCATTGAAAGCGCCCGCGGATGGATCAGTGGTCTCGATTTCGCAGGGGATTCGAGTGGCGTCTTCTTCTACCTCGTCACAGAAACAACGCACTGACAATTCAAACCCTAATTCTTCCCCCAAAAATTCTTCTCCTGCTGGCCATGGATCTTTTAAGCCCGGGGCCGGGGGCTCGACTGACAATCATGGCTCCTCTGAGGAGCTGGTGGCAACTGTTACTGGAGTTGAAGCTCGTCGTGAATTCTCTTCTCCCAGAGACCACACACAGAGAGGTGCACCGAGAGAGCCTGCACAAAGGGGGTCACAGTCCAATACTGGGTATGATCACTCCCAACGAAGCTCGTTCAGGAGAAACAATGGCGGCCCACATCCTCCTGGTGATGATTCCTCCAATCACAATTATGGTGGTCGGCGTGATCATGACCGAGGGGATCATTTTTGGGCTGTAAATCGAAATTACATTGGAAGGGGTGCCCTAATGCAGCCTCCGAGAGGCTTTCCAAGGGGCTTTTTGAGGCCTCCTCCACCTCTCAGTGCTCCCTTTGCTACCCTGCCAATGGCGAGACCTTTCAGCAACCCCATGGGGTTTGATCTGGCCTCACCAGTGTTACATATGCCACCTCCTCCTCCACCATTTTTTGCACCATTCTTACCTCCTCCTGGAATGTTTCCTCCAGCCATGGATCCTCAACTGCGTTCTAATATAGTGACTCAGATAGAATACTATTTCAGCAATGAGAATTTAGTCAAGGATGTATTCTTGCGGAAAAATATGGATAATCTGGGCTGGGTTCGTATTGAACTAATTTCAGGCTTCAAGAAAGTGAGGGATCTGACCATGAACATCCAGCATATACTGGAAGCTCTGCAGACTTCAAGTACTTTGGAAGTGCAGAGCAACAAGGTTGGGAGGCGGAATGATTGGGTGAGATGGATAATCCCATCCCATTTGACGGGATTCCCCGGGAGTTCTTCCATTCAGGATATGCTGGCATCGCCTGTCCGGGGCATGTCATTGCAAGTGTCCCGTGGTGAAGAAGCTGGCCGAGGTTCCCGGTCTTGATTCGAGCAGCTTCAATTCATTTAAAAGCTCAGAAGAAGAGAGGGGCTTTCGGGTTAGGAGCCCACGAAGTTCATTGAGTCGAAGCATTCCAATTTGCCTGCGTCATTTAAGAAGATCCACTGATGAAGTTCGTGAGTGCTGGGAAGCTTGTGAAGGTTAAGGGTTCGTTTAAGCTCCCTGCTAATGTACCTGGTTCTTCAACTGCAGGGAAGAAGAAGAAGACCACTGGAGCAGGGAAGGCCAAGGCTGCAAAGGGCCACAAGGTCCAATCGAAACCTAAAGCAACAACTTGGCCAAAGAGGAAGATAGCTTTGAAGGAGAAGCCTGCCAAGGTAGGGAAGACATCAACCAAAACTACTCCAGGGAAGAAAGTGACAGTAACTCCCCAGCCTGTTAAGAAGACCCCTGCTGTGAAGAAAACTCCAGGCAAGAAAGCGGCGGCCAAGAAGACTCCGGCGAAGAAAGCAAAGAAAGGTTTTTTCCATGCTTCTGTAAAGTTTGATCACTGTGGTTGTCTGTCTGTTTGGCATGCCTGTAGGAAAATGGTGCTAGTGTTGATATTTGTTTCTATTTTATGTTTTGAATATTACACTACCTTAGAAATTTCAAAAAATTTTACTCATATATTCTGCATCTCTCTCATGATCTTAATTTATATGAAATTCCCATTAGTCATCTTCAAAGTCATCCAAAATCATCTCCATGTGGGTTTCTATAATTTTGATCCTCCCATTGAAGAATAAAGAGTTTCCAAAACTCACACCATTCCAATGTTGAGAAAAATTAGGCATGAAAGAGAACATATATATATATTAGAAATCCATGTGCTAATCATTTTGTAAGGTGTACGGACGTTTTAATGTACACTTTTTTTTCTAAGGTATAATAAGGTTCTTAAAGGTTCATAAAATTTCATTGTATAGTTGATGCAGTCATCTGTAAGTTTTATCCATGTCCTCATAAGGTTATGAAAATACTGTTATAAGGTTAAGATAAAGTTTAGAAATATCAAGACAGATTCATCATATGGACAAGAAAATACAAAAAATTGATTGAATGATGAAACATTTATAGAAATATTATACATAGATTTTGATGATAACAATGACGATTTAGGAAAAATATATATAATGTTGTGAGAAAATATAATTATCCAAATTAACTTACAAAATGTACTTTATGAAATGTTTCAAATGTTGATATGTTATATATATATATATTGAAAAAAATTGGGAAAATTTAATAATCAATTTCATGCCTCACTAGTATTGATGAATTAGTAGAATTATATTCATTTTAATAATATTAGAAAATATTTTAGTTAAAAGGAAAAAAAAATCTATTTCTAGCCAAATTGAGTTTTCATGGATTATATGGTTTTATTTAAAGGATCAATTTCAAAATTATAAAATTTTAATTTGAACAAAGAAACATCATTTTTGAATTCATCATGTCAAAATTAGCTTAAGATTAATTTATTAGATTTTTCTAAAAATTTTGTATTTTCAATGAATAATGAAAAAAATTTATTTTTATTGGAAATTGTATTTTCATTTCAAGTATTTACAAAGTCACATTCTATTTTGTGTTAGTTTTAAAATTTCATTTGTTCTATTTTATTAAACATAATCCAATTAATGTTATTGGAATCAACCTTATAAATGAATATGGTATAAAAACATTTTTATATTTAAAAGACATTTTTCTGAAGAAAAAAAACATTTTCATTATGTTTTACAGGTTTCACTATAAATTAAATTCTACCACTTCCGAGAATTGAATCATGAAAAATGGATTCCATACTTTGAATTAGGGGGACCAAATTTGGAAACTAGGTCCCTTTTATTTTTTAACATTATGAATAGTAATTGTAGTAAATATTTATCTTATCAGTAAAGGTAAAAAAATATTATAAGGAATAAGTTTTACCCTAACACATGCCTTTATCTATTGGATGAGTTGGTACAAACCATCCTACCCCATGATTCGTATTTATGGAATTTTTTTTCCATTTTTCCTTGAAAATGGCTAATATATTATTTTAATTAAATATAATGTCAAAAATGCAACTCACTTGTTTTTTATATTTATAAAATTACGTGAAAGGTGTAAAAACAACTTATGTTCATAAATATTTATATGATTGATAAATGATTTTTTATCATGATAATTTATTTTTAATTTTTAGTGATGAAATAATTACCTTAAATGTTTATGCAATGACGACATAGTGTCTGTGCAAGGAGTAGAAAGTCAAGTAAATAATTTTAAAAACAATTAAAGTAGTGAGAATTTAGTCAAGGATATATTCTTGCAGAAAAATATGGATAATCTGGGATGGGTTCGTATTGAACTAATTTCAGGCTTAAAGAGAGCGAGGCATCTGACCATGAACATCCAACATATACTGGAAGCTCTGCAAACTTCGAGTATTTTGGTAGTGTAGAGCAACAAGGTTCGTGAGAAGAAGTATACCCTTTAGGTGGTGGTTTTTGTTGGTTATTGGATTATTGTTCATTATTTAAAAAGTTTATTGTCTAGTTTTGTGATAAATTTTTATGTTAGTGTCATTGTGATAATTATGTTTGTATGCATTTAATTTGTGGTAGTACTCAATATTTCATTTCTCCATTAAGCATCACCTTTATTGAAATATGTGTCGATCATATCAAAATATACTTTTACTTTTAAGAGTTTGATCATGTGACATGATGAAATTTTCTTTTACTTTAGGTCATTTTTTCTTGGAATAAAATGATTGATTTTTTTAAAGAAAATGGGTAGAGTTTGTTTTAAGATTACAAATTTTTAATATTTTTGATAGATTATCTTTAGCACCCCCAGTTTCAAGTAAGTAACCCTTTTTTTATATTTTTTAAGTATGTAATGTTTATGGGTGAAGTTTGAGAGTGTTTGGAGAACTTTTGAAATGTTTTTAGGGGCTTTTCTAAGGGTGCACAGTTGGTGCACGGTTTGTGGAAACCATGCAACACCTGCAGAAAACCGTGCATAATGAGACATGGGCTAAAGGGAAGGCGCACGGGCGACACACGGTTTGTCCAAATCGTGTGAAAGCCTAGGAGAAACTGTGCTTTTTGAGACAGTGGACATTGACACGATTGATGCATGATTTGGAAACCATGCGAGCCAATCATGTGAGATTCATCCTTGAGACAGTGGTTGGCGCACTGTTTGCCTAACCGTGCGACTAACCATGCACGGGTTAAAAGTGGGATCCTAAAATTGTGGATCTCACACATTTTGATCTCTAACTCCCTCATTTTTCCTCCCATGCGGCCCTAACTCGAGATTCTCTCTTTTTAAAGGCTAAAGAGGCTTCTCTCATCAATCCAGAGCCGATCCGAAGGCTTCTCTTGAGGGTTTTTGAAGCTGGATTATTGTGGTAAGTCATTGTTCTTGGTAGTTCTTGGTAATTTTCTTAGATCTACTTCTCGATCTCTCTCAGTTTCTTAGATCTACATCTGATGTGGATAGATCTAAGTTGGTTGATTTCAAATATGATTAGATTTGGATTGATTAATGACAGGGTAAGAGATCTAAGGCGGGTTTTTGGAGACTCTACCTGTTTTTGTGGGCATTTTCGTACCATTTTTCATTATCGTCACAATTCTCGAGGTAGGTGGCTTCACTCTCGACTCATCTATTTAGAATATGAAGGCTTAATTTCAAATTAATTGTTTTTCTTGGAATTGGTTGTGAAATTGATGTGAATTGCTTGTCGCAAACCCTCTTTAGTGATGGTTTTTAGAATTGTGGAAATTGGGCATTTTTTTGGAAAGTGAACTTGGTAACTTGATTTTAAAATGATGATTTAAAAACGATTTTTGGTTTTGATGCATGAAAAATGGTTTTCAATAAAGGTTTGGTTTTATTGAAATGGTGTATTTGAAAGGTTTTCAATAAAAGCATGATTGTATTGAAATGGTTGAAATTGTTGTTTTGGCATAGGTTTTTGGCATAATGATTGTGTGTGTTTATATTCATTCGGGACAGATAAGGGTAAGGAGTCTCCCCCATCATTAGTGTGATGGATAAGGGTTAGAGCTCTCCCCTTTCAAATGGTCTATTAAGTGACAGTTTAGTGAAAGGATGACTCACCACTCAAGAGTATAAGTCCAGGTTTCATGCATGGTTGGATGTGTGGATGAGTGGAATGGAATGGATTATACCAAAATGGAACTTGTGTAATGGTTTAAAATTGTTTTATATAAATGTGCTAACATGTTCTATCATAGTGGAACGAGTATGGAAGTCATTGGGGGAAATCTATCGAGTTTCATTACTCATCCCTACTTTGGAACTTTGATGCTTTTGCAGATGTTGTTTATCGGGACACGAGAAAAGGTAAAGTATCACACTTCTCTAGCGATGCTTAGTATTACTTGAGTTGTTTTGTGGAGTAGAGCATGTAGTAGGTTGGAGCTTGGAGTTGTAGTTGTATTTGAGTTTTGTTGGATTTGTAGTCTTCTGCTGTTTACCTTGACGTTTTGTAGTCTTTCGCTATGGTTCCCTTGTGGAGTTTGGTTTTGATATAAATGGTATTGATTTGAGTTGTCTTTATTTATTATCATGCATCATGTAGTGGTATATTTGGTTATGGAATGCTGGTTTGTTGTTTTTTTTCCAAACAGAAAATCGCCCCCCAATTGTAAATGAAGACTTTGACATTTATTATCATCCTTTGACGTCTTGGGGATGTCGTTTAAGGCCAAGTAACGTCCTCCCACCTTCTCAAGCCAATGAGGAGGGGAGGTATGTTACAAGTGGTATCATCTTGGTCCTTTTGATCTTTTTGGAAGAAGTGGAATCAGTCTTGGTCCTTCCAAAAATCTTTGTGGAACAAGTGGTCATCAATTCAGTTGGTCTCGGAGTTGAAATTCATTCTGGTTTATTCTTGAGTTGAGATCATAGAAAGGAGTAAGATTGTTGGAACTTGAAATGTAGAACGTAGAAAGATGTAACTAACCTTTTTATGTTGAACTTCAAGTTACCAGGGAGTTGGGTACATAAGTGTTTTGGAGACACTTATAGGTTTTGGAATCTCATTGTCATGGGTTTAGCCAATGAGAAGAGCATGACATGCAATATAGAAATGACTTCCCACTTGGAGTGCATATCTCATTTTGAGTAATGATTTGATGTATATTTTTTGATTTTTGATAAATGTTAAATTTGTTTTCAAATGAAAGATTTTGAAAAAGAACATAATTGTGGTATTTTGGAAATGGTTTGATTTCCCAAGGAAACTATAGATTTTTCAAAAATGGTTGAACATGGAAAATGGTAGATTTTGGAAAGCACAGATGTGATAATATGATGTGGTAGAATTTGAAACATTAAGCCTTCAGTTAATAGAGAGCGATACTTATGGTGTTTTTTGTGTTTCTAAAAAATGGAACTTAGTGGAAATTATAGAAACCAATCAGAAGAAGCTACTGAGAATGTGGTTGTACCTGAGCCACAAGTGAACCAACAACTAGTTCAGAGTATTGCACAAGCATTTTAGGCTGTGGATAGTTGGAATAGAAGGGATGACCCAAGGCAAGTGGATCATTCCTTCCAATTCTACAAGTAGAATCCAACTATCTTTCAGAATTATTTTGAACTAGAAAAGTTAGGGGTGTGGCTGAATAGGATTAATCACATCTTCGATTTCATCAGTACACTAGCAGAGTTGAAAAACAAGCTGGTGACGTATATGCTGGAAGATCTTGCATGGAAATGGTGAGATTTAGAAGTTTAGGCTAAATAGGACCAAGGTATTTCATGGTAGGATTTTTAGGAATTTTTCAACAAACAATTTTATTCTCACGTGTTTATAATTTAAAGAACGACGGACTTCTTCAGCTTGAAGTAGGAAAATATTTTTGTCCCAGAGTACACAGCTAAATTCATAAATTTGGTGTGTTTTTCACCCAAAGTTGATGTTAGTGCATCTTTGAAGGCATGTATCTTTGAATAATGATTGAGGTAGGAGATTTACTCAAAGATAGATATGCTCTATATTACGAATTATACAGAGATAGTTAATCGAGTGATGGTGGTAGAAAGGGATATCTCAGGAGCTACGAGAGGAGAAAGTATATTGATACCTACGAGAAACAGTGGGAACTCTAATACTGAGAGAAAGTGGAAGAGGGACACCAAGATGAAATGGGATTTATTTGTGCTTCGGATGGATTTCTATGATATAATATTGGGTATGGATTTGTTGACAATGTTCAAGGCTCACATCAATTGTTATACCAGAAAGGCCAGTTTCACAACTAAATATTAAAGGTTCCGGGCATAGCGGAAGCTCGTGGGTGGATGTGCCCACTTGGATTTTTTCATTATCAATGATCAATCCAAGATCAATACGATGATAAACGTCAGTCTTCACGGATCGATTCACAGAAATAGACAAAGAAGAAGAAAGGTCCCAGAACCACAAAAGTGGATCATCACAGGTTGATTATAATTAATTTAATTATTTGACAAGAAGTACCTTTTGGGTGTTCTTTCTTCATTTATATTCTTGATCATGTTCTGATGTGATTCGTCGTTGTGTCGTAGAATCCAAGTGTAGACTTCCTCTAGCGATGATCCACACGTGCATCTCGTATCTCTGGACGTCTCCAAAGGAGTCTCTGGATGCTAGTGTGGAGAAAACTTTGCTTGCGTTGTCCGCCTTAGATCATCTTGATCCAATGGAAGAGGATCTCTCTCGGTCTTGAGAGCATTCTTGGAGTAAGATGTTCTTTTGGCCTTGAAATAATTCTCTAGAATTGTTGTGCGCAATGATTGGGGAAAAGTGTTGGGGTTGTGATGATATTTATAATCGGGTTTGAGGCTATAGAGTTATGACAATAAATAAATGCGTTATGCATTTTATTTATTTCATTAACTCTTATTGAAAACCCCCATGTTGAATTATTAATTCCATGACATGTGTCCACGCTGATTATAATAAATATCATTTAATAAAATAATATTATATCCTTAAAATCCCGACTGGAAAAACTACACGACGTGTATTTATTAATACATGGCGTGTACTTGTTTTTCATAAAACTACATGGCGTGTAATCATTAATACACGACATTTACTTGTTTTACATTTCCTTTCCAAAATAAAAACTACACGGCGTGTAATCATTAATACACGATATGTACTTGTTTTCATTTTATTCTTCCTACAAATTTAAAATGATTTAGGCTTCCTTGAATAATTATTAAACCATGTATGGAAATAATCTGTATTCTACTTGAGATACTTGGATACACTTAGTGTGTGACCCTCTAGGCCTCTTTCTCTTTGGTATTAGGCAGGATTGCCTAAAGTTTAAAATTACTGTCTAGCAATGGGTCAAGGCACCCAAGAGAAAGAATTTGATGCCACATTGATGTGTCACCTCATACGAATTCTTACTGTGTAATTTAATCCATTTGTCTCAATATCTCATCAAGCAGGTTTCATGGCAGTGTCATAAACCTATATGCTTGATCTGTCATTCTTTGACTTCCAAAAATAAACTCGTCGTTGCACAATGACCATGGAATTTGGGCGACAGTTCTATTTCAATCAAAGGGCCCAAGATATTTACTTCCATAAATATGGAAGGGAAAAATCCTTCCTTGACTTATTCATTAACAACATGTCATTCGTGACGCACCCAACGTAGCCTACTTCCCGCCAACTGTCTACGTGATGGTTTTCATCAGCAAATCTAAGTGCGCAAGTCATGACATGAGTTAATGATAATCTTCCAGTATAAGGACCATTACACATGCTCGCAGATAACAATATCCGATGACACCAAGACATGCAGAATTACTACTGGTGGGTCTGTTCTCATAATCTCTCATCTTGGAGATTACCAAGTGCGAACTCCATGAGAGAGAGTCTCGTCTTCTTACGAGTACTCGCACATGACAGTCTGTATACTATGTGTCCTATCATAGTATGTCATCCAACCATAGAAATTTATTTAAGAATATTGTTATATCATTTTAAGGTTCTCATCATAGCGGGGATCTGCCACGATCTTATTAATGTAACAAATATTCCAAAACATTATTATATTATAGTCATGTAGAACAATGAACAATATATAATAAGTGTACATTCATGTAATAAAAGTACAAACAGTTGGTTCTCAGGAAACCAACTCTAACAAACTCCCACTTGGACTAGAGCCAACTACCTACGAGTTTTAGTTCGCTAGACCTCACATGATGATCATGTTTCTGCTGAGTCAAGGCTTTAGTCAAGGGGTCCGCCACGTTGTCTTCCGTGGAAATACTGCTCACTGCAACTTCACCTCTCTGAGAAAAATCCCTCAAGAGATGATACTTCCGAATTATGTGCTTTGTCCGCTGATGTGACCTTGGATCTTTTGCAAGTGCCACCATTGCAGTATTATCACAATAGAGTGTGATAGGATCTTTACTGCTAGGTATTACATCCAACTCTTGGACGAAGCTTCGCATCCATACTGATTCTTTATCTGCCTCAGAAGTTGCGATATACTCGGACTCTGCTGTAGAATCTGCGACCACACTTTTCTTTGAGCTCTTCAAGCTCACTACACTTTCATTCAAATTGAAGATGTATCCAGTCTGCGACTTCATGTCATCTTGATCCCTCTAGAAACTAGCATCTACATGTCCTCTGATGACTAGTTCCTCATCTCCTCTATAAACCAAGAACATATCCTCAGTATGCCTCAGATACTTAAATATGGTCTTGACTGCCATCCAATGGTGGTCTCCTAGATCAGCTTGATATCTTCCTACCACACTTAATACGTAAGAAACATCTGGCCTTGTACATAGCATAACATACATGACTGACCCAATCGCGGATGCGTAAGGGATCCTTGCTATTTTCTTTCTTTCCTCATGTGTCTAAGGACACATTTTCTTGGAAATATGAATGTTATGTGACACTGGCAAAAATCCCCTCTTGGACTGTTTCATATTGAATCTCTTTAGTATCTTGTCAATGTATGTACTTTGACTCAGGCCCAGCATTTTCTTGGATCTATCACGATGGATCTTGATCCCAAGAATATATGCTACCTCACCCAAGTCTTTCATGGAGAAGCATTTATCCAACCATGCCTTAACTGATTGTAAGACAGGTACTTTGTTTCCAATTAGTAATATGTCATCAACATATACTATTAAGAAAACAACTGCACTTCCACTAAACTTTTTGTAGACACAAGGATCACATTCATTTTCAACAAATCCAAATTTCGTTACGGTTTCATCAAAACGAATGTTCCATGACCTTGATAATTTCTTTAATCCATAAATGGATTTCTGTAACTTACATACCTTGTTGACATCATTTGGAGTCACAAACCCTTCAGGTTGTGTCATGTAGACATCTTCCTGGAGGTTACCGTTAAGGAATGTTGTTTTGACATCCATTTGCCAAATTTCATAGTCATGGTAAGCGGCAATGGCCAATAGGATTCTGATGGATTTCAGCATCGCAACTGGTGAAAAGGTTTCATCATAGTCAATTCCTTGACGCTGTCGAAAACCTTTTGCAACCAGTCATGCATTATAGGTGCTGACTTGCCCCTCCATGTCCATTTTATTCTTGAATACCCATTTATTACCAACAGGATTTACATCAACTGGAGGATCTACCAAAATTCAGACTTGATTTTGGTACATAGAATCCATTCCAGAATTCATGGCTTCTTGCCACTTGGCAGCGTCTGTGCCTTTAAATGCTTCCTTGTAGGTAAGAGGATTGTCATTGTCAACCAATAATGAGTCACCATACTCGGTGACAATAAAACCATATCGTTCTGGTTCTCTCACCTCTCTCATGCTCCTACACATTTCTTGTGTCTCTGGAACAGATTGTTCTTCCACGAGGCTTTGTGGAATCTGTTCTTGTACCAAATCCTGTGTATCTTGATCCTCGACTTCATTGAAGTCTATCTCGCTCCCACTATCTCTTTTGAATATGTGCTCCCTCTCAAGGAATATGGCATGTATTGCCATTGTAACCTTTTTATCTGAGGGGTTATATAGGTAATATCTCCTTGTTTCCTTGGGATATCCTATAAAGATACACTTTGTGCCTCGGGGGTGCAAGTTTGTTACCTGAAGAGGCCTTAACAAATGCTTCACTACCCCACACATGTAAATTTGATAACATGGCTTTGCGTCCACTCTATAACTCGTATGGAATACCATTTATCGATTTAGTTGGTACTTGGTTTAGTATGTGTGCTGCTGTTTGTAATGCATATCCCCAAAAGGATAATGGAAGACTCGCATGACTCATCATTGATCTCACCATGTCCAACAGGGTGCGGTTCCTCCTTTCACTCACACCATTCCACTGAGGCGTGTAAGGAGGAGTGAGTTGAGATTGAATCCCAAACTCCCATAAGAAATTAATAAAGTCCTGATTAAGATATTCTCCTTCTTTGTCTGAGTAGAGTTTCTTAATCTTATTACCAAGATGGTTCTCAACTTAATTATTGTATTCTTTGAACTAATCAAAAGAATCTGACTTATATCTCATTAAGTAAATATATCCATATCTACTAAAATCATCAATAAAAGTTATGAAGTATAAGAACCCACCCCTTGCTTCAACTGGAAATGGTCCACACACATTTGTGTGAACTAATTCTAGAATCTCTTTAGCCCTTTCACCTTTCCCACTAAATGGGTCTTTGGTCATTTTTCCTTATAGACACGCATGACATACACCAAGTGGTTTTAGTTTGAAAGAATATAAATACCCATCTTGATGTAATTTTGTCAAACGTTTCTCATTAACATGACCTAGCCGGTGATGCCAAAGTTGGGTGTGGTATGAGTCATGTGAATTGATTTTTTCATCGATTACCATTATTTGGTTTGTGTAGTCTAACACATAAAGGCCATTATATAAATGTGCCCTACCAAAAAAATGTTATCTTTATAAAAGTATCAACATCCACTTCCAAACTTGAAGATGAATCTATCAGTATCTAATCTGGATACAGAAATAACATTTTTGGTTACAGAGGATACATAATAACATCCTTTCAAAACCAAGACCATCCTAGGGGTGTAATTTCGGCCCGGGCTGGGCCTGCCATGCAAAGTGTCGGGCCGCTGACCACTATTCGGGTCGGGCTAGGCCGGCCCGAACAACCCCATGAGGCGGCCCCAGCCCAGCCTTGGGCCGGCCCCAACCATCGGGCCGGGCCGGGCTTTTTTGGGCCGGGTCGAGCTTTTTCAAATCAGGCCGTGGTGGGCTTTTATTATTTTCAAAATAATTGTCTCTTAATTTTTTTTATTTAAACATTTTTATAACATTTATTTAAAACATTTCTTTACATTTATTTTTAAAAGCATGTTTTTTGTAAAAACGTTTATTTTATTTTTTATTAACATTTTATAGTGGGTGGATATGTTTTTTGTCTATATATATATATAT